>CM014088.1:17259913-17312563 GCA_004119915.2 Collichthys lucidus | reverse complement strand
GGGTGGGAAGGCGAAAGCAGGAGGACAGAATGAAAGAATGGAGCTGATTGGAAAAGGGAGGGAAAGGACAGACAGAAGAAAGAGAAGAGGGTCAGGAGAGAGAGAGCGAAAGGAGGACAAGTTGTTTGGTGTGAAAGAAGAGGGAGGACATGTGGGACGCATGGAGGAAAAGGCATGGGAATAAGAGGCAAACAGAGAGAAACAAAAGAGAAAAAAGAGGAGCGAAAAGGGACTGGGATATCTCCAACGTTTGACACCTCTTCGGTGACACACGCACAAACACATACGCACACTCGCGCACGCAAGAAACAGAGAGTTAGTGTTCGGCGTCGGCACTGCTGCTCGCTCTATGACACTGTACATCTCTAAGGAGAGGGACTCGAACACGCAGGGTCCGCGTAGGTCGCCTTAATTAGCCACACATCCCGCTACACAGGCTCCCAGAGGGGTTTATCAGGGGCATGGAGGGTGAGGAGACGAAGGAAGGGGGGGACGGAAGGGAGGAAGTGGAGTGGAAGCGGGGGAGGAATGGGTATTAGAGCAAGGGGAATAAGCCAATGGGATTGGAAGGTTATTTAAAGCATGGCCTACAAAAAAGATTCAGAAAAGTACAGTGTGTGTTTGTGTGTTTACTGTAGATATGAGTGCATGCATGAAATGTGACCTATGTCATGTCTATACTTTATGAACCTTGTGATCCCACGCAGCACATTCAATAAATTCAGCGTGAGTGCGAACCCAGTGCATGTACGTGTGTTTGCGTCAGCATGCATCCACGTTTGCATTATGTATATGCATATGAGTCCGGCCTGGTGATTGAGTGTGCTCAGGTGCCTAGGGTTATTTCACTGAGTGACAGAATGATGCTAGGCGAGGCTGTACACATAAACCCCATCCATATCTGCGAGGCCTAATTAGCCAGCCCAGGTCATCGCTCAGGACTATGATAGAGTGGTGGAGCATGCAAGTGCTCACCACAAAACACCTAACGAACACACACACAAATGCTGCCTTTATCCCACCGAATCTCACTTCATCCCAGCTGCCTTGAAGTCCTTTTTTATGTAATTGACAGCTACCGCTTTCCTCCGCTTGTATAAAATGTCTCATAACCTGAAGAATTACAGGAGTAACCTTTGTAGAGGCGCCACTTTTCACTGCGTGTTTTCGGAATTGAAGCCGCAGCCTAAGAAACACAGTAAATAGTGTTTCGGGGGGACTGTCAGACGGGTAAACTTACTTAATTGGATGGCGGTATGAACTCCAGAGGAGGTAAATTATGGCGCACCTTGGAGACGAGCTGATGGATTCCAGCTAAAGTTACAAGGACTTAAATCAAATTCATTCTGATGACCCCTGCTCCCAGAAGTCTTGTCCTGCAGGATGACAGGTTTATTTTAAGGTTTATTCACTTACACATATCTGGTTCTCCTACAGTGTGAACAAAGTTATATTCTATCCACTGTGGTTTGGACCAAAGAAGCTGGAACTGAGCTTTCTCTAGTACTGCACTCTCCTTCCATTTCTACTTTCCTCTCTCTAGTGTTTTCTCCCCCTTTGTGCTGTTCACTTTCTCTTCTCTAAGCCTTCTTCTTCGTGTCTTCACTGTCCTCTCTCAATTCCTCCTTCCTTCACCTCTCTTGTCAAAGCCAAGTTGATGTTTATCAGCTTTAAAATCTGGACATCTCTACAGCACTCACCACAAACACAGCTCCAACTATAAAAACAATAACAGGGGGGGGGGGGGGGGGGGGTTGGGTGGGGGGGGGTGGGGGGGGGGGGGGGTGGGGGGGGGCACAACAGGAGAAGAAATGTTTTGGGTTGGGTCACTACTCTTCAGTGTCAGGATGTGAGAGGACAAAAAGCACAAGGATGGTGTGGCGATGTCGACCTTTCGCAAGCCAAACATGCTTGAGTCAAATTGAAACAGAAAATAAGACTATATAACGGAACAGTCCATCTACAAGCAATCTAGCAAGAGAAGGAAAGAGGGGACAATTGGGGGAAAAAAAGAGCGTAAAAATAGAAACAGAAGTGGAAGAAAACCATCTGTAATGGTTCGATACGGTATAAAGCAAGCAAAGCATGTGTATGTACCTTTAGACACTCCTCTGGCTTGAAATAGGTGTTGTGCAATAAACACAGACTATTATCAATGATGGTCATTTCTTCTGCTCTTCTGTAAAAAGAAGAGTGTGTGTGTGTGTGTGCGTGCGTGTGTGTGTGTGTGTGTGTGTGTGCATGTGCTAGCACTATTACCCCTGTGTTTTTATTTTTCAGGGACACATCTATACTCAGAGGTTGAGGTGTTGAAATACAGTACGTAAAACCCTTCTATAACATAATGTAAGTGGGGGTGTGGAAAAGCAGAGCGAGGGAATGGCAAAGTAAAAATATGCATCGCACTGCAAACCAATATAGTTTTCACTGCTTAAAGATTTTTTAAAGCTAAGACGACAACATCAGGAAGGTGGACTTCTTGGAAGGCTGACATTCAGTTTAGGATGAGAGTTAACCAAACTTTGATGAAGTTTGAAACTCAAAAACAGTACTGTACATTACTGTGAACAATCCATGGCCCCCTGCCCCCAGCATATGTACAAATTACTCATTAAAATTTTTAAATATTTTATCTTAATCAGCATTTATTCTGAACAAAAGAGGAGTTCACCTCACTGACGACGACTGAGAGCGACGTTGTCAGTTTTTACACATTATTCTCTACAAACAACAAATATTTGCATATATATTCATCTTTGGACTGAATGCGGAATCTGCAGGCAAAGGACAAATAGTTTGGCACCAAACGTGTTCCGGTTTCCGTTTGTGTGAATAGTATTGACCAGTCACGTTTGAGTGGGATTTGGTGGCAACAGTCCATTTGGAGAGCAAAAGAGGCTAGCTTCTCTAACACTGTCTTCATTCATATGCAGATATCTGTTTATAGAGATTAGCAGAAATGTGGTTTTTTTTTCGTAATTTTCGCGCATGAAGTTGCTAATCAGACTGCAAAGGAAATCTTGGCCTGGATATCTGTTATCTATTTTGCGGATATCCGCCTGTGGATTATCCAGAGTAACCAAAAAATTGTTTTTTGTTATATGCTTGATTGGTCTGAGCAACACAGAAAACAAAAATAAAATTCCCCGCCATTGTATTAGGATAGCGGCAGAGATATCAGAGACAGATATTGACAAGACCTGGGGAAATAAAACCAAAACTATCTGGTCAAAGTAACAATAAGGATTTCTTTAGAATAAAGAGAGCAAATTATTTGGCCCTGGTTAGAGAGAAATGTGTCAGACAGAAAAACACATTGGTTATGCATGCTTATACCATAAACATGTAGCACATAAATATATAACTTGGTCGCACACACACTACGATGAATTAAAATGGGATATGGATGTATATTTCTGAAGGGAATTCTCCTTTTTTTTTCCTCTCTCCAGAGACAAACACTAACAGCAACACTGTTGTGCTCTCATGGCCTCTTTCTCTCATTTTTCTTCCTCTCTTCTGCCCTCCCTCCCTCTTTTTGGCAGACAACCCTCTCTCTTTCTATCCTTCCTCCCTGTTGTTGTGTTTTTAATCCTTGTATGTGCCAACAGAGAGTGCAGACATCTTGGCCCCATGTCTGTGCTGTGTGTGTGTACGTGTATCCCAGGGAGGCAGCCAGCGCTCACACAAAAGCTCTCTGTTAAGTAAGTCTGTCTTTACAAACGACTCAAACCATACACTTAACCCTGTGCCCTACTTGTGCGGATTTCAACCAGTTCAAACATAAAAAAAGAAATAAATACATTTAAAAAGAAAATCATATGCATGCAGTTTAAAGTCTTACTTCAGAATGGTACAGGCTCCTAAATTTTTTTTTGCAGGTTACAAACTAATACAAACAAAATACAAAGTTTGCAGCCTATATATGATTTCATCCCATGGTGATCACTGATTTACCGGCCTCAGCTGGATAATAAAGTTGTAAATGTTTATATGTTGGGGGAGGGAGACAAAGATCAGCAGTGAGTGATGAAGCAGATATCTGGGCACATTTGGCATGTTGTGTGTAAAATCTCCCTGACAAAAACAAAATACTTTGTTAATACAATAGCTTGAGGGACCATGTTAGCAGTTTTGACCATGTGCTAACATCTGCAACCATGAAGTGAGTCCAGCTAATCAGTCAAGAATTGAGGAAGTGCTGTCAACTTTGCTGTCCCAGTCTGAAAGAGGGAAGAGAAACTGTGGCTGCTTTTAAAATGAAGGCTCTCTATTAGATTTGCCACCCGTCGAAGACACTGGAGCAAAATATAAGCTCCAATCACAGTTTCCCATTTCACTAAACAACCATACATGCACTCTACAGAGAAACCAGATGTCATACAGGTACTGGCATTTTTGAAAGTAAATTGAAGATAGGATGTATTGAGATGCATTTGAATCGTTGAAAGGTAAATCATAATTGAATCATAAGGCCAGTGGAGATTCACACCTCTTCTTCCCATGTTAGACGACCGTAATGCATTTAATTAAAGCTGATATGAGTGTGTGTTACCTCATTTGTGCAAATGAAAACTGTACATCATTTGATAGTGTAAACACGTTCATTTTAATCAATATAACATAAAGGTAGAGGTACCAACATCTAAACACACATGAGCACACACACGTTGATGTTTGTGTCTGAATAACTAATGAGACGTTTATATAACATTTATGAAATGTATGACTTGGGTTAATGAATAAGTCATGTTGTGCATTACCTTTCCTACGCAATCAGGCATACAGTAGTACAGCAGTGTCTGCATACATGTGTGCAGTGTGCATGCGCGTTCAGTGGCTGTGTTTGCATGAATTTGCATTTCATATACAAGTGTGTAACCATTCATATTTTCCTCAATATGGAAATGTTCTGCACGTGTGTGTGTGTGTGTGTGTGTGTGTGTGTGTGTGTGTGTGTGTGTGTGTGTGTGGTGTGTGTGTGTGTGTGTGTGTGTGTGTGTGTGTATGGAGAGCTTCATTAATTGCATATGATTTGAGCAGGAGATTTTGTAGAGGATTTGACACGCCACTACTGCCTTTTAAGAAATGTCTACAGTATTTATCATAAACAAACACTGGGGACTCTTGAAGTGTTTACAAAGTAACTTTTTTAAGATTTTCTGAGCTTTTACTATTTTTATTTTTGAGTTTTGCGTTTTTTCAATGATGCTGTAGGAAGTAGAGAAAATGTTTTTTGACCTCATTTTAGATTTTAAATAAAATTTGTTAATAGAAAGTTATAAAACGGGGCAGTGATGTAAATTTAGACACACTTGTTCACTGACTTGTCAGTGTGTAGAAATAAAGCAGTCCAGTCTAGTTTTGCTCTCATTTTAGCTCTAGTAAAAAAAAAATCTAATAACTCAGGTCATACGACTTTATTATTTTTCATTTTGTTTTGCTGCATGGAAAGAAATCCTAATAATAAGAAATGCATCAACACAGTGTTCAACAACTGTCACTTTAAAAATAGAGTTCATATCAAATTGTGAATAAGATGCAAAACAACAAACCAACAACTAGCTAATAATAATCACTGTTTCTCATCTAAGGATGTCTGCACTTTGAATGTTCCATTAAGCTCAAATTATTTTATTATTATTTTAACTTTTTGTTAGCTTTCTTTTAAACACAGACAATGTGAAAAGAGGAAACGTATCAAAGCTGTCCTTTGATTAGAAAACTAGCATTTATAAATTGAGTCTTGCTGTCCTGGTATGTAAATATGTCATGTTTGTTAAATCAAAACAGGAGACAAATTGGGGTGTGTTTAAATTTGAAAGTTCGGGTCATTAAATGACTAACGTGATATATGCTGGAACAAAGTAATGAAAAGTTTCTAACTTTACAAGATGGAACTCTTAGCTGTGGTGTTGCTAAACAAATATACGCTTTTAGTGCAAATAATCACACATCTTTTAGGTTAAAGCCTGGTGTTCATTGCTTCAGCACTTGTTCACTGTTGAATTCTACGAAAATGACTATCTCCTCTAAAATGCTACAGTTTCAACGCTTTCCTGGAAAATGACTGCTATAATCTCGTCCCATCCCCAAAAGGAAGACTAAAAATATTCAGTTTCATTTTCTTTTAATGTTACAAGTTGCACAGAATAGTCTGGCAATCGCTTGCTCAAGTATTTTTTTTTTTATTAATTAATTTAATTCTACAGTACAATGCAGTATAATATATTCAAACATGGTTCAGCTACTGCAGGAAATACTGTAAAATCATTATCTGGAACTTTTTTTTTTCTCCCTTGTGGCTGCCACTGCAAGGACTGAGGATGATAAAAAACTTCAATGCTATTTAGCACACCACACACACACACACCACACACACACCCACACACCACACACACACACACACACACACACACACACACACACACACACACACACACACACACACACACACACACACACACAACACGCAGATAAATAGCAGGTCCCTCTATGGAGTGTGGACAGTGCATTACCCTAGTTCTGGTATTGAACGAGGCCCATTAGCAGTGTTAATCTATAGATCTAATCATGATCATGAAATAGAGCACTGCACCCATTCTGGCATCATCAGCCACAGTCATAAACTACGGCACATTTCCCTCATATAACCCACCGGGCAAAACTGGGGTCATCTTGTGCCTGTTCCACTTCTTGTTCAGTTTAATTCATTAAACATGCAATGTATTAAAAAGACTGTAAACAGTTGGAAGAAAAGAGAAACAAATTTTTAGTGAGACAAAACTCCCATGGGGCTGTGAAAATGACACTATCAGTAACAACAGGGGGAAAAATAAAAACTCAACAAGGTCAAGGCTACTAGAGTCACACAATTTCTTAATGAAAAATGGCATAAATAATCCAATGAATTTGCCAGGAATGAAACACATAACAGGATAACACTGTATAAAATATGATATTAAAATTGAGTGTGAACAGGGACAGATACATGCATAATAAACCTGAATTACTAATCAAAATGAATTCAAACAAAAGACGAACCTTATTCCAGAGCGCCTCAATGGCAGCTTCTAAGGGTGAGGAGACACACACATGCACATCCAAATATCTCTCATTATATTTTATTTTCCAGGGCACTGGTACACAGCGGCAGACGGGCAGGGAGGCAGAACTAAGCAGAGTGTCAATAACACAGTGGGATGGTGCTGTGTCGTTACAGCTAAATGGTATCAGAATGATCAAATTGTGAGAAATGCACAAATAATGAATAACTACTGTATAATCAGAATCAATAAAGAAACAAATGAGAGCTGTAGGAGAGCTTTGATCGTGTGAGCGCCATAAAAAAAAAGAAGAAAATAATTGAGCTCCTCTGTGACACGTGATGGAGGAACAGTAATTACAGTCATCATGCTCTAAAATGTCTTTCTTTTTTTGCCCTCAGACAATTATCAACCTACATACATGGATGCAAAAATACTATACAAAACATCATACATACAGCCCACATACAGCCACACCATAAACACACGAAAGTACAACTTTCACAAAAAGCAAAGCCCACGCTCTGGTTCAAATTACAGGTTCTACTCAATGTGCTTCCTCTATTATATGCATACATTGAACACCATAGAATGTCAGATAATATTATATCCTAGAATAATAATAGGTAACAGGAATCAATTCACAAGAATAATTGTCAGAGCTAGTAATCATTCCCACCCTCTCATTCATAAAAAGCACGCTCACTGTTTCATGTCTCCACCAGTAATATCTCATTAGAGATTAATACAGATCAGCTCTTTTAATTAGCCATCCCGCCCACACAGTCGCTGATAAAAGCCTGTGATCTTTCCTCTTGTATGCTGGCAACTGTCTATACTGTGCGCGCGCGCGCGTGTGTGTGTGTGTGTGTGTGTGTGTGTGTGTGTGTGTGTGTGTGTGTCTTCCCTGTGGTAAAAAAAAAATGTCAGCTTCACTCCCACCTGCAGTCTTTACTGCTGTTTCATTAGGGAGGCAACACAGAGGTACTGCACTGAAACAGCCCTGCTTCTCCTGTGTGTGTGTGTGTGTGTGTGTGTGTGTGTGTGTGTGTGTGTGTGTGTGTGTGTGTGTGTGTGTGTGTGTGTGTGTGTGTGTGTTATGTAGGCCTGTGAATTTGTGCACATGCATGCATTGTGTGTACATCAATGCCGCATCATAATCTGAGCTTTGTTTACAGTACCACTTTGAAGACCGCATGGTGCACATGAGTGGATGTGAATGTGAAAGAGCGTGTGTTTGCATCTGTGATTCTCTGCGTGTGTCTTTGTGAGAGCTATATCATAATCTGGTTTCTAAAGAATCACTTTCTATGTTTACCCTGATGTCGCTTTGATGAGTTTTACCCTCAGGACAAGAAAAAAAAACTGTACCACAGATGGATATGTGCCGAAGCTCATTGAAATAGGCAGTCGTTTACAGTCACCTCTATTTCAGCACCTCAAACAACACCATCCTGATGGATGACAACAGGCCTGGAAAATAACTTCTCTGCCTTGAGGCTACAATGGCTGGCTCATCCCAAAATTCATCACACACCTTTAGTATTTGATCAGCTATGCTGAATACACCACAGGAGTATGAATCCATGAACAATCCATTCAAGAAATATTCCAAAGATTTTACCGCCAACGTGTGTCTCTTTTCACCAGAACCCACCAGATGACCGTTTGTTGAACCCCCCTCTCCAAACTGTCCAATCACAACTAAAGCCGGGCATACACTGTACGATTTTTGAAAATCTTGTCGTTGATACCATCACACACTGTACGAGGAATCGTCTACAATGTGGAGCTCACACTGTGCGGGTGAAAACGGCCCGTCTGCCCCTGCCGACTGTTCTGTCTATTGACAGCGGTCAATGAAGATTTATTTGAAAGCTCCAATGCCGGTTATTAGCAACATGCTGGACAAAAAGAAGAAGGCTGCCCTATTGATTGCTGCGGTACTGTGCGCTGAAAGTTTAAAAAAGAAGAGGCGCCAGAGATGGCTCAGCAAACGTGGACAGTACGGGTTGGAGTAAGCCTACTTTTAACTTGATAACAAGCGCTACGCTAAAAATCCTGTTATCTACATTTTGACCGTTACAAGTTACTAACAACAGTTTTAATCAGGGTACGCCTCCATATTTTCGCTATGGTGACTATCACTCTGCGCAGACTCGGGACTCTGCTTCCACTGTGCGAAAGGATTTAACGGCCGACCAAAATTTCTGACATGTCAGGAATTCATACGACCGTCCGACGGTGGTTCTGGAACAGATAATCGGCCCTCGTTACCCCCTGTACACTGTACAGAAAAAGAAGCCAGATTAAACGGGAAATCAGGCAGTGCGTCTCGAAAATCAAGTC
Organism: Collichthys lucidus; assembly: GCA_004119915.2. Classification (NCBI taxonomy): domain Eukaryota; kingdom Metazoa; phylum Chordata; class Actinopteri; family Sciaenidae; genus Collichthys; species Collichthys lucidus. The sequence goes on along the minus strand of CM014088.1, from coordinate 17,303,168 downwards.
AAAACCGGGCTAAAATCGTACAGTGTATGCCCGGCTTAAGCAGCCATAACCATGCGAGGTAGGCCCGTCAAGCTTTTGGAATTTCAACAAAAGCATTTTGTATGAGGCTGTGCAAGGAGTATCACTCTTACTCGAGAGGGAGCCTTGTCTTATCCTTTCCCAAACAAAATACCCACCAGCAAAAGTGTAAGGACTAAATTAAACATTGTGTTATCTGCTCTAACGTAACCTCAACGTGTTACTACCTAGTAACCGAGCTCGACTGCAAGGCCAAGGAGCATGCCATTAAGCAGCATTAACTAAATGAGTTGCGGGGTTTAGGTTACGTTAATGAAAGCCCAGTTGACAGCTAGCTTATCAAATGTTTAGTATTCACCCATTGTGATGTTAGCAGCTCTGTCCTGCTCTTTGTTGGATTTTGGGAAGTGTATACTCCCCCCAGCTCCAGCCAGCCATTAGTTAGTCCTCAACGAAAGTCCATTAAAATACAAAATATGTAAGCGAAGCAGCCAACTAATGTTAAGTTAGAATAAAAATCAGAATCTGATCTTCCTTTTTTTTACTTAGTTAGTACTATGACTAACTTAGCTCTACAGCACGCAGCAAATGCTTTTTATTACTTATTCAGATGTCTTCCACATTAGCGGATGAGGACGCTAGCATTTTTCTGGGGTGTAGCTTGGCCTCAGTCTTTCAGCACAACTGTGGATGTAGCCATCAAGTTCTTGTATTTCAATGCAATAAATTAGCCAGAGTAATTAAAAAGTTAGTAAAAGACAACGTTTCAACTAACATTAGCTTAATTAGCTAACTAGTTAAAGCTAATTGGAGCAACGACTGGTAAATTTAGCAGTTAGAAAATGAGATATTTGTTTTCTTTTCTACTTCTGTCTGAAATCAAGGACCTGCTGATTCAAAAATCGGAATGAATTTCCATATACCATAGACTGTATATTGGAGAATAAAAGCTTGACAAGCAATGCACGGTAACGAAATGAGACAGGACGTAGAGCTACGACCCTCTGTGCCACTTTGATTTAAAAAAAAACAAAAAAAAAACATCCTGTACTACGCATACTGCATGAGACACAAGTTTAAAAAAACATGTGATAAAAGCTTCTAACAGTCTTGTGCTCTTAATTAGAAAGCTTGAAGCTGTTGTGCTGCTGTGTCATCAGTTTCATTTCTCTCGATGCCACATTCGGGTTCTCCGTTCGCTGCTGACGCTGTCCATCAGTCAAGCTGAGACGTTGCTAACGGCTAGCTAAGTGGCGCTAATTGAGCTGGGGTCATGCAATAATAGTTTCATGCAATGGAACATCATTCATCAGCTCTCAGCCAGCAGAGAGAGAGAGAGAGAGAGAGAGAGAGAGAGAGAGAGAGAGAGAGAGAGAGAGATGAGATAGAGGGATAAAGGAGGGCGGTGAGGGACACATCAGTCACTCTAACACAAAGTTGGACAAAGAGATGAATGATAGGCAGATAAGGTGAAAAAGGGGAAGTGAAAAAAAACCCACAGAGACATGTGGAGGAGGAAGAAAAGAGGGGGGATGAACAGATTGCCTCCATGTTTACTGGTTAAATAGCTTCCCGTTTATCCATGGCTAACACGGTTTCCAGCTGACTCTGTCTGACACTAACACTAACACATATATACTATATTCTAGACATGGTAACATGCTGGCAAATGCTCAACCTTGCACTTACGTATGTTCACTCTGAGTGATGTGTATCAGTGCGTGTGTTTCTATATAGTGCATTTGAGTCACTATATAAACAGATGTGCACGCGCACAACATCCACACAGTAGCAGTAGATTTGTGGCCACGGCAAAAATGATCTCTGTTACACCTTTACTCCGTTCTTTGATCAATTCAGTGTAGCAAAAAAACAGAATGATTTGTTTCCGCCTTGAAGGTAAGCCAGATAACTATTCAACCCTCCTGACTATGGTCCTTGAAGCTTGCTTGTTTGAGCTGTAACAGTATGTGAGTCAAACAAGCATCAGGGCTATTTTAATTCGTTTAATTTGTTTTCCTTACCTGTTAGTCATGCACTGTTACTTTTTTTTCAGTTTCTGAGTCACTTTTTCTCTGTTCACCCAGTTAACTTCTGTCTCTGTGTATTATCTTGACACACAGACGAAACATTTTTCTCATCACATTGTTCTCACATCTCTGCTAAGTAACAACCATATACTGGCGGTCGAGTACTGATCACCCATCACATTAGCAATGAGATAAAAGATGGGGTGTATTTACTCTCCTGTTGTTCCCCTCTCGACACGAACTAAACTAACACACACACATTCACACACACACCAACACACACATAGTGACGTAACCAACCATACAAGGACAGAGCAATTATCAAGTAAATGGCAAATTTAGCACGACACATGGTCACCGCTTTTCACTGCAGCTTGTCAGCCCGCCGTGTATATGTGTCCTACATACTCATGGTGTGTCTGCAGGATGAAATGAACCCTTCTGACCCCACAACCTCAATTCATGAATTTGACACTAGATACGCACAATAAATAAACCAATCCACACATCTTTAAATCTATGGGTTAGAGGTTGGAGTTCAAAGGTCAAATCAATCGGCAATCATTTAATAGACAACAAGACTTTGTGTGACACTGCAATTACATTGTCTTGTAATTGTGTCCAGTCGTTTTTAGGATAGCTCCTAGAAAGCTTACATTAAAATTATAATCAGTATCAATCTACAGTTAAAGGGCCATCCTACTTACGTGCTACTTGTAAACTATTTGTTGCAGAAACTGTTGCTACAAAACAGATTTTACTCTCATTGCCAAACTGAAAGATATTAATGTAGGGATTCATAACCTCTGCGCAGAATAATCACAGAGCCCTTCAAACACTTTATGCACCCCCAAACACACCTCACGCTACAAAAGGAATAAGCTACTGAACTGCTGACTGAACTGCTGACAGGAAAAAAAAAAAAAAGAGTATATTTGCGAGGTTCAGTCCTACCTCTCCGCAGTGGAGTAGGCCTTTCTCTGACACATCACCGCCAACGAACTGCTTCCCGGCGCCATTTCCTGTTTGATCTCCCACGCGACGAGGTTGCTGGGTTTCACCGCCAGGAAGTTGATGCCTGACTGGAACCACACCCTGCAGAGGAGGATGAAATAAAGACAGGAACGAAGAGCGCAAGAGAGAGAGAGAGAGAAGAGGAAGCGAGGTTAATCTCAAGGCCACATAAGCACATCATAAACAAAAGAGGAAAGAAAGCAGAGTTGTCACAGTGACAGTTAGGGGGAATTTGCTTAAAATTGAATTTGCTTTGCTTGGAATTTCCCCTGCCACAATTCTCCCACTGATTTTCTTTAATCCGTGATACGCGCCATACCCTCTTTGATGTCTTTTAAAATTGATTCACACAGCATGGTGTCACCTCCCATGGTATGTCTTGATGGGAGAAGACAAAGGAGCAGCAGGATCTCCTCACAAAGTTAATATTTTCATCAGAAAGTGCAGCATGGAGGATGCATAGGAAGTATACTAAACTGGAGGTAATATCAAATATAGATTGTGGGTTTGCTGATGAAAAAGGCAACAATGACTGGACAATTTTTTCAAAATAGCGATTTGTGTTTGTTCCTACTCTCATCAGCATCTGCTTCACTCCTTTTCCCTTTTTAAATATTTATTTATTTTTCACTTTCTCCCCTCAGGAATTTGCAAAATTATACATTAAATCTGTCCCTCAAGTTTTGCCACCCATCTTCCTCTCCCTTCTCCAGTTTTCCTATATTCGTTCTAAAGTTAGATTTGCAACATTCATCTCTGCCTTCCTCATCCCCTCTTCACCCAGTAGTCTCTCTTCTAGTCGTGTAAATCTTCCCTTTTTCTTAACTTGCTTTTCTTTTGTCATCCAGGTTTCCCTTTAATCTGGATGAATTCCTCCTCCACGTATCTTGGCTCCAACACTCCCTACTTCCATTTCAGTTTTCTACATACCGCTTCCATCTTCCCTGTCTTTCCCCTCCAGAGGTCCTCCTTGTTTCCGCCTTCCCTCATCACACTATCTTCTTTACCTTCTTTACCAGGTCTCCTTTTTCATCTCTTTTCCTCACCTCCTTAGAAAACATTTCTTCTTTGCATCCATCCCTCTGTGACTTCCTTCCATTCTTTCTTTCTTCTTCCCTATATAGCTTATTTCATCCCTCCCTCAGCCCCTCCTCCATCCTTCAATCTCAAGGCACCCTATGGTTATTCTCTTTATTTTCTTTCTCTCCTTCTCCCTCTTTCTCTAATCCGTTCCGGTGTGTTTTGTTCTATTTATCACCTTGACGAGACCCTCCCTTAGTTTATTAACACACTTTACAGGCCTGCACACGCATGCACATAAGCTTGTTTACTGCTTTCCTTGTTAGCACGCATACACTGGTCTCTGGCAAACAACTCCTGGACTCTCTAATAAACTTTTTCCTTTACACAGAAGGGAACAAAAAAAATCTGCCAATTCTCTTTGTCTCCCTCTTCATTATTACTTTCTTGTGTTTGTCTTGCTTCATGTCTTGCCAAAAACAGCCTGTAAATATGTCATGGCAGTCCCTTGCCATGTTCTCTGTACATATATTTTAGAGTGTGTATGTATATATGCACCTGAGTGTGTGTTGTAATCTAAGCAAGATGCTTTAAGGTGTTTTTCTGTACAAGGGAACGAGTCTCTTGTGAAAACTTGAAAACACTTCTTTTTTTCTGTTCCGTTGGTCTTCGTTTCCTTGGTGTATATATAAAAAGGAAAAAATGCTCCCTGGTTGACCGTTGTTGTGTGTTGTTTTTGTGCTATGGTTACGCAGAGGAAGTGTGAAGTTGCAAAAAAAAAGTGTTTTTTTTGCAAATGAGGCAGGGTACACATAGTTTGAGTGTGGGGTGAGCTCATGTTCAAGTAAAATACCGTGTGTGTGTGTGTGTATATATATATATATATATATATATATATATATATATATATATATATATATATATATATATATATATATATATGTGTGTGTGTGTGTGTGTGTGTGTGCAGCAGCACAACATAAAATAACGGCGGTCCCCAAAAAAAAACCTTTTTTATTATTCAACAGCTGAATGTTACATAAAATTAATTCACCAGAAAACTCCCTGCTGTTGTTCAGCTTCCTCTGTTCATTTCTCTCCATCCCTCTCTCTTTTGGTCTCTTCTATCTTCCTACCTTACTTCCTACCCCCTCCCTCACTCCCTTTCACACTGCCCCTCTCAGCCAAATCAGAATTAAGGATAACTCACTTCAAAGGAAATTTACTGCACTCAGACTGTTGTAATGCAAAGCAATGAGTTAGAAGATGGGGGGGGAAAAACAGTTGATGTATTGTGAGTTACACAATGACAAAAATGGAGAATGAGGGAACAGACATGTACTGTGTGCCTGAACGCTGGCTGAGAAACATTCATCCCAGAGATTTTTAGATGACAAGGTTGTGGCAAAGACAAATCATAAATAAAACATACTCAAAAAAATAAATAAATTAAAACTTCTCCAGCACTCCTCCATCAAAAGTGTGGGAGCACAAATCTTGTTCTTGTTCATGTAATATCAAATAAGACTTTCTTGACCACAGTCTTAAAATTCAAAACACATTAAGAGAGACATTCCTACAGGACAACCAAACCAGAACTAAAACTGCAACCCACATTAGCCCAAATTCAATACAACCACTATTACACAACTCAGAGGCTGTCTCGGAACATTTTGAGACTGACTGCCCATGATTACATCGGGCATATTGTGTGCAGACTGACAACCAAAACCAAACATTGCAGCAATCGTGCATGTCAGAAATGGGCAGTGTTAGAGGGCTAAAAGAATGTCACATGTCCCAGCATCAGTAGTCTTACTACACTGTACTCATCTTACTACATTGTACTCATGATGAATCAAATGTTTTATTTTACTGGAACAGGGACCGCCCCTGTCCAGTCACATGTCATGTAAACTTCTATAAATAAAGAAACAAGGAACTGCTCTGCGCCTCTCTGCTATCTGTAGCTTAGATGTTGCAGTGGCAGGGTGCCCTTTGTACAAAGTAAAGCTCTCGTGTCTGACTCTCATTTGTTCTGGTCTCTCACAGGTGTCGAGTTGGTAAACTCCTCACAGGCAGTTTTGTGCAATTGCGTTGTATTTAAATCCGACCATTTCAAGGACAGTACAGATCAGCGTGAATGAGACAATAGCGTTAGGTTTTTTCCTTACAATGTCACTCATGCTTCTTCCTTGCAGCTTCACTGTAACAAGACTGTCCTCACCGGAGATCAGCATTTGAAGTTTAATCACACACTTAATGAACCCTGCACTTTCCTGACAAGAGATCTCTTGCCACGGTGCGAAGGGTCATAAAATTACAATGCTTAATGTGAAAGGAGTTGTTGTTGCCATGAACCTCAAGAGAATTGTCACTTGACTCTTCAGTTCAGTGCTGCATTTTAATATCTTTCAGCTCACTGGTTTGTTTTTGCAACCTTACAACTTAAGCCTCAAAACAGTGCTAGAGGGAGAGTGAGTAATGTTGCTCTGTGCCTGCTGGATGTTTAAATAGGTAACTACTTACAGGTATTTCAATAAGTATTATAACTTTACACGGCCAAAATATGTCAAACATCTCGATCATATAGTGGATTATTCCCCCAGGCAGCCTGCATAAATGGTAACAAAAGAACTAACTTTCCTCCCTGCTCTTGCCTAAGGTATGAACATGGTCAAAGAATATAAAAAAGAGATCCATCACAGAGATTAAATACTTAATTTTGCATGTGTTACATGCATAACCACAACACACACACACACATACAGAGAGTCACACATGTAAGGAAACAAAGCGACACTGTTGTCCCGGGGTGCATCTGTCAGGACTTTCGTGTGTGTGTGTTGTCTGTCAACAAGTAGGATGATGGACAAGGCTGCGTCCCTAAGCTGCTTCTGTCAGATCTGTGTACAGCGACAGAGCCTGACAAGTGTCTGTGTTTCTTTCTCTCTCCGTCTTTCTTAGTTTTTAAGTAATGCGGGACGACAAGTAAAATGTCTCCCTCAACTTTATCTCTGTATCTCTGTCACTTTGCCTTATTTATCTCCCTCTATCTGTATCCGTCTTTGTTCATGTCAACGATGCTGCTCTGCCTTTGAGTGACTAATTATCATACATTGTATATTTACAGGTATATGTTATTTCCTTCATTATCTTATTTCTTCTTAGATAATAATCTATGAAATACTTAAATCGAATTACTAGAATTTCAACAATTTCAATGCAATGCAGATAAAACACCAAAAACATTAACTAGCCATCTACTCCTACCTTGTTCCCTTGGTGACACTCATACATCACATGCGTTCACAGCTGCAGTCTGCTCCTGTTGGCCATTGAGTAGCTCACAGAGCATTATAATTGATTTTCTTTTCCTTTTTTTTCTGAAGCAGTGCCTTGTTTATGGGCACTTCAATACTAGTTTTCCAAGTGAAAAAATAAAGAGTAAAAGAATCAGTGGAGGGAAAAAGCAAGAGGGCATTATGCCAAAAAGCCACACAGTGAATGTGTTCCCATTTGCTCTTTTGAATCACCACTGCCATTTCAAATGCGAAATGCGCTTCTATCATTGTGGCGATGTCTATTTAATGTAAGCCCCAGAGGGTTCGTTTACCTCACTTACAATGACTTTACCTCTTTCTCCAAGAGATATTCTGAGAATTTAGATTTCATCTTTAGCTGCATAACATGCATATAACAAAAAATCTGGAATAGGTCTCATCAGTTTAAGGAAAAATGTTTGTTATTCACCTCATACCTAGTTAACCCACATGTTTACCAAACAATAAAAATAAAAAAAGATTACTACTGACAATGAAAGAGAACAGTTAAACAGAGAGAAGGAATGATAGGAATGTGAATGAAGCAATACATATTTATGTCTTAGCTTGTCCACACAGAACTAGTGACCCAGGAAAGAAAGCAATATGTGCAAGAAAAGGATAACAGATTGTTCTCCTGAAAAGATGAATGACTTAAATTCAATTAATTTCTTTTGGACCTCAGCCTATCCCTTTAACTAATCGTTCCACATCCTCACCTGGTTTAAACCTCTTTCATTCTGCAATGCGCGAAAAAAGCAAAATATTTGTACAATTTATCACAGGAGATTGTAAAAATTGTCAGGAGATGAAGACTGAAAAATGTATCTGCTTCTGGTTTACACACACGTACACTTAATCATGATCACAAATACACACCCACACGCAGTCTCTCTCTCTTACACAGAAGCACAATCAGTAACACAAGGTCATGCAGGCCTGTGAGTCACATATGACACGGCATGAGTAAATCACTGCAGTGTTAGTTGTAACTCTAGACACTGGGTTTCCTTGAACAGCATCAGATGATAGGAGGACTGATTTACACTCGCCAGAGACAGAGGAGGGAGGGACGGGAAGAGGGGCCCTTATCCAGGTTCTTTTTAGCTTCTTTAAATTCATTATATCCTGTGAAACTCCTTGTCTCTACACCATCGTAACCTCTAGAAAGTATCTGCTGCGTGGTAAATAAACTATCGTAGAACCTCCCATTATAGCATAAGCTTTTATTGCTTGAAAGGTCTCTGTGTTGAGAGCCTTTGGGATTTAAACGGCTAAAAACTGACAGATCTCTTCAGAAAAAAACACAACACAAAGAGCTTAGTGAGTCTAAAAAGGCTTAAAAGTGATTTGGATGTGTTATTCTAACGAGTATCAAATTGATGAACAATATCTTAGGAGGTAAAAGTAGATCTCAAGCACTCAAAGTTTATGTGCTTCTCCTGCATACATTATTCTGATGTTCTTTTCACTTTCACAGATTTAACCCAATTCCATTATGCAGAAGATGCTTTTAAAATATGATGGCTGCTAATGCAGAGCTACAAAGAATGCACGTGCGATGATGCTCCTGGTATTACCCTGTCTTTGATGTAAGAGGAAAGCTGGATCGTCTCAGATCATGTATGTCACTGGTGTTATGAAAAGGGCATCTCCGGATTAAATCTGGCTCACAGAACCTCCAGTAGACTCAGCAGGAAATCATTTGCCGTCAACAATGACAGGACTTAAGCGAACCAATTTGAAAAGTACTGTTGTCCCTGGAATGATGACTATGAACATCATTAAAATTAAGACTGCAGAAGTCCTGAGGGATAGGGACTCGAGTCTGTGACTTGGACTCACAAGGCCACTGTTAAGACTGGTACTCCACAAAAGTTAGGACTCAGAAGCACGACTCGAAAAACAGTTCAGGGTTCAGACGCAAATCAGTTTACTAGTCAGAAGAAAGGTTCAGTACACGGTAATCATTCAGATAAGGCAAACAAAGGAAGTGAGGCGGTCTAAAATGAGAGGAAGTTTCACAATAAAACAGAAATCATATAATTTCACAATAAACACAGAAAACAAAACACATGACCTTAGGAGGATTGACGAGATGTGTCAGTCACAGATGATTGTAAGCTGTAGCAACAACACCATGTCAAGCACATCTGTAGCTTCTGTGTCAATTGTTGTAACCATTGTCTATAATAACTTTACCACAAGGCCCAAACAAAGGAATCACTAAATGTAATGTCTGTGCTACCAAACTAAAGGATGCACATGAAAAAAATGACTTGTGAGCATCTCTGCTTCTCTCTCCCCTTCATGTTCCACCTGTTCAATCATCTGCTGTTTGACAGTGTTTAAGAAACATTTTTTCTTTAAAAGCCCAGTCTTCCGATATGCCAAAAGTGTGGTAATGATAGATTTTTGTTAGAATACAACACATAAAATTGAATTTCTGTTTTTCTAAAGCAAAACAGCACTCTCCCATGAATGCAGTCCTTTCTGGAGGTTAATCTCTCTTGTCTTCAGCTATCAGCTTCAAAAATTCAAAGCAGAGATCTCCAGCATGAACGTCAATGAGCTTACAAAAACAAAATACAATCAATGAATGAATACATGTAAAAATTCCTTTATTCTCTCCTGTGAGCTTCTTCTTTCTTGTGTAATGCTATTACTCTAGGTTTACAGTGATCCATAGCTCTAAGCTCTGTGCTCAGTACTATTGTTTTCTTGTAATGTTCAAGGAATTTAAGCTTATTTTACAGTTGCACTCATTGCCATGCCGCTCTTCCTGTGTGTCAGCTAAATGCCTAAAATGTAAATGTAAAATGGGAATTTCAAAACCTAAAAGGCATTCTTCTCAAAACAAAAGAGCAGACCCGGAGCCATATGCTATGTGTCAGAAAATGTTGCTGCATTGTACAGCAGCAGATGTGTCCAAGAGAGAAAAGTAAAAGAAGACATATTGTTTTTTTCTAAAGTTCCTCCTGGAACAGATGTTTTGGAGGAAGACATGTTGATAGGATAGTCTAAGAGTTCACTGTAATGTTCATGCCCAACAATTCTTACAAGTAAATAAAGCGGCACACTTACACTGAAGTAGCTCATTGTCAGTGTCTTGTACCTTTTGATCTGATCGAACCTTTGTAAATGGCTCTGACCGGGGTAGAAGACTAAGCAAAGTAGAAGTTCTAGCAGTGGTTTGTAAACGTCAAATTTTAAGATGACATGTTCAGGCCAAAGGAAGCTATCTAATTGAATTAAAGTTTAAAAATATGATTCAATGTGGAAAACTGATTATTAGAAGAAAAAAAAGACTCTACTGGCTGTAGTATAAATCCTTAGATTGAGGATTCATGACTTAAAGAAAAAGGTTTGGCAACAATAAGTAAAATGGAAGCAGTTCTTTCGAGACCCCAACAGATGTTCAACAAAATTCAACACATCACCTGCATATTCCTCGACACATTCTGGAGAAGCTGCTGCCATTGGACATGAACGGCATTTAAATGAGTGAACTGCGAGATCATTAAAATCTTGTTTTCTGCTTTTCCTGCTTTTTAAGAGGCGGAGGCAAAACAATCTGTTGTTGTGATAGTATGGCTGAGAAAAGAAAAGGCAGGGTTACTTTTTTTTTTTTTACAAGTGACAAACTGTCAACGCATTGAAAGTTGAGAAAGTGATTTCAGTTACAAGGGCTTAACAAGTTAACAAGTCACAAAGTTGGTGCTGTAACAAGAAGTTTGCCACCTGTGATCATGCATAAATCTTGGCTCATCAGAGTACTGCAGTACCATTGCTATGATAATAGCCCTGGCCTTGATATTTCAAAATCCAATTAAAATATTTCTTTGATGTATAATCCCTAATGCATAAAGACAAAAGTCATATAAACTTATATGAATGAAATTTACTAGGTTACATCAAACTTTCTGAAAAAAGTGTACATTAATATTTATTTTCAGTTCAGTTAAGAGCTTTATGAGTCTTGAATGTATGTGTTTTTTGAAGTTGGAGTGATGGACAGATTGGATGGCAAGGGTTTGGAAAGTTTAGAATGAACAGGTGGGACTGCCTTTAAAACACGGTGAGACAGATGGGAAGCTGTAAGCACGGAAATTTATAAAGAAAAACAGTTGTTAAACATTTGAAAGAAGAATGTAAAACAGGCCTGTTATGTTGGTCAAAGGTCAAATGTGTCTCTCTGTGAGAACACCTGTTATATGATTTTTTTTTAACTTTCAATATCTCTCCAGTGATTAATTTTGGGGGGCTTTTATTTACTGTGGTCTCCTTTTAAACGGTTGTCTTTGTATCCTGTCTTTCATTTCCTATTATTATTATTTCTTATTCTTCTCTTGCTGCAAAACCCTGAAAACATCAGACCTGTCTGGACCAATAAATAGACTGCGTGACTGTAAACAAATGCTGTATTTCCATCATGGAAACAGACTATTTTCTATTTTCCTTTGCAGGTCTGATAATTTGATTGAATTTTCTACTAAATGAAAAACAGCAAGACATTTTGAGGACTCCCTGCATGCATTTTCTGATCATACTGGTAACTATGGCTAGATCAACAACTATATAAATCCTAGTTTTCCAAATCACCATGGTGACGAGACCATGCCAAACAATTGCCTAATGTTTTACCTAATTGAATGTTATGAAATGTTTTCACATGATAAAGCTATATTTTGTGTGAAAATGTGTATGATAATAGTCATAACAGAAACATGAAGGCCCGATGTCTAGATGACAGTGAAACCTAACTGACTACATACTCTGGGCCTACTGTCCATGACACTAACACAAACCTTAAACAAAATTACCTGTTCTAATAAGTAGTGAGAGGTCACCCCCTAAGTGCCAAACAACATAACCACACACACCTACATATACACTCACATACACACAGCCACTCTGTCCCTGAACAGTTGGCTCCATAAGTTTACTGCAAATGTCTATTGTGTAATAATGATGAAAGCTACTGGAAGACAGAGATGTGTGTGCAAGTGTCTGCTTCCGTTTGTGTCTGATTCAGCATAAACATTACTCAACATTTACTCAATGTGTGGGTGCTTATAAATGCTCCGTATGCACATGTTAACCTCACTTGTGTGTAAATTATGCATGAGTGAGAAAAGTGCCATCAGATGCCTCCTGTTCCAGACATAGTCTTTGTTTTGCACTGCTGCTCAGAGCAGGCCTTGGCATCATCAACCCTGCAGGGGTAGCCATTAAAGATGTCCCTACGTAAACATCCACCACACATCTGTCTTACATACTATAAAGATCTTAAAACACCATAATGGAGTTTGATCTGGATGATCGTCAGTAAAAATGACAACATGATCATTTAGCCAGCTGTTGAAACCCCAGACTTTCTCTAAATAATTTTCTGATATTGTGTTTTTGTGACTTGTAATTCAAATGCATTATCAGCTACTATTATTATTATATTATTTTATTTCAAGTTAGTTTAACTAACTTTAAGCTTAAAAATCCATACTGTATGCACCATGTGATTCCTGTTCCAGGACACAGTGGATTTGTAGTATGACTATTAAGAGGATGATGTCCTGTACTGGGAAAAATGGAAGTCAATGCAGTTTAATCCAGACACTTGTCCTAAGGCAACTGTTATTCTCAGCTGGGGAGCAGTAAGTTCAGTGACCATGACTTATGACTACATCAGAAATACAGTGGTGCTGCTGAAATATTTCTTCTCAATCCATTCTGTGACAATTTGACTACTTGGGTCATAATTAATGTAGTTCCAGTCTGGTTGAGGACTGACAAAGTACAGCAGAAGTCACATATTTTCACCAATCATTGTTACATCACAATTGTGTCCCAAACAACTACTTTCTTTTTTTGTTTATTTTGCTTATTTTACTACTAGATTACATGTGACACAAATCAGAGGAAATTAACAATTCATATGTTTCAGTTTTTTGTTCAACATTACACATCTGAATTTGGATTTATGATTTGTAAAGGAAAATGTGGCTACTGCTGAAAGTGAAGGTGATGAAACAATAACAAACTAATGAAATGATCACACCAGTGTATCATGGACTTCTCTTTATAACTGGATATTTCTGTCACAAATCATGTTTATAATAAAAAAAATGTTAATACAGTTGATGGTTTTGAGGTAGATTGAGATTTCAGGGTTGCCTACAGCCTTTCTGTGTGGAGTTGGCATATGTTCCCCACATATGCATGGATTTCCTCCGAGTGCTCTGGTTTCTTTCCACAATACAAGTTCATGCAGGTGAGATGAACCAGAATCATTGTCTAGGTGTCTATCATTCATTGTCTATGCTAAATGATGAATGAATGATTACTGGATGGAGGCAAAGATCTACAATACTGAAGAACATATCTAAAGTGAACTTTGTTAATGTTGTGGATAATGTCCATACACAGCAATAAATACATACTGCACCAATAAGATCCTTTAAATACAAGTACATTCATGATTATAACAGAATCACTGTAAATAGAGTTTGAATGCACAACTTTCAAGCCTCGCTGATTGACTTCAAGATTAGATGCAGCCTGCGGGTGCTACCATGAAAATGGAAAATCAGCAGGTTTATTGACATAAAGCTGTGAACAGGCTGCATGAGTATTGTTGTTTGTATTTCATAAACGATTAAACTTGATGTACCTAAATGAAAGTCTGAGTCATCTCATTTTATCAGTCAATTCTTTCTTGAACGTTTCACCACTGGCATACAAACATTTATTAAAATACCAAACTAACACCAACTTGTTACTGTCGCTGTCTTTGTAGTCTCAATTGCATGCAGCAAAGCATGGGGGACTTTTACAACTACTACCCCTGTGCACATTTTTAAACAGACACTGCCATGTAATCTGTACAATTTGATGTTTGGATACTTGATCCCTTTCAAATAAAAACCCTCACACACAGAATCAAACCGCCCACTCTTCTTCCCACCACACATGGGATTAGGACGACATATTTCTCTGTAAACAAAGACACAGACAATAGTGGTGGGTTGTTGGCTGCTGTAGTAGCTTTGAGCTTGTCCTCTGGGCTGAGGTCCCGGATTAGCAGTGTAGCAACGAGCTACTCCACCACAGATCACTTTTCAGGAGGCAGAGACTGAAATACTAAAGGACTTTTACTATTACTTACTATTTGTACTATTCACTATTAGATTAATTTGGAAAAGAGTTTAAGGAAATTCCTCTCAGTTCATATGACACTGTATTGTTAAATAATTGTTTTATTTTTTTTGTTTCACAGTATTTTGTACCAGAAGGCAAAGAAAGGCAGCTAGTGCTGAAGATTAAAAAAAGAACTGAAGTTGAATTATTTCTATTTATAGTTACTAGTAAGAACACTGTGCACCTTTTTGACTTAGAATAAGGTTAGTTGGTCCTGACACCGTTAAAACATATCATTTTTCCTGCTAACAGACTGCTTGATATGTAATCTTCAGCGAAAAGTTATTGCTCTTTCCTTTGCAATGCAAACTTGTTGACACAACAATCTGTCACTGAAACCTTAAGTTAGAGTAGTGCCACTGTTATCAAGAGTAATATTAGGGAGCATTGAACGAACATTGCTAATGAACAAGAGACCGATTTCGGTGGAAACAGTGCTGAAAGCAGGGTGAATATTAGGACAATATAGGCCACATGTGGCTGAGAACTGCTTACTCAACTGAGGAATAAAGCTCCATGCAGCTCATTTGGATGAAAAGTCCAAGCCTTCAGCCGCTCATTTATTATGAGTGGAAGAGGTCCAGAAGTACCTCATCCCTAAGTAAGCGGATGGCAACGAAAGGCTAATCACCGTGGGAGAGTTTATGCATGTGTGTGTAATTTGATTGGCATTTATCAACTGAAAGCATCCAACTGAAGTCACACACACACACATCTACTCTGACTAGCTCAACTGCACATCTTTAAGCGGACATGTATACCAACATTCAGAGGCGCACACACAAACACACATTTCCTGAGTTCAGCAAATAAAAGACACGTCTCGGTGGGCTCTAACAACAGTAACCAAAGTACCAGCTGGCAGACGGAACAAACAAATAAATATGTCGACAAAACCAGCAAACAACAACCACAACTGGGACCAGAGACTCAGTGATAGGAGGGCAGCCACTGGAGTCTGAGGTGTGTTTCTAGGGCAACAATACTAATGTCACTTCAGCTTGTTCACGTCCATAGAGAAATGTGCTGTCAGACTGACAGTTCACACATTCACACAGAGATCAACATGAACAGGTGAAGTGGATGTAGGAGCTTAGGGTGTATGTGAAGTTGTATGGGTTGCTCAGTTGGTCTGTGAGCTGTCAGGATGTTTTGACTGTGCTGAATCTGGTTGGGGAACAAAAATTCAGGAAACTTAAAAAAACTAAAATTGAGAATTGACTGTAGAGAGGGAGAGATACATACTGCAGACACAATTGTCAACGTGTGTGCACTGAATGAATGTATATGGCATCTAATAGAAGAGACATTTCTGCTTTATGTTGAATTTTAAAAATTGGCTCAGAAGTAAAGTTGTGGTTATGAAGTTGGAAGCAGGACATATTTTAAATGCTCCCATAGTTTATACATTTAAGAGCACCACCAGCAAGCATTATGGCCACCCTAGGAGACGAACAATAAGCAACATGGATACCGTGAACAAGAAGAATGTGTCATTTTGTATTTTAATCAGATATTAGAGGTCTCCTTTTTGCAAACAGCCCACGATCTCAATCAAACATTTAATAATTGTAATTAAACAGGGGGCAAGAGGTGAAACAGACAATCTTACAGGTTAGAGTGGCCCTGAGCAGTATAAGTGAGAATATTTAAGCTTTCTCTGAGATCAACCATTCAAGATTTTGGAAATTTGAACCGGCGAGTGAACAGAGCATCAGAGAAGCTCGAGGATGCATATTTCAACATGCTTACCATGTAGCGCTAATCTTAAGCAGAGCTAAAAGGTTAAAACAGTCGCCCGCTGAGGGAGAGATGCAGCACCTCAGGGTTCCATTATTGTCACCGCAATTAAAAGCCTCAGCAGAGGTGCACTTTAAAAGAGCGACAATCCTATCCTTTCTTCTCCGCTTCAATAACACTTGTAAGATGTAGAATTACACTTGTACGCGCACACACACACACACACACACACACACACACACACACACATCACTGCCTGGCATGAGGCAGCAACTGCGGCGCTCATAATGGATTCTTTCATACTAAAGTTTTCTCTTTGCTGCATATGTGTGACTTTGGATGTATGTAATTCAGGCATTTGAAATACAGGAAAAAGAACAGAGATAAGAAGAGGGGTGACTAAGAGAAGAATAGCATGAATTTTGAAGTATAGACAATGAAAATTCACCATGAGGAATGGCAATGAGATGCATGGAGAAATGAAGTAACTCACTTCAACTGCATTAAACAGTTGTATATATTTTATTTTTTTGTATATGTTTAATTTAATGTATAATTTCAGAGGCTTGAGTCATTACTAACAAATACAGGCTGGGAAAATACCTACAGCAGAAGATCTGTGTGATTTGAACAGCTGTCTGTGGGCATTAAGAGTGTGGGTGAAGGTCTCAGGGTGATGCCCTACATCAAAAAACAAAAAAAAAACTCTTTCTTCAGTGTTGTTTAGTCTTCTGTTCAACCTCAGTTCTGCTTTGACATCATCCATCATCATGTTTCCTAAGGAGAATTTCTGAGCATTCAAAACGTTGTACATTCACGTTTTCTCTTACATAGCTAGTTTTAGCAGCAGAAAACCAGAAACGTGGCCGTAATTTTGAGAAACACTTGCACGAACAATGTGTGTCTAATGTGTGATAAACCTTGCAACACCTTTAAGAATCTTGAAACTCTACACTCCCTCAAACTATATAGTGCGTTAACAAAACACACGCTATATGAATTACACAGACATAGAAGAGAAAGATGTCGAGAGTCACAGAGAGGAGACACGGCACCAAATTGAGAGCAGTAACATGCCGTATGACAAAAAAAGGGAAGAAATTATAGGGAAGTGAAGGCAGAAGAGAACAGGGAGGGGAGGAGTGACAGAGATATGAATTAAGAGAGAAAATGAAATGACAGGACAGCCACAATGACCTTTAAGAGCTGAAGAGAAATGGATAAACAAATACAGTTCACACGTCTTTGTGTGCGCTGCTTTTGCTTAGTGTGTGTGTGTGTGTTTGACAGACGTCTCTGTCCGGTCCTGTCTGTCTTTGGTCCAGGTGCTTTAGTGTGATAACAGCTCCGCCTCCCTCCTCTCCTCCCTCCTGGCCTGACTAAGTCTACTAATTCAACGCGCCGCAGACAGGAAGCTTGTTTCCACTTCAAGAGTCAGCTCTTTGGAACTCATTCAACAAAAACATCCAGTGTAGACTTTTAGGAGCTTATTCAATGGGCTCTCTGAATTTATTTGCCATAGCTGACTCATCTACACTGCAATATGGAGTTAACATCAAAATGACAAATAGAGGTGGCAGAAGCCTAATGGTGAGAGAAGTGAGCTGCTGGCCGGAGGGTCATATACGCTCTTGATGACTCCTGAGCAGGAAAATCCGGCCAGTGGAAAGTGAGTGAAACTAAGTAAAACAAGTCTCTTCTCCTTAACGGTGATGCTGAGGCACCAGGTCTGCCAGCTGCAAAACAGCAGAGGACTAATGTTGTACTGAGCAGCTCCCAGGTGGTAAAGTTTGGAAGTAAATAAGTGTGAAAAAGAGTGCTGCCGAAGTATGTACTCAGCAATTCTTTGCGTGAAGAAAGTTGAAGAAACATGCATTAGAAGCAAAGAAACATGGTTGTGTGTCCATCCTTGCACTTCCATGTTTTCGAGCTTTACTTTTTGATTTTCAGAGAGAGACATTTGAACATGTGAAGGGACTACTTTTTTTTTTTTAAGGGCTGGACTAAGACTAAGGCTCAGGTTTACTACTAGGCTAAAGGTCATTCTGGCAAGTCAGTTTTGCTACATTTTGTGGGCCTATTTGCTCCAATGCCAAAGTGCATCAAAATCAAACTGTGTGAAAAAACAAACCACATTACTTGGCTTTCTGTGTTTCCCTGCCTGTTTGTCACTCACAAGCACTTTATTCAAGACAAAAAATAATGCCAGAATCACTCACCACGCTATGTCAAATCCAACTCTAATCTTCACTATTAGTGTGTAGTATTTAGAAAAAACAAGATCAGTGGATGTAAAAGGTTACCATAGACATTATTGCATTGAAATGAAAGCACGGGAATAATGTAAAACCAAACTGAATGGATAAAAAAAATGATTATGATTGCACCGACTGCACAAACTGTGCAACCCAACCCTTTACAATTTGCCTCTTAATCACACACACCCTTGCACCATGCTGGTATAAGCAGCTGGCCCAACCACTGTGCACAATCAGGGGTCAGTATCAAGGTTCAGTGCTGAAGGACACGTCAAAACCTCTGGCATCACACCTTACCAAGTCAGGCAATTCAATAGTAACCTGCTTAGTACAGTAGAAACTGTAAAATATGTGCTGGTGCCCCATAGCTCACTAGAAATATACAAATAATTTCCAAAAAGCCAATACTGAACCTTCAAAGGTCCCTAGAGAGTGTTAACTGATTGTTCACATGTCAAACTGCCACACCCTATCTCTGTTCCCTGCTTCAGTCAGTGGTCTTCAATCAGCAGTGCAAACTCACTAACTCCCCATCTCCACCCCTTCGTTTTGCCATGATGGATAGAGCCTGTTTTTATCCTCCTCTTCTCCTCCCCTGTCCCCTGTCAAAAGCAGAGATTTCTGGCAAGGAGAGGAGGGAAGAGAGGTGAGAGAAGCACGAAGGAGCAGCAGAAAAAGAGCAGAGCAAAGGAAAAAAAAACAAAGAAAGTGAAAGCAGAGCGATCAGAGGTAAAGCTAATGCTCAGGGTCATCTATGGAGCAGCTCCCATGGAGCTAGAACTTCCTTAGATTCAGAAAAATACCGTAGATTGTATTTTATCACTCAGTGGCTCCCCTCTCTCTAATTTTGGGTTGAAGTTAAAAAAAAATCTTTTTATGATTATTATTAGTCATTGTAAAGCAGTTTCTAGAGAAACGCAACAGGCACTTATCACATTTCTTCATTTTATTCTATAAACCTTAAAGTAAAGTAAAATATGACACACACACGGGTGTTAATGGTGGATTCCCTACATCAGAACTGAAATGATAAGCAAATATTATTCACATCTGTGTTTACAAATATGCAACTATGTATATTCAAAGAGTCATGGGTCACTGTTATCCATCTTCATTGTTATAAATAGATCACTTCCTAGTCCGAGAGGGGAAACAAAATTCATATGCATTTTACTTTTATTTTTCCATTACATGCAGAGTCATGAGAGGTTGCGTGGCGAAGTGATTAGTGCACACAAACTAGCATAATTCTGTGTTTTGAAAACAAAGATGGCATGATCTGCTCTGATCTGAGTCATCATCTCTATCATTCAATGGTCGCCCAGCAATAAAGGTAGTTGAGGCCAGCAATATGAAGAAAAGGCAGTATGGTCACAGCAACACGTTTTATAAGTTTAATATTTCATGAATACATATTCAGCATATTTTATCTTGACAATATATATATATATGAAATAAAACCCACATAATAGCTCGTTATAAAAGCTCAACTGTGAGGTCTTACTCATCTCATCCCCTCTCCACTTTCCTTTACCCCCGCCTACTCTTTCCTCTCATCCTCCTCACACTTCCTTCCCCCATGTTTCTATCAAACTCCCTCTCTTCTTGCTTCTTCTGTAGCACCCACCTCTATCTCTCCCATTAGACTATCTGCCGGGAGCGCTTATGTAGCTCCACACTCTATAGGTATCTCTCACTCTAATCCCTCGCATGTCCGTGTTGCAAAATCTCTATAATCCTGTATGCCTTCTGTGTCTCAGGGACGTGTACCAATATGGCTGCCCTTCATCTCTCCTGCATGGTACTGGATGAATGGATGGTTTGTCAGATAAATGTTTGGTTGACTAGAGAGATAGATGGGTAGATTGTTTGTTAGGATGACTGACAGGTTGGCTCAGAAGCTGATAGCTGTCTGACTGTCTGTCTCGTGCTATGTGTGCATTTGTGGGATGTGTGTGTTTGTGTGTATCCTCTTGTACCTGCTGTTCTGAACATTCTGCATGCCAGTCCCTCATTATCCAAATTTCCTTCTAAATTCCCTCAACTTTCTTCTTCAATGTGGAGTAGAGGAGGAGAGAAAAGCAGGCTTGGGTAATTTGGCATGTCAAAGGTCCCATAGATATTTTGGCGACGGGTCTCCTCTCACGCCACCCAAAACTGATCATACTATGGCAGCTTCTGGGAACAAACACGCACACTAACAGAGACACACACACACACACACAGCAGGTTATGGCATCATACCCCATGGTTTAATTCTTAAAGCGGCACTGGGATCCTGGCAGCTTAGCCTCATTTATCTGTAACACTGACATGGCATGTGAAAGAGAGTGTGTCTGACTGTGTGCAGAAGTAAGTTTGTGTGTATGTATGTTTGCTGTCAATCAGACATCAGTCACACGTATGCAATAGTGACAGGTGTCCTGGAAGTCAGTCCTGTTTACACTCAAAAACAGAATCGAACCCCCAGAGGTTGCTTTAACTGCAACGTCAGTGCAAAGTGGAAAGCAAAAGTGTAGAAGTCAGACAATTTATTGTTGATACATTAAGTATTAACAGAGCACACAATTAAAGAATGGCACAATTAGTGTCTTAAATTCAGAAAAGATGTCATTATAATACTGAGACAGTATAACAATACTGGTGAAATTTGGTGCAGTCTACATTTATTGTCATTTTGTCTTGGTTTGATTGAATCGGAGTGTAGTTCCATGCAATGATTCCCAACTAGCGACAGTAGGTACATCTGCATCTAAAAAGGAATTAGGATTTGTAATGGTAGCTTATTCACACATTTCTTTTTAGAAGGAAAACAAACGCATAAAACATATTAATTGGTGTGATCTTCAGTATATACCGTGTCACGTTAACCAATAAACCACCAGGCTTAATGCACAGGACCCACCTGAGTCAGCTGTAACACCTCTTAGCCTCCTGCTGCTATTGAGAACTTGTGAAAACTAGTAAGCAAGAAAACAATCAAAACAGCTCTGGGTGGTGATAGATTGCTGGCAATAGAGGGGGAGGTAATGCAATCAAACCTACAGGGGTAAATATTAATTAGTATAATTAATATGGCTAATGGAACAAATATATGAAGTAATAATCAGCAAAATCTAACGTAGCAATGCTCATTTGGACATTTACGTTCTCTAATGAACACATAATGATTGATTATGTCCATTTTTACTCATGCTTTCTTATAAAAGTGTGTGGTTAGGGATTTTACGGCCTTAAAACATTTATAATAATTGTAAAAAATAAAGCTGATTACTTTGCGGATTTTGTCTATTGTGGGTTATTTTTAGAACATATCCCCCGCGATAAACGAGGCACCACTGTATTGCAGCTTAACCCGCAAACAAAACAACCCCCCCCCCAAAAAAATAAAAAAATCAGAAAAGAACAGAAAATACGATATAAACCACATAACTACCAAGTGATGTCCAAAATTTTCGGTACAATAAGTGTCTACCAGAAGATTTTTTTTCTATTTCTTGAAAAAAGTAGCTTGCATATTATTGTGTTAAAACCATGCCGCTCAGACATTTCATTAGTCCAGTGTCCAGCAGTGTTTTTTTTTTAAATACAGCGTCCCTAAAAGGATTGAAGTTTGTATTATCTTGTACTCCCTCCATGTCTTCTATCTTACTAGCTGTCCCCTAAAAAACCCATTAGACAAACCGATCTCTGTGATCCAATCCACCTCTGTTGCTTTCTCTATCCTCCTCTGGAATAGTCCTGTTCTGTACCTCACCCCACCCCTCTGCTTCCATCATCCTCCCACATGCCACCTCCATGCTGGAGGACTCATTATGCCGCCCGACTCTCCCCGTGTCTCTCTTATCACTCTCCACTGGAGTACTCATTACTTGTCCCTCATTCTGTTTCTCTATCTTTCTCTTCCTTTATATCTTAATCTCTGTCTAATACCACACACACACACACACACACACACACACACACACACACACACACACACACACACACACACACACACACACACACACACACACACACACACACACACACACACACACACACACACACACACACACACAGTTGTACACTGCACGGTGCTTTCTGGTCTTGGTTTTACAACAATAGCAAAAACTGTTTCATTATTCATTCAGTCAGTATTTCACAGATAGATTTGTGTATGGGTGTGCATGTGGCATTTGAGTGTGACTATGTGACTTTTAAAAGAACAAATAACCTATATACCTAAATATCTAACCCTATCAAGTGAAAAGATGAAATCGTGAGCAATAAAATACACTAATGCTCATTTTAGTACAGTCATGGGTTTTTCTGCAACAGCCTAAGTTCTGGGATACATGAGAGCAGGCAGACATCGCTCTCCTGTCTTCACAGCGACCATGCCCCCTTTAAAAAACGAATGATGTAAAAGTGCCTAGTGGCACCATGCCTAAAAGCTGCCTTTTTAAACACATCAATCAATAAAAAATTCCCCATTTTACAATTTTCTTTATGTTCCCAAAGAGCGAAGGAAAGTAAAAGAAGAGCCCTGTGGCTTCAGGCCATCCGCAGAGAGGATAAAAATTAAAGTGGGACTCTGCTAGTCAGTATGTGTGCACTTTATCACAGGGTAGTTAATGGTGTCATGATGAGCCACTAGCTCATGTTGACCAATATTAGTTTATGTTTAGTTTAGTTTTATTTAGATATTGCTCTACAACTGACATAAAGCCTTTTTTTAAAAACTTTTTTTTTTACTTCTCCTACTTCTGAATGATCTTTCAGCATTCATCATTATCCTGTAATTCCAACTAATGGCCGCTGTAGTTCAGCAAAAGCTACAAAGAGTTACGTCTAATCATTATCTTCAACCCTTTTACATTTAGTATGAATGCAGGAAGAGAAGTGCTGCAGGCAACAATAGATGTCATCTGCACATCCATTGTCAGCAACCAACATATGCACCCAACAAGGATGGTAATGAGCTTTTTCAAGGAGAAGCTTCAGCACTACCCAAGATGATAATTTTGGCTGCTTATGTCTTCCCCTCTGGACTAGAAGCTGAAGGATGAAGGATATAGCAGGGAGGCAATTCTAAAACATCATAACCGGGACCGCACTCAGAACAATGTGATCCTGATGTCTATAACACAAAGAGTCCTGCTTTCTCTTCTACGCAGCGATTTCACGGACACTACTTCAGCTCTCTGTTTGGTGTGTTCTCTGACCTTAAGCAATTAACTTGCATTATACCGGGCCTTTACTTCATGCTGGCACAGTTCAAGCATAGTGACTTTGCATCAGCCAAGCGGCAAATTCATTGGCATCAAGCAGGTTTTTTTTACTACCTACTGCTTTCTTTTCTAATTAGGATATTTTTTGGCTCCACGTTTTACTGTTTGTTCTGAAATGTACATTATAAAAAGAAGCTAGACCTAATATGTACTGCCGCATCCAATACCACACAGTAAGTGGCACCCAATGTCAAATACCTTTCTCATACATTTGTCTTGTATCCATTATTTATATTCTGTCAACCGCAGATACATTTTATACATTGCAAATTCATTAGAACTTCATATAAAGGCTGATGCTATTATTCATGTGGTGAAACCCAATTTATCACACTTCAAGAAAAACGGTACACAAATGGGGAGAGCTCTTGAAAAAAATGAAAAATATGGACAAACATTAAAAGTAATATTTTATAAAGTATTAAGTAGTAAGATGACATAAAAGCTGTGAACCTTACAAAACAATATCACATGAGCCGCATCAGCAAATGGCAATTCCACAGTTTGTTGGTTTAGAAGTTAAGGTTCAAAAACATTCTTAACCGTGGACCAATCAATTGATGGAAATAATTTAAAATCAAGATATTAGCTCTTCTTCTTCTTATATCATATATATTTTTTTAAAAACAGGAGTAAAACATGCAGAGTGGGTGACCTGACCTTTTAAATATCATTAAACGTGCCACCTCTCGAAACGTTCAAACAACTGGGGAAGCTGTTACATATAAAAATAGACCACAGGTAGTCAAACCAATTAACAGTCAAGCAGTCTGTCCTTTCAGATCTACAAAGGAAGTGGTATGTGTGGGCCACTCAGAAAAACAGTGTCTTTTGTACGCTTCCCAAGATATGTGTGTGTGTGTGTGTACATGTGTGTAAGCGTGTAGGGTATCACTGTGGATCGTGTTCCACGGGCAGATAAAGATGAGTCCTTCCACGAGGATGTTCGGCAACTAATCACAAGATGCCTACTTAAATTAATTAGCGGACTGTACAGCACACATAATAAATACTAATTAGGAGAAATGGAGGGGGCAAGAAAGAGAAAGAAAGAGAGA
This sequence comes from Collichthys lucidus, assembly GCA_004119915.2. Classification (NCBI taxonomy): domain Eukaryota; kingdom Metazoa; phylum Chordata; class Actinopteri; family Sciaenidae; genus Collichthys; species Collichthys lucidus. The sequence goes on along the minus strand of CM014088.1, from coordinate 17,278,237 downwards.
CAATCAACGATTATGAAAAATGAGGGGGAGACAGTGATAATAAGAAAAAGGGAGAAGGGAAGATAAGCAGTCAGTGGGGGAAAGAAGGTGATGGATGCTGCTTTCACTTCCTATCTTCCCTTTTCTGTTACCTGTTCGCATCCCTCTATTTTCATCTGCACCCACTCTTTTTGCCCCCTTTTTTTTTAAAGTTTACAATTTTCTCCTTTCTCTCTTTCTTTAAGGGATTAAGACAAAAAGCAATGCAGCCCCAGGAGCGCTGCGCATGTTCTCACAGAGCCCACCATTTACACATGGATATCTACTTTCTTTTGTTCGTGCATCTACTGGCTGTGTGCCATTTGCATGTTGTTCAGAGACAGATGCATATACACAGACTGAGGCGCAGTGTGCCTGTGTGTGTGTGTGTGTGTGTGTGTGTGTGTGTGTGTGTGTGTGTGTGTGTGTGTGTGTGTGTGTGTGTGTGTGTGTGTGTGTGTGTGTGTGTGTGTGTGTGTGGCTTTTCTCTATAGGGATTGGAATATAAATCAGAAGTGAGACTACCTTCAGAAGCGACAAAAAAGAAGGGGATCAAACCACAACCACACGCTATTTTGAAAGACTCAGTGTGTGAGATAGATGGTGTGTGTGCGCGTTTGAACGTGTGTAAGCTGGAACATTTTTTGTTAAGTCCTGCTAAGATTAGAATAGAAGGGGGGTTTACAGAGGAGAAGAAAAGAGGGTAGAAAATAGACTAGAGGCATCAGTGATTCCTTTGTTTTTCCAACAAGCTGCTCATCCGACAAAGGTGTACAACATCCAGTTACAATGTTATATTTAAGTCCTACATGTGGCCCAAACTGGTAGCATTGGGAGGAACTCCTTCACAAATTTGTCCCTTGAACAACTTCCGTATTGCTATGCAGGGTATTATAAAACAAAACTGTCTCAACTATTCCTCATATTTGAAAACAACAGAGCCAGGAAACAGTGCAGTAATTACCATAAAAGAAGGGAAAGATTGATAGGAAAAGTTGAAAACACAGAGTGACGGAAGAAGGGAAACGGGAAAGTAGAAGTGGAGATTCTGCTATGAATAATAGCCCATTCATCAGTGCTAATTTGCTAGGCTAATGTTCTCACTGAGCTTAATGGGGAGATTAGCCAGGCTAATTAGCACTGATAAACGAGCAAACATGAAGCACGGTGGTCAATCATGTAGCCAACCATGTATTCATAACATACCCCAGCAATGGCAAGCATCTGTTCTAAATGAGATTTTAGCTCAAGTTCAACAATTAACTGCCCCACATGTCCAAACTGCCTTGCGATTAACTTGATAATAATGAATAGGGATACAAACAGGAGCAGACATAAGAATAATCGACATTAAATACCGTGACAGAGAGCACTAATAAAATGAAGTAGATTGGGAGAGTGAAAGGGCAGACAGCAGGAGAGATAAGTGAATTCTTGTATTTGAATTAGCCCGCAGTTGATTTAGCTTTGAATATACCATAGGTAGAGTTGTCACGATACTAAAATGAGTAACCACGATACTATACCTGACAAAGTATCGCGGTTCCGGGTATTATCGCGATACTGCGGCCTTTTTTATTATTATTATTTTTATAAACTTCAATGTATTTGTATAAGTTAGTTTGAAACAACAACGTTTGTTTTTTAAGCTAAATTAGTGTTGCCACCGACAAAGACGCCACGGCAGACTCGCTGCTCGGGCCCGGTGCTTCTGCCACGGTGAGTGTGTTGTCTCGTGTCTGGGCGAGACAGAACTTTAGCTTGTTGTTTGTTTTGAAGCGAGTTTCTATCTAAGCGGAGCTGTCTTCGGAGTTCATGCTTGCCGGCAGAAACACATGAACAGCCAATCAGCTAACAGACGGGCGGACCCAGCGTGCGGAAACAGCCTATCATATCCCTGGACGTCACCAGTAACAGGCAAACAGCCAATCATTCAGCAGCTGTGTAGTTCGGTTGCAGTTCCATGTTGTTGTTTTTTTTTTTTTTTACAAAGGAGTAGCATGCAGTGAGAAGCCGGGAGGAGAGCAGAGGCAGCCGCTATGTAGCGGAGACTGGCACCGGTAGTATAGTAATTCACGGTAGTACCGTTGTGTAAAATTTCTAGTATAGTAGCGACGGTTCTGATTTGGTACCGCGGGGTACCGTGTATACCGTGGGTATCGTGCAACTCTAACCATAGGTTACTAACAGGGACGGACTAGGACAAAAAAAACGGCCCTGGCATTTTGGACCACAGCAGCCCACAACCTCAACCCAACAATCGTGCGGCCCACATTGCCCATCGCTAAGCCCAAGAGTGTGTTTGGGGTGTGTGATCTACTTGTTAAATAGATATATCGGGACTTGTCGGCCCAAATAGCATGTCGGCCCACCGGGCAAATGCACGGTATGCCAGATTGCCAGTCCATCCCTGGTTACTAAAGATGTCAGACCTGAAATGGTTATAAAAGTATAACAATGACACAAGTCACCAGAAGCTGGATCAAACTGGAGCCAAACTGGAACTCAACTGGAAGAGAGGCATCACTTTCCAATGAGCATCCAGGACAAATTAAGCTGTGTTGGATACTTTGCAGCTAAGTATCCATTAAGACACAGTGCTGGCGTTTCCCTGATTGAAACATCAACAACCACTTACACACTCTGAAATATAAAAGGACATCAGTGTTTCTTTGATTGCTTCATTAATAAGTAACTTAATCATTAAAGTTTTATGCATTTAGGTGATGCTCTTAGCCAGAGTGACTTGAGAATGAGCGCAACAGCTTGAGTTTCTAAGATCACAACACGACAAGCAACTAGTAGATTAAAAGGTTCAGAGCAACAGTGCCCTGTGACCTAAAACAATGTCATGTAGCATGGAGAAGTCAAAGGGAAAGAAAAGAAAAGAAAAGAAAAGAAAAGAAAAGAAAAGAAAAGAAAAGAAAAGAAAAGAAAAGAACCAATGATTGCTGCTATTGTAAGACCATACTGGGGTCCTTGAAGAACTTGAAAGATTTATGAATTGTGTTTCATGGTTCACAAAACTGTATCTAATCTACGGGGATGTAACATGTCTTGAATGAAAAATAACAGCCCAGTTTTCAGATATCTTCAGAGATTACACAGCTGAGAGTCAAAGCCACACACACCATTGGACAGGTTTGATTTGAATCCTGAGTAAAGATTAGTGGCACTTTAAGCACTCATCCTTTCTAGCATATGCCAAAACAAGCATGACACATAAAGGAAGCCAGTACAGGCTACAGCATTTTAGTCTACCGTGTTGGACTTCCTGAACAACACAGCCTGCCATGGTAGGTGAGCAGTCATACATGTGAAGAAAATCTCTTTTATAGTTTGGACAGTATTCACTGGCTCAGTGGGTAAATGCGACAGCTATTAAATAGCTGGATTGCAACCGAAAGGGGAGAGGAGAACTTTTTTAAATTCTGGAGTTGTGCGAAACAAACTTTTAAAGATAGAACATTGGCACACGCTCTTGGCCTTTCTGGGTTTAGATGTTTAAAAAGAAAGGACATACCTGCATATATACCGTGTGATGCCAGTTTGTGTGCATGTGTGTTTACATATGTCATCTAATCAATGACTCACATACAGCCATTCTGCTCAGTGTTTTACACACAGAAACTTTATAATACTATTCTCTCGTCATCAAAGCCAGCAAAGATACACCCACACACATCCACACAGTAAGCAGTATTGTTCCTTGCTTGGGGGGGGCTGTTGTATGGGGCTTCGCACAGTGCAGAGTGAAGAGAAAGATGTACTATTGTATATTCCAAATTTGTGTAAACTAAAGCAGAAAGTGAATCACTGTAAGCAACTGGGATGAAAAGAAAAATATGTATGATGCGTTGCGCAGATAAACAAGCTACTTATAGCAGAAAGTCTATAAAGAGCTTTCTGCAACAATGAAAGGCCACAGGATTTAGCCTAAAGAATTCAATTGTGTGATCAAAGTGGAGCCACAGATCTGGTCTAAGGCATTCTTCATATAGAGTGTTAAAGGTACAAGAGAAGATCATAGTCAGGGATTACGAAATGGGTCTGACTCGTGCATACTTAGACTAAACCTAAAGCTTAGTAAATAGCATATTAAGCCCAACAAAACAATTAGGTAGTTTAATTTAAATGTGTTTGACAGCAGAATGGCTGTGCTTAAAGAAAATATAACCCACATCACTTATTTCCTTTGATGGTTTCCCAACTTATTGTATAGTCACATTTAATAATTTGTAACATCACTGACGGAGAGAGTCAGTGTGCATCTGCTATGGCATGAAACTTTTAACATCTTTTCATCTCCAGTGAAGACAAAGGAATTCAGTCAAAAAAAAAACTCCAATCTTATTTTAACTAGAAATCACAGATCCTGTGCTTAAAAGGTTTTGTTATTTTTCTTTTGAGAGAATTGAGAGAAATGGAACAGTTCAGAAAACAGCACACATGATTTATAGAGCATACGGGATTTATGTTGTGGCAGACACAAAAATGATCTAGATTTATCTATAATTGATAACCAAATTAATGTATTGTTAAAAACTACCAGCTACACACAAACACCTTCCAGAAACTGTGCCAAAGTGTAGCTGCGGTTCAGCCATTGTGTAGTAAAAATGTGGACTTTTACAATAGGAACATCTGTAGCTTATTCCAAGGGGGTCCCAGAATAATAAAAACAGACAATATGTTTTCATGAGCTCAGGTCCCAGGCCAAGAAAATAAAAATTTTCCCAGGGTGAAAAAGCTGCTGGAGGGGATTTCTTTGTGTTAGTAAAAATATCAACTGGTTTCCCCTATCTTGTTAGGATAAAAACAAACGTATCCCCAAACTCATTTTTAGAACTCCTGGGGTAACTTAGAGGTAAATGCTCCAACACACAGAAGAACACACACACACACACCACTTGGTTTAAAACGTGCTTCTCCAAACAACTGCTGCATTTCCAGCTTAGAGGAGTGCAGGAGCTGTGTAGAGGAGCGCTGTTTCTAAATGGAGCTCCTCTATCCTCTAACAAGGAGTCAAAAAAACAATAAACACAACACAATAACCGACCGGGCATTTACATATCAAGCATCCCCAAACTAGCGTTGGCAAACCCAAAAAAGAGACAGAAGAGAAACAGGGAAGGATGGCGAAGTTCACGTGAAGAGACGGCGAAATGAACATATGTGAGCATACACAGCTGTGGTGGATCACTGTCTTTTCAATAACTGAGTTCAAAAAGCTAAAATGTTTGAAATTTAGTTTAAATACACACACTCATACTGACAGACATATTAATTGGAATTTTAGTGATAATGTCAATCATTCTGTAAAAAAATAAAATACACATAATCCCTTTTCTTCCTTCTCTCTTTCTTTTTCCTCATTTCCCTCTCCGTCTATTTCTCTTGCCCTCACACACATGCTGGGAACCCAAAACACACAAACACAGGCACTATCTCGAGGTTGATGGCTGTCACCTTTGTGTACTCAGCCTCCTTCAGGAGCCAGCAATGCAAATAACACCATTATGAATATTCATGACGGATTTGAGATGGAAAGAGAGTGAGAGAAAAAAAACAGGAGACGGGAGAAGAGAGAAAGGGAGTTTTGACAGGGAAATTGAAGAGTAGGGAGGAAAGAAAGTAAGAGGGAGAATGCTGTAGGAAGAATGATAGCACAGACTGGATTAGGGGAATAAACAGAGACTGTGTGAGTATAAAGAATGAAAGTAGGTGTGTGTGTTTAGACGTGTTAACCTGTTTACCATATTTTGTTCGTGATTGACAGTCTTCTCAAGGGAAAACCAGAAGGTGATAATGGCAATAGAGTTTTCAGTAGATGAGTGGACGAGGCAGAAAAGGCATATTTAAAAGTTATATTAATATCTGTGATACCTACTGTCCTTGAAACTGTAATATTTGGCAGCTCCTCTTTAGCTTCTCCTTTGACAAATGCTTTTAAAAACAATCTAAGCAATCACCTTACTTAGAACTACAGGTTCAACCATCCAGTATCATTACAGAGCTTCAGTTTAATCTACCTTGACACAAGTGACGCTGCTTTAAGCACCACTGAAAACCTTTGTTTCCAAAGGCTTGTGTCCTATAGGGGATGGTTTTTCAAGCAAAGTACGTTGCACGTGCCCAAAAGTTCAAACAAGTTGAATTAGTGCAGTGTGTCCGAGTTGTCCAGCAAAATGCCTCTGCACAGTAGGAAATAAAAAAAAAGTGTTTTTGGCTTTTCATTTAATGTGAGTTTGTTTTATTTCACCTACCACCCTAAATAGTTTCAGAAAATTGTAAACTCTATATCCTCCAGCCTACAGCCTACTCCCCTCTCCAAGTGAAACACATTGACAGTATTATACAGTAACAATTACAACAAATGAAACAGGAGCTACTCGCTATCTAATGTATAGTTTTACATGTAATCATCATTGTCAGATTGAGCTTAGTTCAATAGTAATACAGGAGTATCATGAAATATGGGCTGTCGCTTCCTCAGCACTTCCAGCAAGAAGTAACATTCGCTTCGTGCCACTGATTGTAGGCTCTAGTCTGACCTCAAAGACTCAGCATATATTTTACAGACTGGCTCCTGGCATTAGGTATTCAGCCATCAAATAATGAGGGAAAGCAATTTTACGCATCCGCTACATAATGTGTGTGTGTGTGTGTGTCAGCTTATATTAGGAGACATGCTGTAACACTCACAAATTAATGGGTCCATAAATCTACAGGCTTTTCAAACATATGAATGATTGCTTCAATATGTGCCTGTGTGTGTACAAAGTAAAAATGTGTTTCCAGTTTTATCTTTTACCTTTCATCAGGAGCGTAAATATGTGTTCCTGTGCGTGATGCTGTCTTATCAGATATAATAGTTTGATAGTACAGTTTAAGCAATGGCTGCATCACAGTCTTTTTGTTGTTTGTTTTTTATCAAAACCTGCATTTTCACAGACTACAGAGAGTGCTATAATCAATTTTAGGCTGCACGCGGGTGCAGTAAACATCTGCAAACATCGATAGGATGAATTAAAATAAACCAAACATTGCATAATGTGGTGGTATGGAGACAGTTTGGTAAAGCAGGCAGATGTATGATGCTTTCAGCTGTGAACTCAAGTCAAGTTGATTTGTTTAAACCGACCCACGTTTTGTATTAAGTTTGACCATTTATCTGCACAACCACCCACTGGAAATGTGAAGTTACATGCATGATGATCATCTCCTCCCCCATAGGCCTGGCCCTATATCCAGGAGGGCAGATGAGAACCCATTCATCTAAAGGCTCTTTTTAGTTCCGCCCATCTTCCCTGACACCATCACCACAGTGGACTAACATTGCCAGTGTGACAGAAATTAAGAAAGCATGGTTAATTTTTGACAAGGGAAGCATTATTTTATTAAGTAGTTTTATACAAACTGGTACCATTTTGCTTTTAATGGTAAATGGACTGTACTTTTATAGTGCCGTTCTAGTCTTCTTTACAATCTCATTCACCCATTCGCACACATGCATACACTGATGGCATTAGCTGCCAGGCAAGGTGCCAACTGCTCATCAGTTTCAGGGGCTAACCATTCATACACATTCACACACCGATGGCGCAGCCTTCGGGAGCAATTTGGGGTTCAGTATCTTGCCCAAGGACACTTTGACATGCAGACTGGAGGGGATTGAACCGGGGATTGAACCGCCAATCTTCTGATGGTGGTGGTGGGCGATCTGCTCTATCTCTGAGTCACAGCCGCCCCTGCTTTAATGGCACAATGAGCTGAATTGGCCGAAAGCTAAAAAGCTAAAAAGTAAGGTGTTGATTTTCAGTGGGATCAGCTATATATATATATATATATATATATATATATATATATATATATATATATATATATATATATATATATGTGTGTGTGTGTGTGTATGTGTGTGTGTGTGTGTGTGTGTGTGTGTGTGTGTGTGTGTTTTTTTACATACTGATTTTTCTTACCTGCTTATTTAGTGCTTTATTTCTTGCTTACTGAGCATTTAGTCTCTTGTTGCCTATTTGTTTATGTAGAAGAAAAGATTATTACATAATGTGAACTTGACAAGAATATAAGTTATAGACAGTTGTCCTGCCAACGCCCATTGTACTGCATTTGTCTTAGTTTAGTTTGAATAAAATAGCCATATTCTTACTCAAAAATGTTAAAGCTACAGATAAGTAGCAATTTTATGAGAATAATGGAGGTGCGTAGAGCACATGGGGCTATAGAGTATATATATGTGAAGAGTCCAAGTTCTGTGTTGAGTCCAATTTATTGGCTATTTATTGGCGGGGAGAGAATTGACAACATAATTATCTCTGATCCAACGGACGTAAAAGATTTCCTTTAGAGGATATGATACAGAAGAAGAAAATCTAAAATGAATTTTACTCGTTTTTGCAGAAATGGGCCTTTTGCACTCACATGTCATGAAAACACACTACACTACAAATCATCCATGTTTTCCCAGATTGTTTCCGTAGTACTTTATACATGCACTGAAGTTTTCAAACTGGAATTATATGAAGATTAATTAGTTTTTAAAATACATACATTTTTAAAACATAATTTACTCAGTAGATGTTAAGCATGTTTTGTGGTAATCAGGTTAACTATCTCATTATCATCCATTGTGCAGTAATTCTTCATTTCTAAGGGGCAAATGTAGGTGCTTAGAAGTTTCAGCAATCTAAAACTGTCAGACTTGTCATGTGTGATTTTATTATCATTTATCAGTTAGCTCAAGATCTAGCAGATGATCAAGTAAACAGTGGATGCCAAAGTGTAACATGAAACACTAGTGGCATATGGTTGATTCATTGTTCATTACTTCAGTGACCATGATTACTGGGGGAATCTCCTTAATGCACTCTTGGAAGGAAGAAAGGAGAAATTTGACAATCAAAAAATGTATATAGAAAATGCTTTTTCTTAAACAAGTCAATGTTTATAATATAAGACAACATAAACAAACAAGACTGACAAATATTTGATTTGCAGATAAAAGAAGCACATACTGTAAGACAAAGAGCAGCAATACTATACGACTAAAACAACTCAACAACCCAACACTATCAGTCACTTCATGAATAGAATTTGGTAGAGGAAAGCCTACTGTATTTATTGGCTTCACTGCAACTGTAAGAAATGCATTTAATTCTCATTTTATCTTGTGTGCCTTTTCAGAATTGCATAAATGCATTGGTCAGTTGGAAGGGTTTAACACAAAGAGCAGCACAGAAACACAAAGGACACTGACACACAAACACACATAAAGAGAGAAGAGACCATACCAGTGTACACAAAAAAACGGGACTCACATTATCAGAAGACAGGCGTAAGAACCAGAGGGGCATAAGTGACATTTGACCAACTTTGCAGGAGAGCCAAACCAAAAGAAGACCATACTGACCGTGAATTTCTTCACTGAATTCAGCCTTCAATATTAAAACTTAATAAACATGTGGATGAACAAGTATTTTTCTATCTTTTACTGTAAGTGCACAGCCCCAAATAGTCCAGTGTATTCAGGGTTAGGTCTTTTTGAGGGTTTTTAATGATTACATCTAAATTGTTAAGAATTCACATGTTCCCTTTTAGCAGTGGAAAGATCTCAGCAAGAGCTTCAATTTGATATATATTTAAAACAAATTTACACCAAAAATATATGTGTGCATGTCGGAACGTGCATAATACCGGTCTTGATAACCGCAAGAAGTTTCAGACAGCTCTGAAAAGGTGCTTCCTGCCGATTTCTTCTTAAATATTTTTATGGATGGCCACGCCCACACAGTTTCCCCAAAATTCATCCTTTTGGTAACTTTTAACTGTGGAAGTCTATGTGAACACACATACCAAGTTTGAAGGCAATTAGATGAAATCCCTAGGAGGAGTTCGTGTAAACATGACCCCGTGTCAACCAGCCCAAAACAGCAAAAACAGCGATTTTCGTTCTTAAATATCACCCGACATTGGGGGGGTAGGCACATTTTTCGTGAGTTTTCGAGGGGATAGGGGCTGTCGAAAATGCGATTTACTTTTAAATGTTGTTCAGCGTTCGAAATCCAGTAGGGCCTCGTCCCAGCGTGCCGTGCTCAGGCCCTAATAATGGTGATTTTCATCCTTAAATATCTCGCTTCCTGTTCATCGTAGCCCATTGCTTCAAGAGACTTTTTTGTAGGACTTGCCATGGTTTACAATTCGGTTTAATAATTCTGTGTCCAAAACTGTGGCAGGGCTGTTTCAAAGAAAAATTCCAGGGGGTGCTATGGAGCGTTTTTGCCATACCCACCAAATGATAGCTGCCAAATTGTGCATAAAATTGGTCTTAACAACCACGTGAAGTTTCAGACAGCGCTGAGGAAGTATATGATAGCCCAACACTTTTGCCTGAAAATCAGCCCAAAGGTAAATGGAGTCTCATTTCTTTTCGAAAAAATTGGCAACGTAGACTTTGAAGCGCCGTCACAGCCATGCCCTCTGATGAAAAGTTGTGATTTTGACATCGGATAAAATCCTTAGGAGGAGTTTGTTCAAAGGCGACCCCTGGAAATGACCCAAAAACACGAAAAAGGCCAACTTTGACAAAAAAATGGACGCCGTACGGTTCACTGTAGCCCGGGTCACCAAGAGACGCTTTTGTGCGTCTCAGCATGTTACATACTCCCTCCAAATTTCGTACACGTGGATGAAACCGTGGTGAGGGGCACCTCCAAAAACACACACCTAGGTGGCGCTGTAGAGCCATATGCGTACGTTCATGTGCAAGACCCCCGAAATGCGTAATTTCACGCCCAACTTTGGGGGGGGCGTGATTTTTTCGTAAGTTTTCATGGGGATATGAGCCGTCGAAAATGCGATTTACTTTTAAACGTTGTTCAGCGTTCGAAATCCAATAGGGCCTTGCCCCAGCATGCCGTGCTCGGGCCCTGAATATGATAGGGTAGAAATGTGTTTACCTAAGACCACACACACTCACACACAAAGACTCCCAAACACAATTGATTCTGCCTCCTTGTTGGAAAAAAAACATTTGGGGTGAAATCAGTGGTGGAGTTTTGTGGAATAAAGGCATCCTGGCTATATTATGTGTTTCGACACAAAGGGTAAAGAGTGTGTGTGTGCAAGGTGTAACCACCAGAGAGGACTAGCTAGTCCTTAGAAGTACATCTCCCCTCTGATCTTAGGAAAAGTCCACTAATCCCTACTCACACACACAGGCGAACGCACACAGAAAGAAAGAATAAGACAATAAATACAGGCTGCATACAAAGTGACGAGACCAAGACCAAAACAAAAACAAATGACGACTATAATGCTAGTCCCATAAAAAAGACAGAGCAAGAGAGAACAGAGAAAATGAGAGAGAACACAAGCAGACAGAGCAAGCTATGTGCTTTTTGATAATTGTTGTGTATATCTCTATCTCACACACTTACATATATACATATACACACACAAAAATAGCATCTATCGCCTCATCAGTAATCATCCTGCTAATTAACTAACCAAACAGCCATATCGCACGGTTCAAGACAACAGCTTTTTAATGATGGAGATACTAATCACTTTGACCCTCAGTCTGTCAACACTCCCACTGCTGAACAATGCTGAAATGCTCAACTGAACATTAGATTCAAAGCATCAAATGTCTATGGCAGCACCGTATTAAACACGTCTGGTTGAATGCTCACTGAACTAGAGCTGCACAGAGCATGAGTTCATCATCAAGCTCCGCCTTCTGTTCTACGGTGTGCCAAGATACGCCAATTTATTTGTGTCTTGGGTTTACTGATTCGGAAATAATGCATGAGGTGGATGAGACTTTGTGGTAATTGCCATAATATGGCCTATCATTAGAGATGTTAGAGCTTGGCATAATTTCTAAAGAATGAAAGAACACTTTTCACTAAAAATCCAGTGGTGAATCAGCCCAAAGCAAGTCCATAAAAGCATTTTTGTAGACATTTGGTTGTGGGTCTATCCTTCTCTGGCACACAGGAAGATATGTCTATAAAACTGATGGAGGAAGTTGAATAAGTAGCAGCAGAACAAGGGGTAACAGCTACTTTTCCTGAACAGAAAGGAAAAAAATGTAGTTTACTGTAAAAACAAAAAACAAAAAAAACACCACAGTGCAGGTCTGCTTGGCCAAAAACAACCAACCATCTGATCTGAAATTCCCCTTTCTGTCATCTTAAAGGATGTTACAGTCAGTGAAATGCATCTTGGAAGAGAGACATAATGAGGCCGCAGTGAGGAATGTGTCCCTTATGTCTTTTAGTAGAAAATCTGACACAATAATATATATCGTTCATTGTTGCATAACACGAAAAACTGCTAATATGATGCTGCCCTAAAAGCATGATATAACCAAAATAAGCTCTTTTTGACAAATAACCCTTTTCTAATTAAATCTTTAGAGTATTTCTTTATCAACTAAAAGGCATCTCCGATTCACAATCCCACAAAGAGCGGGGGAGTCCATTTAAGTTAAACCTATTATCTCGGGGTTCTTATTAATATCTAAGCTTGAGTGCGAGTGTCAAAACCCAATTACAGACTCATCTAGCACATGTCTCCCATGTCGGTTGTGTTCTTTCAACCATAAACATGTTTAATTGTCTATCTGTACCATTTTCATTCAGTCACAGTCTATGACACTGGCAGTAGATCTATAACAGGTCTTTGAGCAACAGACTGCAAATACTGTGCATCTGGTACAGTAGTCACTTTAGCATTGAAATTTACGTTTTATATTTTCTCCTTGTCGTTTTTTTTACCAGTCACTAAAGTTTTCCTACACATTTTTAGGTATCATCATCAACTGTGTTTAAAAAAATAGTGGGACAAAATTAATACAATGTCGATGACGTGACTCAAATACAAATTGCAACTGAATTAGGAGAGGAAGACTTGGTGGATTAACCTAATCAGTGCAACTACGATTTCAGCTAGTTGTCCACATCATCTGGTTATATGAGACCACAAGGCAAGTGACAGGTGATACAGCCAGGATGCCCAATCCAATTTGGCAAATGTGCCTCAAGTCGTCCATCATTACATCTCATCCTTGCATCTTGGAAGAGCTATAGAGAGAAGGGAAGATTCTTTTACCCATTCTCTGGCTACAACTTCCCCATTTTCTCCTTTATCTTTTTTTTCCATTCCCTCTCTCTCTCCTTTCCTTACCGTCTTTGCCTGTCTTCCGTCCGTCCTCTCTCCGTGTCCCTCCATCTCCTCAGCAGTTTATCATAATCACATCACCTCAGTGTGATGGAGCACACTTAAGGCTTATTATATGTCACACATACTCACACACACAGGAATGAGACCCACTTAAGCCTTATTACATGTCTGACTGTGCTTCTAACATGGGAGATTATCCATGGGACTGTATGCTAGGGCACAGGGCAAGAGTGGCAAGTGGGAGGGGCACGCGCACACGCACACACACACAACTCTCTAAACAGAAAAAAATCAGCAGGATAACGTGCTTAGAGATACATAAAATATGATGTCAGAGTAGAATATAATAGCCAGGAGGAGAAGAACATATGATACATTAAAAAAAAAGGTATAAGGTTTCTTATTCCTCCTCTTTGGTTCTGTAGCAGTACCACACACATACACATGCACACACAGACACACTCACACAGCAGGGGTGTTGTACAACAAAGACAGAGACAAGTGTCTGTAGGGGTAACCAAAGAGACCACCTCATCATTTTATGTGTGTGTATTTGTGTTTCACACACACAGACATACACACACACACACACACACACACACACACACACACACACACACACACACACACACACACACACAGTAAGCAATTGTGTACGGTGTATGTGTGTGTACATGAAAGGTGAAAAAGTATGTGTGTGTATGTGGCAGAGAGAAATAGTGTGCACATGATGACGGTGAAGCATTTATTTCCCTTCCCTCCCTGTGTGTGTGTGTGTGTGTGTGTGTGTGTGTGTGTGTGTGTGTGTGTGTGTGTGTGTGTGTGTGTGTGTGTGTGCGTGTGTGTGTGTCTATGTGTGAATTTTGCCAGTTAGTTAGACAGGCTGTACTGCAGTCTAGCCACTTGTTCTTTTTCTCCAGTGTCCTCAGATGACCTTCCTTTTTAAGTGATTGTGTGTAAAAGCAATACACAAGTGCGCTCCTTTTCGTTGTGTCTGTTTCCAGCACCCTTTAACAAATATGTAAGAAATAAAAACAGTTTCTTAAAATGAAATTAGAAAAATAAAGCTGTGGATAGTGCCTTGGATCAGTTTCGTGATTGTATTTAAACTCCCATTGCCAAGGATCATCTTCCATAAAAGTGTTTACTGTGTATTCATGCATTAGCTTTGCTTCGTAGTCCCACTGGCGTTTCAAATATCCTGAGTGCAATGCAACACAGAATCAAATCACTCATCAGTTGCATAAGTGTGAGTGTTTTGCTGACATGTGGTGGTCCAAAACTTATGCTGATGCTATGGATTTACTTTACAGATCCAGTGCCCTGCAATGCAAATGTGCAGTAAAAGTAGTAAAAGTACACAGCATCTTTGAAATCATCAGGTTTTCTAATGTCCAGCAGGTTTACGAGAGGGGTGATTTTGACCGCTCATCCAGGTGGCAGCACAAGGACAGTGACAGATGTTACTAACAGTAGGTGTGTTTGATAAAAAGCTGTATAATGTCCAATTTTGTGGACTGCCGGTGTTGACTCCTGGCCATGTTGCCTCTCACAGTTTATGCTTACAACCCAAACAATGCCACTCCATGTCCGGTAAAATCTGGTCTGACCACACTGGTTCAACTTACATCACATTAGTATATAAAGTCCCAGTTCTGCCTACTTTCAAATCAAGTAGAGGTATAATCAGCAAAAACAAATGAATACAACTGTGTGGCTGTTTAGCCCTCAGTCATGTGTTAAAACTGAATGTAGTATTAAAACAAACAAACAGACAAACAACAAAAAACCATGAGAATATTTTTTATACTACACATCTGAATTAACAGAGACCAGCTAAATCAATAAAGGGTTTATGGCATGTAACTCATCATCAACCTTGATTTTTTTTTTTTTTTTGCTAGCAAAAATATCCCTTGATTACATCTACAAATTTACAATTGCATTATAGAGTTATGTATATGAGGCAATGAGGCATTGCTGGTTTTCACACAGACTGTTTAGGGGCGTTTCCAGGCCAGGCCTCACTGACTACGTCATTGCGGGGGATTACATTACCGTCACGGACCAGCGAAGGACCGTTCAAGGACCAGTGAAGGACCAGTCACGGCCCCGTCACTGAAACATGGGAACTTTTAAGTTGCTACATCTGTAATACAGTACGAGAGATCAGGCCTGCTGAAAAAAAAACTAAGAAAAAAAAATGATCAATTAACAAACAAACATTGATATTCTTACTCTGTAACTACAAAATAATGTGCACCCTCCTCATGTTGTAGCTACTGAGTAATCTCAAACCATTTTGATCTTACATTTTGATGCAAACCTTCTTTAAAAAGGTCATTTGACGTGTGCCAATTGTGTTCAGTGTGTTCCAGGATTGAATGAACGGGAATGACTGAAATACTAAAAAACGTATCCAAAAGCACACGACACGTTGCTGGATAGAGCATTACTATAACAATATGCTCCTATGAGGGTAAAAAGTTGCTCAAAGTTGCTTTCAATAGTTTTACTAATTGAGAGCAACTTTGAGCAACTGTTATAGTAATGCTCTATCCAGCAACGTGTCGTGTGCTGGGATGTTCTTTGGATAGAATGATAAATTTGCACATTCATCATTTGTCAGCCTGAAATCCCTAAAGTCGGTGAAATGATGAGGCAAAGATGGGATGCAGAAAGGCATGCTTATTTTAGATCAGCAGTTGTAAACTTACTTTCTAGCCAGTGAACGATGAAAGAAATTTGTTTCCTGCGATGCAAGTGCATTAAAAAAACACATTGCTTCTTTTGTGGGGAAGCATGTAGGTGACCTCTTAAAGCACACCTGAGAGCCATTTTAGGCACCCCCCTTCAGTTTGAGAAACCGGTACCTACTCTAATTTTATGTCTCTTCTTTCATTTCCCCGTCTACCCAACCTTCAGTCCCTCTCAGTCACCCTTTGCCTCTCCTGCTTCTTATTTTCTGTGTTTTCTTCTCTCCTCGGATCAGTCATGAATATTCATGAGGTTGTTATTTGCATTGCTGGCTCCTGAAAGAGGCTGAGTACACAAAGGTGACAGCCATCAACCTCGGGATGCGGCGGCGTTGAGAGATGAGAGGGAGCGGATGAAGAGGAAAGGAATAAGTGGAGATGATAGAAAAAAAGGAATCAGAAAGAAACCGAAGAAAAGGTGAAAGTGAAATGAGACAAAAAATGTTTTATGAAAGCATTTGCATTCCTACCTCAATGTAAACTGTTCCGTGTTTGAGTCTGTCCTCATGTAGATACCAAACGCTACTGTCTTGCCGAGACGCACCGGGCTGGGTGGCACCAGAACCTCCACATTTTCATCCAGTCTCAATCTTTCTCCTTTGGCAGAAACTGGGCCCATAGTCATTACCACAGACCCAGCTTTCAGCATGTCCTGAAGACCCCCATCTAGGAGAGGGCTCCACTGTCCCCCAAGGCCCATACCCAAGCCTCCAAGAGGCCCGACATTTGCGCTCTGAGCTCTCCATGGCTCATTAACAATGGAGGGACACTCTTGACCAGCCCCTTCCACTGGTATAATTGAGTAATACACATCCACTGATGGCAGAGTCACTTCAGGAGGTCTTTTTCTCACTTGTGGTGGTGTAAACCAAGCTGGGGGAATCTCCAGAC
This sequence comes from Collichthys lucidus, assembly GCA_004119915.2. Taxonomy (NCBI): domain Eukaryota; kingdom Metazoa; phylum Chordata; class Actinopteri; family Sciaenidae; genus Collichthys; species Collichthys lucidus. The sequence goes on along the minus strand of CM014088.1, from coordinate 17,261,363 downwards.
GGACGACACAGATGCCAGATGGGCCCATGAGGCGGCAGCCTGCCGAGGGTGCTGCTTCACTGGTGTCCCGGATGGCCAAGGCTCTGACACATGGGAGGAGGCCTGGCGGAGGTGGATCAGGCTCGTCCCAACGCCGCCCTACTAGATAAAAAAGTACCTGACGACAAAACAGATATAATATCATAATAGATAAATTAGTGGATGGACAGCTAGTCATCAAGATAATAAAAATAAATTTAACTACACATTGCTTTCTACAATGCCAGTGCCACAAAAGTCAGCAGAAATGATTAATCGTGTTTAAACACCTTGCTAAATGACAGAAATGGGTGGAAGATAGCAAAGAAATAATGCTCTAATACAATTTTCTTCTGTACAGACAGATTTCTGTATTTAAACGGATGAATATATTCTTTACAGCTGCACTAATCAATAACAAAGCATCAAATTACTGTGCGTAATGTGAAAGCTGTTGCTCGTAGTGATAAACGCAAAGAGCATTATCAACTGATTCTGAAACCACTCAGCTCTGTAGAGTCTTTTTAATAGTTTGGATTAGTTAATAGCTTTTCTGACAGTGGCTAACAAGGTTTAGGTAGTTTCATAACGATCATATACTGAATAATACATGAACAAATAGACAAATGTATCAATTGATAGATGGATTATTCTTTTTGTATGGGATTTGCATATTATGTATATGTAAAGCCTAAAACTTTGTGTGTATACGCTGCAGCAGAAGATTTATGAGTTAAAAATCCAACAATAAACCACCAATACCTGTATCCAGGGACGTGTTGAACCCACTTTTGGCACCACCACCTGACCTTTGACTTTCCAGTTCAGAGTCACCTGGTTGGTGGTTAGCAACAGATGCGGTGGTGGACTCTGAAGCAGATCCACTGGGATTGGCTGCTCGATGCTCAGGTTTCCATAGCTGCAATTGACGCTCGGCAGGGATTGTGGGGCAGCAACGCCTGGTTCCAGTTGGTGGAGGAAGAAGGGCTCGGTCCGCAATGATAGGCTGCCGTTTCGCATAACCTCCTGATTGGCTTCCCGCAGGAAGAACGCGGAGTCAGCACCACTTAGCTGGCACTGGACAGGGAGGTAGGTGGGGAGGGAGGAGGAGAAACGGGGCTGGGAGGAGTCCGGCCCTCCTCCTGGTCCAACTCCTGCTGTTCCTGCTTGGCTGTCAGACACTGAGAAGAGAGGAAAGCCGGAAAGGAGGAAAGCAGTGTAGAAAAAAGCAGCAGGTAGATGACAGAGAAGGATAGAGAAAAAGAGAAGAAAATATGCAATATAATCATCAGACATCCATTTTATATGAACAACAGATGCAGTGCCTAAACTTGTAATGTGCATAGTGTCATTTGTAACTGAAATCCAAAACTAATCCTCAAGTCAACAAACAGTGTGCAAATCAAAGACTCATTGACCTTTGAAATGCATT
>CM014088.1:16952413-17254913 GCA_004119915.2 Collichthys lucidus | reverse complement strand
ATGAGAAAGTGCTATTGTTTCTTAGAATAGTAAGTTGTATATCCTTATGTTTCCGTTCCTTAGTTTTGGGGTTGCACAATAACCTGCTGCATTGATTACTTGAGTATGTATTACAATGTGTAATGTTTTTCACTACTTTTAAAATCATAACTTGACACCGATTAGGCCTACAATTTGAATTATATCCAAATGTTTTATCTGAATTTGTAGTATGCACAAAGGCAAAACTGTTTTCTTTTGGTGCCAATGATAACCAATCGGGTTGCTCAGACAGGTTCGCATGGTACGGCATGGTGCTCCGCAGCTGGCGCATGATCTAATTTCACTGGCTGATCTATTTTTTTTGCAGTCCAGAAGTTAATCTGGCAAGAGAAATCACTGTACACCATTGTAGACAATGAACAACAAAATTAAATAAATGTAGCAGCAGGCACAGGTTTGGTGAGAGTTGGGAGTAATTTGTAATAGAACTGAAGATTTGCAGAGAGACCGATTTGGCCCTGATCTGGTTGTTTGATTGCAGTGCATTAGGAGAAATCTATTCATGTGTTCAGAGCACATTCAAAGACATTTTTAGCTTATGCTGTAAACACACAAAATTCCTGCTTGATGTATATTTATTTTGAAAAGAAATTGGGGGACTACTGTAGTATTTATCGACAAAATGTGCTTTGTTGAATATAGGAATTTTTTGTCGATAGTTACAAAGTAACAAATATTCTGTATATTTGTAAAATTGACTATATATGTATATGTTATTCAGATGTATGCTGCCTAATTTCATTACAGTGACTCCAAATGGGCCTACACACTGTCAACCCTGATCTGTGGTATGATTCAAGACATTTTGGGTAAACAATTTTGGGTAGACAACTGAGCCAGTCGCCCTAGCAGCTTACTGTATTTCTGGTGTAACACATAACAATTTACAGATAGAGAGATGGATGCCAATTAGTGGTACAGGGGCTGGAGAGAGTAGGCACACCACCGTACAATATTATGAAACCCAGTGCAATAGCCCTGCAAGAAACTTGCTACAAGAAAATCTGCCATGGATATGTTTATTGACACTGTCTCAGAGGGGTGTTCAGGTGTTCTGAGACATTATGATGTGGCCAAAAAACTGTGCGTATCTGTTTTGTAACCTTTATGGACCATTTTCCCCCAACGGTTTAGAAGATTTATCCTCTTTCAAGGTGTCTTTGTTGTTTCAAGCTGCTTTAAAACACACACATATTAAAGTGCTGACTGCCAGACCCCTTAGTTCACTGACTAATGATGGCTGCTAATTGGAATTTATCCGAACAAGACCAACCTTTGTAGCTGTTCTTGTAATTGTGATTTAAGTTATTTCTGAGTTTGTCCTTGTCCATGGAGTGTTCACAGAATTTTGTCTACTCCTGGTAGAAAAATCTCCAATACTCCCACACACACATACACACACCACTTGTTGATTGATGTCCCTGTCGCTGGGTCAGTGGAGTCACATTTCCCCTGATATGGTCCGACTACCATCTTTCTCCTCTGCCGCTAACCCCTACCCCTCATCCCACATGCACGGACCCAATATGACCCATCTCTTTCTATCTGTCTGCCTCTTTTTCTCAATTTCTCCCTCTATGACTCCATATATTAGCTTTCATTCCCTCTGTTTGTCTTTGACCTCTCTGTCCCTCCTGTTCAGTTTGCCCCCGTCTTTGTCCTTACACTTCTTCATAGGTGTGATTTAACGGGAAGACAAGAAGACGTGTAATAGCTAGTAGTTTCATATAAATCATCTGTCTTCATCAGTTACGTGTTGTGAACGCTCTTACACTTTTGGAAAAAGACGGATGATAGGAGAAAGTGGAACACAAACATCACAATCAACTGTTATCTTTGTAGAAATTGTCAAAAACTATCACTGTCGTAGGACAACTAAGATTTATTTATTTATTTTTAATATACAGTGCATTCACATTAATTAACAGTAACACAATTATATATATATATTTTTTGGAGATGACAGATGACCACCTTTACTGTGTTGTAAGTCAACGAATGAATAATACTGTTTACCATTCCACCTTCTATTGCTATTATAGTTTTTCCCTCTTTCAATATTTTCCCATTTCCATCATCCAGACTCATCTCTCTTCTATTTTCTTATCACTTTGTCCATTCATTGCATTTCCAGTCTCTCCTTGAGGAGTTGAGGAAAAGGAAGTGAGATGGACTGAACAAAAGACGAATGAAGAAAGGATAAGACGTTGGCTTGGAGGCCAGGGAGAGTGGTGTTGGAGATGTGAATTATATGACTGTGATTCACGTCAGAATGTGTGTGTGTGCATGTGGGGCTGTGCGGCTGTAGAGGTCATTGCACTTGGTCTCTCAGGGTGTGTGTGTGTGTGTGTGTGTGTGTGTGTGTGTTTGTAGCAGCACATGCAAGGAAGTGTGAAGAACAATTTCAAATGGTCACCAAGAGAGACAGAGACACAGGGAAGAAAAGAAAGACCTCTCAGAAAGGAAGTCGAGCAGCACAGAGGGAAATGGAAGCGCAGCGTGCAGGAAATGCTAATCTCATACTTGTTCACACACACACAGACACGCACAGGGATCCCAGGTTACACCCCCTGAACAAACCACAATTGCCTAAAACAATAGATGTATTACAAATGAAGCAAATGTCAGAAATATTCTTGAGTATTTTACATTTTTGGGCACATTAACATCTGTCAAATAAAACAGTAAATCATGTGCATAATAGGCCGTGTCTGTTAAAAAGTAAATATTAAGTTTCAACATTTTACAGCATCCTTAACTTTGAGAATTCCAGGACAGTTGTCCCAAGTCCCAGTTCCCATTACAGGCACCGACAGATCAGGTCTGAACCCCCTACATCCACATTTCTCCAAACACATGAAGACAATGAGATTAGAGAAGTAACCAAATCAGTCTCTTGTCTTACTGAAAATGTCTCATACGAGATATGTCAGATATCATTTGGGCTAATGAAGAGATAATGCTGCGAGGCTACTTCATCATGAACTGCCTGTTACATACAAGTGTGCTTATTCACTTTTACCTGACCAATAGACCAAAATACGTTATATCTGTCGTGTCCAGATAAATAAAAGTAGTTTGTTTATTTCCCAAGTGTAATTCGGTCTCCACTTTTCTTCTTCTTGTCTCTCTTTATCAGACTAGTTTAATACACTAAAGTAAGATGTAAAGTAAGAAACATGTAAACTTTTTTATTTTGGTAGAATAATATCAGAAATATTCTGAAATTGAGCCAACATTATCACCTGCTGTGTTTCACCCCAAACATGTCAGCCAAAAAGAGTGATAAACAAACAGAGTAGAAGTTCTTTCAATTCAAACACAGTTGTGAAGAAAAGCCCCTGTGTGTGCCAGGATCTCCTGGCTATGAATATGAGGAAGGGATAAATCCATTGGGCCTTGGTGCCATTCAATTCTATCCTTCAGTGGTCCACAGCCAGGCAGTCGACTTGTAAAAGCTGCTTATAAAGGGGCTAAAGCACTTGCAGCCTCAACCGACTTAATGGACCAATAGGAACTAAGTAGCTAAGGAGAGGAGAGGAGGAGGAAAAAACGATGGAGGAAACTAGGGATAAGATTCTTTAGAGGAGAATAGGTCCATCAAAGAAGGGAGGTGAAAAGGAAAGTCAGAGAGAGAAGAAGCAGGAAACTGAAGAATGGGGAGAGGGAAAAGTGAAGGACAAGCGTGACAGGAAGAGGACAGACAAGAAGTGAGTAGGGTAGGTGAAGGAGGTGGAGGAAGAGGAGGAGGGTAAAGGAGGATGAGTTAGAAGAGTATATAAAAGACCAAGACCAGACAAGAGTTAATGGAGATAAATGTGGATAAGCTGAGGAAAGATGAAGCGGCAAAGGAGAGAGTGGGTGAGTGCAAGTCAAAGAGAAAACAGAGGAAAACATAATAGAGATGGATATATATATATATTTATACGAACTCCATTGTGTGTGTTTGATCTTTATCAAACACACACAATGGAGCATTTGAAATAATGGTCTATAACTGAAGCACAAACAGACTTATAGTTAACGAAAGAAAAAAGAACAGAAACACAAAATATTCAGAGAAGAGCATGTGAGTACATACAGATGTGTAAGTCCATTACAGTGGATAACCAAAGTCAAAGGTACCCTGTGGTTTTTGACCACTATTGGTGCAGTAAAGCAATCTTTGATTAGTATAGAGTGATTATCCATGATAACTATATTAATAATATTTTTTACACACATATTTCTCTTTACTGAGCATTTTCTGAACTCTTCAGAATGATTCACAAGAGCTAGCAGTTGCATTACACACAACAGCCTAAAACAACAACAACTGTCTTTGAAGTATCTTTTATTTATTTATTTATTTATCTAGCATAACAGAAGACCTGGCAAAAAGAAGGGCATTTCACAGTATAGTGTTTTAGCAAAATTAAATAAATTCCACAAATGCGATACAAAACTATTCATCAGTACACACTGTGCTTGTATAGAGCAGATTTACAACTGAAAAATATTCTTTTTACTCTTTGATAGTATGTAAACATGTCCAAAATGGAGTTTAAATACACAGAATTGGTGGTGGTTCACTTTGGCAGAGAAAGTGATTTATAATCTTCAAAGATGTCAGCTTTTGTGTCAAAGCAAGGACAAGTGGTCAGTTTAGTCTACTTTAAGTGATTTTGTGAAGACGGCGTGAAGAGTTTTGAAAAAGCGAATGAGCGAGCATTAAGATGCAAGGTGGAAATTATGAAAAATAAAAACGGTAAAAAAAAGTATGTCACTCAAAGAAGAAGACTGCAAGTCAATGTAAGCAGAGACAGTTTCAAAACATTCAGAAACTCTTGAAACCAAAACTGTTTAACACATATTCATTGAGCTTTGCTGTTGTTGTGTGATACACACAATGTGATTTCCTGAAAAACGTAATAATCCTAATAAAAGCTACACGCTACCCTTAACAGAAATGCATCCTGTTACACCGGGGAACATTTATCATCGACTATCTGGATGCAGCTGATTGATTTCCACTCAAACTAAATGCCACCATTCCTTAAGGCTGTTATTATGAGGCCTTTTTTAAAGGTTGAGAGACATTTAAAGTAATTGTTGTGTTAACATGTCTGTAGCTACACTAACTTTACAATGACAAAATTCTTTTTTAGGTTCCAGCAACAATCTGCTGTTATATCTCACACAGGCTTCACCCTCTACTGGGCTCTATGGGTATAACTTCTCCTCGCGTACACACGATGTCCCACTGAAAATTAGCATGTACATAGCCAACCCAAGGGGCATGCCTACTTTTCCCGCCCTTTCCAGCAGGTATATAAGCAGGTGCATCGCCATTTTCCCTCATTCCTTCTACTTTCAGCGTCAGTAAGTACTCACTGACACAACATTTCCTAGGATGGAGTCGCCGCTACAAGAACAATGCAACTGTCCGGCCTGCCTGTCCCAGCGGTATCATTGCTCCGACAATCTGCATCTACTCAGCTCCAAGTGCCTCGAAATGGAGAATGCCATCGCCGGGCTAGAGCGCCGCACGGCCTGCCCGTGCTGCAGAGACATCCCCCGTGTCTATTGCCAGCAGTTAGCCGACTTCTGCCGCCAAACTCTACTTGCCTTGTTTCTCAATGCCAGTGACGAGGAGAAGCGGGAGGGACAGTCAGCAGCCCTGTGCATGCATTGGTATGTTAACCGCACGGTGTTATGGTGACGGGAGGTGACTGTGTGAGAGTATCTTCTCAGCCTACAGTCAAGCAGGTCGGGAGCCCCCCACTGTGGTCCAGGCACACTCCACACGAGGTGTAGCGGCGTCTACGGCAATATTCAGTGGTGCGAGTGCTGAGGACAAATGTACGGCGGCATCATGGTCTACACCCTGCCTGTTCATAAGGTTCTATCTCTTGGATGTGTCCGGTTCCTTCCTGCTCACTGTAGGGACACAGGACCTGTGAGAGGAAGATTGTGTCAGGTGTTTTATGCTTGACTCCCATGGGGCGTCATGCACCTGCACTGGGCCGTGTTCTGCTAGGACTCGGTCGATGAGATGTGCAGGAGGTCTAAGGATGGAGACTCATGAGAGGTTAGACCACAATCTCACCCAGTCTAGCCAGGTGTTGCTAACTGGGATGGAGTGGGATCCATTATCACTCCGCAGGTTGGCTAAGATTAATAAAGTTTTGACTGGGTCTTGGTACCTAACCAGTAGCTGGATTGGTCACTGTGGAGCCTCTCCAGCGGCAGGGAGTACATAGATCGGGCTTGTCTGAGATATTATGAAGGTTACGATATTGTATTGTAGTTATATTAGCACAGGCGGAGCCCTCTACATAGAAACCTGCCGCTCTTTCATCTTACGCTGAAGTTTGGTGGAATGAGGGTAGTTGGTGATGCACCTGCTTATATACAGGAAAAGTAGCCACTCCATTCGGGTCGGCTACGTGCATGCTCATTTTCAGTGGGCCATCACGTGTACGCGATTGGAGGAGAGTTATACCCATAAAGTCCAGTAGAGGGCTCTGCCTGAGCTAATATAACTAGGGTTACAATATCATAACCTTTGTTAGAATATGCAATAAAGAATATCTATGTCATCATCGTTTCTGACTATTTGCTGTTGCAAGTGATACAATGTAAAATGTACGTTGAAACAAATTAAAATGATGCAGCAAAATAAAGAGTAAATGTACTTTCACTAGTCTCATTAGACCAGAAACTGCAGCTCAATAGAGTACAGTCTGCAAAAAGTGACATCTTTCTTCTATTGTACAGTATGCCCTTGTAATCCATCTCTAATCTGTTTACAACTCTAATCTGGTTAGGCCAATCTGATTAATGTTCAAGCGTTAATTACTGGAGTGTGGTGCGAGCAATCTGATTGATGTACTAATGAGAGAAGGATTATCACAGAGTTGACAGACACCTCTCTCTCTCTCTTTTTCTCTCCGTCTCTCTTTTCTATTCTGTGTATCTGCGTCACTTCTTTATCTCATCCATTCTCCGTTTTGCCGGCATCTTTTTAGCACTGTTTATCGGAGACTCTTTATCTGTCTTCCGCTCACTATCTGCGCTCGTCCCTCTCCGTCTCACTCCCCTCTGCTGTCATCAGTCTTTCGCTCCCCGTTTATCAGTCTTTCTCGGTCTTATTGGCATCGATCGCTACAGAAGCCACATGAGCACAAACTTAATTAAGTCTGACAAGCGCAGGTATTTTTATCGCCGCACCTCGAAATGCACCCACTCGTACCCAATGCGAGCATACCACAAACATATGAATCCTTCCACACTAGACACACTCACACAGATACTCAAACCTTGCTTTTGATTGACTTTCAGGTGGAAATCATTTGTGCTAATTGTGTCCTTGTTCAACTTTGACATTAATCATTAAGTGTGTACAATGGGAGGGTGTGAGTGAATGTCAGGTCATATTAAGCGCATATACAGCACACAAACAAACACATGTATATCCGTAGTTCTAGACGTTCCATTCACACCAGTCCCTGCCCTTGTGCACCATTACATTCAACCTTCAACCGGCATTAACCTTAACCCTTAAATGATCATTTAAGGTGGTGATGACTAATAAATATCCTCAGTTACACTGTCTTCACCTTTTCATGTTTGCGAGGTCGCACACAGACACGCGCACATCTTCATTATCGACTTCCCTAAGGTCACAGCTGTGTCAGTCAAGAGTTCTTTATGCAGAGGTGTGAACTAACATTTCATATCAGCCTGTCTCACGCCGATCCTCTGTCTCTCTCTTTCTGTCTTCTATTCTGAAGACATTTTCAAGCCAAGGTCCATTGTTCAAATGTTCAATTTTCTTACTTTTATGTTTATTTATTCCAGTCTCCCTTTGCCCAAATTTCTGTTTCATGTCTCCTTGGGATTTTTTGTTGTGCGTGTGCAGCTGTGTGTGCATGTGCACATGACAGATTACAATTATAATTAGCTAAGTGTACACGTGTGTTTATGTGAATGTGTGTAAGTGTGAAAGTAACAAGCTATGAGTGTCAGGCTTTGGGAGGTTTGTATTAATGATTACTCAGTCTGAGAAAGGTCACTTATATAATCATAAATCAAAAAGACAGCAGAAAGTCACACCTTCCTATGTAACCAATACTATTGAGCGCACCATATAAAATACTATAGCACTTAAATAAGGACATTTCTTCACTTCTTAACTTCAGTCTAACTTTTCACAGTCATAGTTTAAGCAGAGATAACAGTCTTTCTCCATCTCTTGCCACAGATCACTCGTGCGTCTAATTGTAACATCGAATAAAACAAAATTAAAACCATTAAAAAAGGAAGCAGTGTGGCGATCCAATTGTGAATTAAAGACAAATTATTTTTACGAGTGCAGTCAAATTGGGGCATGCTGTGTCCTCCACACCACCAGTCGACTTTCAATTAATCCCTCAACCCTCTCCCTCATCAACCACCCGCTCTCTCCCACCGTCTCCACTCTTTTCCTTTTCATTCCCCATAAAGCAGAAACCATAAAAACGAACATCAGATTTAAATTCTAAGGTCAAACATTTGAATATGAGACAGAACAATTGTAGTGGGAGGAGAACTATTAGAGTGGGTCTGTCACATAGTGAGCTTTACAAGACAGAGAGGAGGATGTGAGGGGCCGTACTCATGAATGGCATGTTTTAACCTCTTTACTGTACAATAAACTCTTGTCTTTTTTTCAGCCTTTAAGCCAATCTGACGTTTGAAAGTCGTTCTACATGAATGACAATGATAATGTACCTACAGTAATATTTTGTAGCATTTCCCAGAAAGAAAATAGTACAAGTCTAATTTTTCACCTTGAAGAGTTTTTAGCATTTTATATCATTGAACAATGAATTTTTATCTTCCAAATGTGATTGATTTTCTATCTCAAACAAGTTATAAGTCTGCAAGTTGGTTTTAATATTAGACTGATATTAACTGAAACCAGAAGCTGTCTATATTGTCGAAAAATGCATCCCACTCACTCTAAAACTATATGGTATATAAAATGTGACTTATTATTATTATTACCTGATACATATCGGCTGATATAATGCGTCAGTGAAGAACAAGCAGAAGACACTGCATTTATATTTCTCGTTTGTACATGATATAATAATATAAAAGTAATATCTTATGCCATGATAACTGTTTCACTAATGAGCAACTATTTTGGCATTGCTCTATACCAACAAGCTCTCAACTCTGTTTCTGGTCTCAAGAACAGATTCATGTTCACATGGTGTTTTTATGTGTTAAGCGATTATAACGTGGCTTTGTTTTTCCATTTCTTGTGCTGTCGTGTGTGATCCAACTAAACCCAGGCTGAAAAACTAATTTCTCTCTCAGCATGAGAGGTTTTGATATAATGAATACAAAGAAGCTCATAAGCCTCTAATTAGATAAAATATTACGTGAAACAAGCAAATATGACACGCTTTAAATTATTATACAAGTTTTGGTGGGTACTGCAGCATATTTGCGATGTTAATCAGCCATCGAGGTTGGGAGCGAACACCCACCAGATGCCGGTGAGATGCGGCTGTAAATAAGTCTGCCTACTCAACTAGTGACTTTGGCAGGCGGCCAAACATCATTTGAAGGTAGTGTGCGTATGTATGAGTGTGTGTGTGGAGATGAAGTCGTAAGTCATGGCTGGTTAAAAAACCTGGGTTTGACCAGCCACGCCAGTGTGTAGACAAAAACGCAAGTTCCTTGTTTGACCAGTGACAAATTGAATTAATACAGATAAAGAGAAGTAGACAGAGAAAGGAGTCAAAGAATACGGCAGCCGTAGGTAGTGAATGATGCTTTTTGGGGGAAATAACTTTCCTGTGTGATGGTAAGCATGAAAAACAAAAATTAAACAAAGGGGAAAAAGGTGTTCTGCATAGAAAATAGAATGCTTTTAACAGTACACACCCGCACTGCTTCCAGTGGGACTCACTGTTCAACCTCTTCATAAAAGACTGTACCCCACATAAGCTTTCTCCTATTGCAACTGGGACAGGAGAAAGAAGTGGCAGAAGAATCCTTTTACCCTCTTCTCTCCATCTGCTTTTGCTTTTTGTCCATGACACCAGTTTTCACCTCCTCAAATGATGGAAGTGTACAGCCTACACACCATCCACTGAATATATCAAAATACCATGAACAAATGATTAAATGTGGCAGAAAATGGGTTAAATAATTATCATAATCATTAATGATTAAAACAGCAGTGCTTCGAACAAAGTCAGGACACTCTGTCATTGTCCCCATCTCTCAGGCAATGACACGCCGACACATACTGATCAAATCAGAGCTTTGCCAAACTTTGAAAGCATCTTTTTTTTTCCCTCAACCTCGCTTTAACAAGAGGGAATTCTCTCACATGGGTCTTTCACTGAAGCATATTTTGCATCGTGACATGTTCTATTTTAATCTACTCTTATCTCCTCTAATTTCTGAGGTTGTTCAGTTTGACAGAAATTAGTTAACAGTCAGCTAATTCATCCATCATCATCGCTTCTACCTGTCGTCACATCTCAATCATTTTGAGGGATTGACCTATGCATACACACACACACACGCACACACACACGCACACACGCACGCACACACACTTATAAAGTCATACCTATGCATATATTCAGGAAACCATGACTGGAATACAAATCTTGACCCTGGTTGCTTGTCATCGGCTGATACATAAGAAATAGATGCAGTCTTCTCTAAAGGAGAGCCTGGAGCCAATTTCACTATTTTCCATGTTTTTCATCCACTCAACTGGAGCTGCTTGCTGCCACACTGGTGGCATTTCAGACTCATTCTTGATCATCTAAAGTAATGTATTAACAAAGTCAGTTGGTCCATGTTGAGGCTAGTTTTAATCACTGCATGTATCTGCACTTTTGTGGCTGCTTCTCCTTTCCTTATTATTTATTGCTGTGGTTTTTCTCTCACCTACATTTTCAATTTTGCAAAGCAAGCAATAACCCACATTTGCTCCCAATATAAATGTGTTTATTCTTACTGAACTGAACATAAAGCTTTGAGTACAATCAATCCTATATATCACACCCAGGATTCACATTGCAACCCAAATGATTAACTTGCTAATTGATGCTCATTTAATTAGCATGACTGCCAGTTGCAAATGCTCCTGCTCCTCCTCTCCTGTCCACTCTGCACATACACATTTACAGCAGGTTTCCCATTGTGTAGCTCACTTTTCAGTTTCAGTTTCTGTGCTGCTGACTGTGCAGCGTCAAGCCAGGGGGGACTCTTTAGCCCCCTGCTGAGATTGATGGCAAAGTTAGAAATTGTGGTGTAACAAACTAATCATAACCCCAACTGGTGGTAAGAGCACAAGATAATTTAGATGTACATGAGTCAGAAAAAACATTTTGACTGTATGCACTTACCATGGTAAATAAAATCAGTTTTGTTACATAAAGTGCTGTAGGTAACTTTTTTGTAGCTGTTCCTTCAGCTGATCTCATCTACTTCTCCTTCAATTTGTAACTTCCTTATGCTGACATCCACCGGTACATAAGTGTAGGCGGAGAGCAGTAGTTACATCAGATCCTGTAGTTTGTAAACATTATTATTTCCTATACACACAACCATTCCTGAGTCTCAGGCAGGTAATGCTGTTGTACCTTTTTTCCAACACCTCCTCCTTTTCACTCTGTGTTGGCCCCAGCATTACAGTCATTAAACTTCATTATAGGGACAGTTGGTGCTTACACAGAGGTGTGAGCGTGTGTGTGTGTGTGTGTGTGTGTGTGTGTGTGTGTGTGTGTGTGTGTGTGTGTGTGTGTGTGCTGGGGGGGGGGTGGATAGGGGTCCAGTGTGAAGGATGGGGTGCCACTTGTACTTTACTGTAGTCAGCACACACACGGACACATTCACATTAATGCGTATAGTCCCATACACTAACAAAACAACCAAACAAGCTCACAAACACAAACAGGGTTGATTCACCGTTGTAAGGTTACACCAGTGAGACAGTGTCTGAGCCACATTTGACCTCAACGCTGTTTCTAATCATTAAGTAGTTTTGTTCAAACACTATGATGAATGAAAGTGCAATAACCCTTTAAGCGAAGATAACATAAATTCTTTAATGGAGCGTTGAAGTTTTTACAAATGTATTGTGACTCTTAAGTTATAGTTCAGAGCGATTATGGCTAATGGATGTCATTAACAGAATATTGGTCCAAATGTTTGAAGCTGAAACCTAAAGTGTGAGAAGGAGAAACATGAATTAATCAGACTTAGTACACAGCCTTGTTGAATACCTGCTTCAAGTCAACTGAAGCATTCTGCAGTCTATGATTTCTGACCTTTGCTATAGGAGGACAAATATTTTAGATCAATAAGTTGTATCAGATCATTTAGTTAGTAAAAATACAAGTGAGCGGGTCATTGTTGCATGCAAACCCCATCAGGGTGACTCAAGACCTTCCTGGATCACCGCGTCATGGTTTATTTGACTCGTACTTTATACCTTACGTGCCACACACCTCATCACTTCATCTTTCTTTATTATTCTCTTTTCACTTTGCAGCTAGTCGCACATCACACTACTGTGTCATCAAGCACCCTCACTCTGCTTCTTCATGCACCAATAACACAGACTATTAAAAGTTTATCAGTGACAATAATTGTACAAAGGTGTTGAGTACATTACAATAGTGCTATTTCTATAAACTACTGAGATATAAGTGATGTGTTACGCCTTCACCGATCATTTCTGATTGAAATGTTTGAACTGCACAATAACAGATCAATGTGAAAACGCACGACTGCACGTGCACATGCACACATTTCAATCACGCGTTGCACATTCTAAGAGCTAACCTTTTTCTGGCGTGTGCCAGAGATCATTCTCACTTGTCTCCTCTCTGTCTCACCTGCAGGTGTGATGATGTCACGTAGCAGTAACACCTGTTTGATATTAAGTGTAACTCTGTGAATGTGCGTGTGCGTGTGTGTGTCGTGGCCACTCTGACTGCCAGATGTTGATGCTGCTGTGATGACTGAAGAAGAAGTGACACAAACTTGAGATCACACCACAGTTGTGCACGCAGATGTTTTTACTCCTGAGCTCATGCTTTTTAGCCTTTTCTGAAAATCGAGGAAAAGACAAATCATGGTCTGGAGACTGACTGATAAAATTCAATGGATTAAAATTCCAAAACATTTTTATCATCATAAATAAACAAACATCAATAGAGACAGATTGAGATGAAGGTAGAGTAGATAGTGTGCACATTTACATTACATGCTTATGCTGTTTGTATGTCTGCCTGACTGTGTGTGTGTTTTTGTGCGCATGTGTGTGTATTGGGGGGTGACATTGAGCAGACAGTTGCAGTGGGATGAATGTATAAGTGATGGCTGATTAGCATAAAGCTCAGGAAACCAGCCGTCTCCACCTTTATTGCTTCACTCTGCATTCATTTCACTTCGACAGTTGCCAGTTCGCAGCCAAACACAAACAAACATTAATAACCCAAAGGCTTTTTCCCACCTTATTTTAATAATGCTCTGTTATTCTTTCCAACAATATTTATACCTGGGAAGAGTGAGTCGGGAGCATGACTGAAAACTGCAAATTTCAGGACTGGGGAGTTGAGATGGGGGAAAGGCAACATGTCTAAATTGGAAAATCCTAAAAAAAAACAAAAAAAAAAACATCGGCTGCACGCTAACAAATTTTGACCATCAACGGGGCCTTGGGCAATGCAAATACCCCCCAACTGCTGTAACCTCCAGCTAATAACAGGGAGCACTCCAACCCTGCCCGACGCTGTCTTTCCATAAAATGATGAATTGATGTAAAACAGGGTGATGCTGAATATCAACATGTCAAGTTTTGCTGCTTGTCATTGGGTTTCTCTCTTTTATTGCCTTCTTGATTTTCTTTTAAACCGTAAAGTACAATCTGACCAGTCACCCTGCTGCATATTATTGATCTAAATCCACAGGTAGGTTTTGGATTGCCTAAATCACATTAGATGCTTAAAATGTGTTGATCTCTTTGATCTTTGGATCGCTTTGAGGCGTTTCTGCAACATGCTGGACTGAGAGGAATCACAAAAACAAGTCTTACCCAGACTGCAAAAAGATTATTATTGCTATTTGCCAGCTCCACATCAGCGCTCTTAATATATGCCATGCTAATAACATTACAAGTAACAGCAGAGTCATCATCAATCCACTCAAAGTCTACCTCCAATATGTATAACCTAACTGTGCTGCAAGAGAACAGAAGAACAATGTACCCATTAAAAATCCATCCAAAAGACAAGCAGACTGGTCGATATGTCATATATGATTGTGTTACCCATATTTTTTCTTTAGAGCAGAGCTTCTATCTATTTAATATATCTTTACAACAAGATTAACCTTTTGCAGAACTCACAGACAACTGTCAACACACCCAGCGTATAGATTTTTCCCTTCTGTCTCTTCTGTTACTCCAAGACATATTTCTGAGTTACAAAACTCCAGAGAGTATGATTTTCAAAGGTGCTGGGTCTTAATATGGCCACACGATATTTTGTCTGTTATGATTACTTGTCCTGTCTTGGAAGAGACATGGCAGATTTGTTGGTTCTCGAACCAATTGTAGCTTGCTGTCTTTCACAATATGCATGTTGTCACCAGGGAGGAAGTGTTAGGGACCAACTTTTGGGAACAATTATGTAAACAGACAATGGAGGTATGTAGGATGCTAGCTGTAAAAAAAAAGGAAGAGCAACTGAACAGATATCTTTCTCCTGATCCACACTTCCTTCTCGCAGTACCAGCAACATAACTTCTCTCACACGTCACCTTGTTTACAGCTGCTTTTTGTGTTCCTGTTGGTCAATGTTGGGAGTGGACAGTAAAAAAAGATTTCTAACATGTCTTTTGATGCAGCATCGGCTGCCATACACTATGATAATATATTTCGGGTTGGGCTATTATCTGGTGGATATTGTCTATTGTGTATGATTCATTATTTAACTTCTGGTTATTATTTTTATTTGGCTATACCTCAGATTTGTTCAGGATAATAGTGATTGTTCAGACCTTTTATAAACTGTTCTTTAAATCAACAAACCACTTTCAACTACACTTGAAAGAACATTGTGACTCCTGTCTCTTTTTTTTTTTAGCACACCATGGTTCACTTGTTTAATGTGCACCCACTGTTTTGTGGATGCCCAGGGTTGGTGTACAAGCACAGAGTCTCTGAACCATGCACTCCCTCTTCCCCTGTTTTGTTTCATGAGGAAGAAGGAAGTAGTAACGCTACACTCAATTTTTGTTGGACACTCTTACTGATTAAAGCTGGCCCAAATGTGACTTTGAATGTGCATTATAGAGCCTGTGTAATCACCGATAATCTAATCCAATGCCAGCGATCCGTGTTTGTTACATAGAGCTCATTAAATAAGAGCTACACTAGAAACTACACACTACCTCCAGATCATATCAGCCTAAGAGAACAAAAGGGAACTCCTCCTCTTCATTTGTGTAACTGTCAGTCTTTTTTGGAAGTGGTTATCTCTACTTTTGTCTCCTTTCACGCTCTCATCCGGCATCTTTTCTGCATTAGCACAGCTAAAGCATCTCCTGAGAGGATACGTGCAATAACCACATACCACCAACGTACCTGTGCCTCTCTCAACCTGTCTCTTTCTCCCTTTTCCTCAACAGCTCCTCTTGGTTCTTTCATTTCAAACTGCCTCCCTACCTCTCTCTTTTTTTTTTTTTTACTTCCTTTTACTTCCTCCTCCTCACTGTCACATCATCCGTCTCTTTGTTTCAGCTCCTGTCACACCTCCTGCCTTCGCTCTCTCCTTCCCCTGTTTCTGCCGGTAATCCTACCCTATCTCGCAACAACAAGCTGGTAATCCTACCTTTCCTTTCACGCACGTTCATGCACACACAAAAGGACACGCGTGGCACAAAAAGGATACGAGCGCATGCAGAGGAACACATCCTTGCACGCAGGTGCAAACCAAGACAAATTCGCAGGCAGATACTGTCACAACAACACACACAATCACACCTACGTACAAAGTCACAAATGCAGGTAGTGCGCATTGACTGACACAGAGATCCGACCACACAAACACACACACACACACACACACACACACATACACACAGTGTTTGTGTTGTCAAGGTATCAGATATTATGAAGAAACAACACAATTTCTGATTGGCTTAGAGACTCGTGGATACAGGAAACTAGCGATCAGTAATTAAGGTAATTGGAGAATGCCAACCGCTAATAAAAGCCTATGTGTGTATGAAGTGATAGAACTCAACACACCTCGGATATCTTTCCCCTTGTTTAAAATAATTAGGCCACCGACCTACTCAGTTTCTGAGTGCAAACCTTTTAGCTCCTGCACTTGTACACTTGACACAGACTTTACTTAGAGTTATTTGTACCAGCTTTAGCTCATGCAAAGCCTGACGATGTTACGCCGTGACCCGAATGTTTCAGCAACAATATTTAATCTACAAATTAGACCAAAATCATACAATTGTATTATATTCACTTCTGAAATATATCTAATATTTGATTATATTATTATTTCAGTTCATTATGGGGTTCTCTAAGAGCTAGGTGAAAAGATCAAAACTATTCTCATACATTTTTTCAGAGCAGCAGAAAGACTATAAAATCAGTTTATCTAACGGCTTACATGGGAAAGTTTGAATTTTTCATTTATCAGAACAAATCCTCTGAGGAACGTAAGAACGTTGTTGCTAGTAATCGCTCAATATCTCTATGACTTTATTCCCACTAACCATACAGACACACTGCAACATAACATATTATTAACTTGAAATCTGCTTTATAACTACATCACTGACAGTAAGAGAGCTCTTCAAAAGAATGATACACACACACCGAGCCGCAGATATCGCCCTTTACACACACACAGTTCTAAATTATTAACAACGAGGATCTGTACGAAGAGGGAGAGAAAAGGAAGGTTAGCCATTGTTTCTGCTAAATGATTCAAAGGCAATTTATTTCTCTTTTGTAGAGAGAGAGGAAGACGGAGACATGGACATTTGTCTCGTTCTTTTTTTTACTGTCCTTCACATGAACTGAAAACTGATTTAAGGACTAAAGAACTATACCATGTGTACTGTAAGGGCGCGTGAAAGTGAAGCGACCGGTGAGCTCGCATTTGCCTTTTAAAGCTGAGCTTATGCTGAAATAACTCATAAAATGTTAATGAATGTGTAAAGGGAGGCCTTTAGTGGCTACAGCTGTGAGACTATTTGTGTTTTTACCATGGCGTTAAGAGTGCTGTTTCATCTTTGTCTTAGAAGCCTCATGAAAGCTGCAAAAATGTGCTCCGTCATCATACAACAAAGGTTTGTAAATTGTCTCAACTCCCCCGTCTCACCATCGCTGGATCAGTGGTCGCTCCGGCCTCCTGGAGTGTTGTTATTGGCTGTCCTCTAACTTCTAACCTCGACAGATCGCATCCACACACAAGCATACATGCACAATCCTCGGTTCTGTCTTTCTATGTGTTTGAGTGTGTGTGTGTGTTTATGTGTGTGTGTGTAAAACACACTTTTGCCTTGCCAATGACCTCACAGATGAGGGCTGGCAGGACACACACATGCATGCACATACACACTCTTCCAAGATCTATGGACCCTCAGGAATAGAGGACACAGACATTCAACTATTAGCTGTTTGACAAGATTTATGAACAAATGACGTATCGCACTTTCTCCACATTATAATTATTTAAGATCCTTAATTTCCTGCTGTATAATATAAGCTCCACTGTCTGACCGCAAACATATGGGGAGGGAAAGTTTGAATGTGGAGCAGCTGAAAGGTCACTGACAATAAAAAAAGGTTTTATTCGGACTTTCACCTTAAATAACAGAGCACAGAGAAAAGAATGAGACTGTAATAGATTTGTGTTGCCTAAATTTTTCCGACTGTGATACATATCTAGACTTATTAGTTTCATAAATGAAAGTTGTGTGTATTTCTGTTGTGTATTCACCGTGGAAATTTAAAGTTTTGTGAGTATTTTTCATTTCAGAAAGAGGGTCTGGCAAGTTTGTGTCCAAAGTTTTGATAAACAAATGTCTACCAGCCCCCAAAGATCTGCTGTAACCTGCTCTATGATCAGAGCTGAAGTGACAATATATAACTGACGGCAGGAGAAATGGATAGTTGCTATAGCAATAGACAATGTATTTAATCTTTCACTTGCTTCTTACTAGTGACTCATATAAGCCAGACTTTAAGTTGCAAAGGAATAAAAGGTAGATGCTGTACCATAAAATTACCTGTAATGTTTTTGTTTAACTATGTATTTACGCCCTAGATATGCTAAGTTTAAAGATATGTCTAATGCAGATATGTTTCATATTAGCAGCAGCAGTAGAAAGATGAAAACTGTTCAAAGCTAATCATCATCAGATACAAGGGAGTCATTCACATTCCTTCAATAAAAAGACACCTTATTAGTGTGCAGGGGCACAGTAATGTGCAGGCTTACTGTAAATAACTAATGTAGCATTCAGCTTAGTGCACTGTATGCACTATAAGCAGCTTTCAGTCAGTCAGTACACAACAAACATGAAGCTTAGTCCCAAAGCTTACAAGCAGACAGAAATCCCATTATCATCTATCTATCCATTTCCATCTCTCTCTCTCGCTCTGCCATGGTTTTGAACTATGCAAAAACCCCATTACCATCTATCTATCTATCATCTATCCATGTCTCTTTTTATTTCAGTATCTGTCCCATCTTTTTTTTTTCTTTCTTTCCTTCATATTCCCATGGCTTGGAACTAGACTGAAATCCCATTTATTCGTCCATCTATCCCAACCCGAGACTATCCCCCCCCGCCATTTCTGACTCCTTCACCAGATGGCTGAAAGCCAAGTTATCTATTTATCTTCAGGTCCATCTTTCTATCCATCTCTTTTCTCCACCTTTTTCATAATTCTCAGTGTGATGAAAAAAGGGTAGGGAAGGGATGGGGGTTATCTATACCTCACATCAAACGTTACATGTTAGCTGATTTCAGGGACATGTTGAATGTTACATCTTTGCAGTGTGGTTACAATCATTACTCTGATCATCAAAAAAATTGATACCGACCATAAAAATGTACAAAAATGAACTAAGAGTGAGTTTTTATTTCAAATGTCAATGATGATTCACAATTCAGTTTTTTTTTACATATATAAAAAACAAAGAAAATGAAAGGAGATTGGAAGGAAATTCCACCCCCAGTGTCAGCAGCAGTTTGAGCTCTCAGCATAATCAAATCATAATCAAATTATTTGCACGTGTCCTATGTGAACAAGCATGAACAATTTAAAAACTACTTTTAAATCTTACTGTACTTTTACTTTTGTATCTAATAAATGTTGTATGATGTGTAGAAGTTCAAGTTCAAGTTCGAGATCTGGCTGTCGGCGCGTACGGACGCAGCGGCCCCTCTCTGTCCCGAAAATGGTGTGTTTCACATGTGTGTCTTCGTCAGTGTGCCCGTGTGATTTTACGTTTATGTCACGTTTGTCCGTCCCAAGGCGCACATACAGCCGTGGGACTCTTTTTGACATCAGCGAAACTTTTTTTCTGGAAATTAAACCCGACACATGCTGAGGAGCTACACAACCTCGGCCTTCTCCGGCGGCCCGCTTCGACACCGACCCCTAGTACTGCAGCACATCCGCAGAGGAAGCGCCGCAGGCGGTGCGAGAGGAGGCAGAAGCGAGGAAAGCGCGGAGGTATCCGGGCCAGGCTAGCGGCTAACCCACACAAGCCGGCTTTACCAACTATCGTACTAGCCAATGTACGCTCCTTGGACAATAAACTGGATCACATACACCTCCTGAGATCGACCCAGCGGACCGTGAGAGAGTGCTGTGTTTTTGTTTTTACGGAAACATGGCTGAACAACAACGTACCGGACTCCGCCATCCCAGAAGAGTGAATGAAAGCTGACTGAACTAACTGAATCGAGTTTCCTCAGCTTTGATGCCATTTTAAAGATTTTCAGCTGTTTATGATGTTTAAAAAAAAGACACACCTCTCTATATTGTTGTATAATTACACACGCCCACCAATGCGCTAGGTTCCGCTCGAGGTGTCTGTCTGTTAAAGGGAGGTTTTTCTCTGCTCTTCATGGAAAGTGTCATTAAGTTACGATGGGTTTTGTGGCTCCTTGCTAATCAAACATGAAAAAAAAAATCCTTATGTTATCCTTTAGCATGTGGTTCCAGTGTAACAAGGCTATGGTAAGTGCTGCCGTTACGCAGAAAGCTACTCTTGCTAATGGATCATGCTTGCCAATTTCCGACTTCTAGGCCTGGTGTCATATGGACAGTATATGCATGTGTAATTCCAGCTTCTCTCTCTCCTTTCCCTGCTACCTGAAGGTTTATTTTACTGGTGTTAAAAGGCCAGAACACACATCAATACTATTACAATGTGTGTGTGAGAGTGTGTGTGTGTTTTGCTAGTGTTTGTGTGCGAGGGTGTGTGTGACCACTTGTTTCAGGGCGTCGTCTCAATAATTCACAAGCTTCTTTTGCCCGGAGGCAGCGTGCCTTACATCCGCTCTCTCTATTCAACATGAGTGTACTTCTACATGCACGTCTCCTTTCAAGTGTACGTGTCTATATGTGTGAGGCGGGTGCATGCTTGTGTGTCAAAGTGTGTGTGTGTGTGTGTCTATGTCTCCAAATGTGTGAGCCTAGCAGTATTGTATTACATAACCCTTAATTATAACTGGGGAAGAAATGTGACAGCTTGTGACCTAATCCTTAATACAAGTATTACATTTTCACAATTCAAAATGAGAACGTACATGTGAGACTGTGAATGTGTGTGTGTGTGTGTGCCTATGCCAATTAAAAGAAATGTGACAGCCTGGCAAACACACTCCTCAATTCAGAAATGTGATGACTTGATAATAGCGCATTGATGTGGCTTTTCAATGTGTGTGTGTGTGTGTGGTGGGAGAGGCAGACAAAAGAAGATTCTTCAAAGTGTACGTACATGTGTGTGTTTTCCTTTAACTGTGCTGAATGACAGATCTATTACTGTGTGTGTGGGGTGGGGGGATATGTCATTATCAACATTAAGCAGCCTTGCATAAGCGCACACACAAAATGATGTCGTATGATTAAAGCTGACTTAATGCTTAATGTGTGTAATGTGTGTGTGAGTGTGTCGGGGCAGTGTCTTGTGTTTGTGTGTGTGCGCGTGGTTATGGAGTATAGAAGCTGCCACTTGGCTTTCAATGCACTCCGTAATATGGCTTTTAAAAGGCTTCTCATCTCTCTGTGCCTGCACTCTTTACACATTTACACACACACACACACACACACACAGTTGCATGCACTCCTATAAACAAATAAGTCTATCTTCATACTCATAATTTTACACACACACACACACACACACACACACACACACACACACACACACACACACACACACACACACACACACACTGTAGGCTTACCCTCTCGTTACCCTTTCATCCCATTTTTTTCTTTACCACTTGTTCTCTTCACTTCTTTTTCCTCTCTGTTCCTATTATTATTACTCATCTATTGTCCATACATACTGTTTCATATGGCAAGAGAGATGAGATAAGAGAACCTGAATTTGAAAGAGAAAAGTCCCAATGAGAGGAAAAGTGATATCTGGTGTGAAAAGGCCTGTAGTCTTCCCTTTTGGATAGCAGCAAATAAGCTGATTAACACACCGTGACAAAATGGACACTGTCCTATATACTGTAAGATCAACAGCCGGTCTTACTTCTTACCGCTGTAGCAAGAAGGAGAGGAGAGGTTTCAGATATTTGACCAGACACTCATCACCACTGACTCATTTGGAATCAAACACACCTGGCTTATTGTAGACTGTTTGGAGCACAACCTGAAGACAGTGCCGTTTACTATCACTATGTTGCCGACCTACTGTATACTGCCCCTGCTGTAACATCTGGGGTACGATAATTGGGAGCAAAATGAATCAAGAGCCTGTAGTCGTCTATACCAATTACACGTAACACTTGCCTCAAGCTTACAGTCACAACTAATGCAGCATCAGCTTGCAGCCAACTCCACCAGTCAGATGTAATGTACACCAAAGTCAATACCACTTCAGCCGGTTTGGTCAAAGATTTAATTAGAGGCAAACACGACTAAATTATACAATATGCTCCAGCCAAAAACGCTGTCTTTTCAATGCTGTCTCGTGAGCCAAAAGCAGTCGTAAATGCCACAACAGTGATTCATCTTGACCACTGAAGTGATGTCGAGCTGAGGATTTAGCAAAGAAATTGCACAACTCTTGCTCATTTGTGTTACTTCCACGTCTACTCAAAACAGTTTCCCATAAACCCTGTAGATCTCTTGCTTAACCAAAAGTGAAGGAAGCAAGCATGTTCATGGTCGTCAGGAAAAGGGCTCCTCTTCTAAGATATAAACACCCCAATCTTCAAGCACGAATGAGAAGACTGCAAAATGTGTAATGTGCTATAATATATTTATCCTTAACAGTTTTACCAACATTATATTTGGTATGTTTTCTGCTTGCCAACTCTATTTTGCATTCACCGAGGCATAAGAGAGAAAATACCCCCTATCTTCACTACATCATGGACCTTTATAATGACCTGCCCAAAGCAAAGTGTGAAAATCTCTCTGTTGGCCTCTCTGCTCCATTTCTCTCTAGGTTCAGCTGCCTTATTACTTGTTAAGAAATCCAGTTATCCAATAATGTCTGGAGCAATGCTTGAATGATCACCTTGTCCATGCCTTCCACACATTACATGGTCTTTTCACCCAACCTGCCCGTCTCTCGTTTTTTCTTCACAGATCAATGTAAGTGGCCTCTCTCAACACGTTCTTGTGTCAGGTTCTTGTATTTCCCAGACAGACTGCTTGTCATAGTGTCTTTCTTTCTTCCTCAGACGGGTATAATCAGTATTCTATTCCCTCTCTTTTTTGTTGATGGAACTCTCGTTTTCGGCAAGAGTAGATTTGGACAGAATTACCTCCCACGTCACCTCTCGGTTACTGACTTTAATTCTCTTTCTGTCTCTCACCTCTGCTGCGTTTCGTTTCATTGCCAAACCTGTAGAGATTTAAGCAAATTTTTAACCAGATGGCAAAAGAAAGTGTGAATCAGTGCCGTGTTTCCATGAACTACTTTCATGTAAGAATAATAACCGCAGTGTATGAAAGAATTACATAATCAATTTAGAACAGTAACATGTCCGTTATCTTTGTAAATCACGGTACTTCACTGCTGCTTCCAATCTGTCATTTAAGCTACTTCCATGAATTAATTCAACACATCATTTATTTACTCTTCCTTTAACACGCCATTGCAGGATTTTCATCTTATGTTACTTTTAAGGGTTTCATGTCAATGTTGCATCTAAAATATTGTGCTGTTTAACATTGCACAATTGTACAGACTACTTTTTCATAGTCACTGACTGGGTTGGGTTTGGGTCTGTCATGTTAACTCTTTCACCTGAAAACTATAACAAAACATATTCATTTTTTTACAATGAAAATCAGACTGAAACAAAAAAAAATTTAAATACCCTGTGAAAGTAAGGAGAACTGTGAAATGTATTATTGTTTAAAAAAACAACAGAAGAATAGACAAATTAAATTAATTTGTTTTATGCAAAGTTTTATTTACCAACCTGCATGCATCTGTAAAATGACTCCTAGTCCAAAACTGGTTCACTGATTAGTAAACCAGTATCCTCTTGTTCAGTCTTTGTCCTATGTGTTGCTGCTAGAATAGTTACTTAGTTCCAGGATTAACGGCGAAGGTGAAACACCTATGTAAATCTCTCTAAAGAAATATCACTGTTATTGTTCATTTTAGGTCATGCTTTCATGGCCTAAATTAACACATGACCTAAAAGTCAAGCTAAACCCACACAGTAAATACAGGTAAGCAAATCCAGCTTCTGGCACGAAGAACAACAGAGCAGCAAAAACATTGTCTCGAGTTGTTGTTGTCTAAAACTAAACTAACAACAAATAAAACTAAAACCAATTTACATTTTTGTCCAAAACTGAGACCTGCCCAAACGTTCTCCTTCAGTGTTGATCATTCTTTAAACCTTTTAGTAAAGCTACTTTTAGCTTATGTTGTTTTTGATAATTACTAGTTTGCACGAGGCAAGTGTTACTAGTCTTTCCAAATGGCCTCACTCGAATGTGGGGCAAAAAGAACGCGATTATAGAGTGGGACAAGATGAGAGGGATCATTCAGATGCGGATAATGGCACACACTTTAGGACAGTCTCTTTTCAAAGACTTTCTTGGTGCACTCACACTGTCGTACACACTAAAAGTGACATAAGTACTTGGCTAATCATAGTTTGCAAGATTGTGGGTTTCGAAAAGTTCAGATATTCCGACATCCAAAAAGTGTGGGGGCGAGGGGGTTTCTTTTTCTGTCCCTTTCTCCTTACTTTTTCTTGACTTTCTCTTTTCACTTTTGCTCCTCTCAGCATCCCATCCGTCTACTCCAGCCTCAATTTCAGCTGCTCCTCTCCTTAACTTTCTTTCCATATCCACTCTCACTGTTTCCACTTGCAGTGACTGACTCTCAGTCTTCCCCTTTCACACTTTTCATTCTCTCTCTTCCACTTCGTCTTCCTCACTATCCATCTCTGAGCGCACTCCACCAGCTCAGCACTTCTCGGTCCACCTGAAGCGGGGCTTTGATTTAACAAACCCACTCTCATTCTTAATTGCATCCATTCCCATTTTTTTGTGTCACCTCTTCCATGCTTCCTGTTCTTCCTCGTTCTGTCTCCTTTCAAATGTCTCATATCAGACACCTGTCTCACAAATCTATATTTCTTTTTTTCCTGATCTCAAAATTAATATTCTCTTTATTTCCCGCCTCCCAGTTTACCATTGCATCTTTGTCACTTTCTTATCTCTTGCAATTGCCACCTTTTACATATTGTCTCCTCCTTCCTCTGTCTTTAAACCCTGGTGTTGCAAACTCTGCTATGCTAATAGGTCTGAACACAATTATCTCAGACATATACAGAAAAAGAGCAAACAAGGGTTTCTGTTCCATCAGATTTGTTTGTCTCCTCTCATCACATTTTACCTGATCCTGCCTCTCTTTTTCTCTCTATATTCACTCCTGGCTTTTATCTAAAAATCGGACATGGCCGCAACTTTCCCCTTTCTGTTGAACACGTCAGATCATAATTGTACAAAGAGATAAAGGACTGGCTTGTCTGAACATGATTTGTGGGTATTGTGAGTCCTTAAAATGTTCTGAAATATGAGTTTCTCTCAGTGGCAATATCTTAGGAATAAGAGACAGGCAGACAGACAGACAGACAGACAGAGTTGAGTGAAAGAAAGATGACAGCTTCAGACAAGGACAAGGAGGATTAGAAAAGGACAAGAGGTTAAGGGACAATATCAAAGAACAGAAAACAAGGAAGAGAGCGAGATGGGTAGAGGACATGAGAGCCAGATGAGAGCAAGAGAGAAAAAGGGGGGATGAGAGCTTTAATGGTGGAGAGTGACAGAGAAAGGCACAGTGAGAGGTGAAGAGAAGGTCACGAGGCTTGTTGTTTGCGAAATGCATCCTCTCGCTGCCTGCTTTGATGTGAGAGCTCAGCCACTTGTTCAGCCAGGAGAGGAGAGGAGAGCTGAGTAATTATAATTTCGGGACATACTTCATGCATTGCTCCACTAAATGCACGGTGCTAACCTCTGTACAAGTTGTACTAATCTACACTACACTCTAAACAATTTGGGCTTTACAGAGCAGAGCTAAATAAGGTAGCACTAAGCAGTGTGTCTACTCATCAGACTGGTTCTCGTGCGTCGCTGCTGCACAACCGGAGCTCCTCGGGATGCGGCCACAGCGTAGCAGCTGTTCAACCAGCACACTGTTTAAAATGGGACTTCTGTGTCTAAAGATAGTAACTAAAGTCCCATGCGTTGGTATCCCCACTGGACTAGAATCACATCCCACCAGAGCTTCTCTCCTGTGTCAGCTTCTGCTCTGCCTTCAACTTTTCTTCGCAACTGTGTGAAGCTGTAGCATTATGCAATATACTGGGTTAAAACAATCATTTAAATGAAGCATGACTGTAAGAAATAAGGTTCATGGAGTTTTTCTTACATTCTGACATAGTATTCAAAACAACAATCTTTTATTGTTTGTTTTTCCAGTCACTCAGTATGAATCACATACTCTTCTTTTTCATCAGTGTGGATTTGAACTAAGGGGAAAAAAAAATAAATATATCTTGCTGTCCCCTTGGTTTTTCTCAAAAATAGATGCTACAAAAAAACAAGTCCCTTACACCTTACTAAGCGAGCAAAGCATCATGGGAGAACTGTACTTTTCAACAACAAAAGACTTTTTACTTTAATCCACTCTGCCCCTAGGTAGAATTAATTAATATGTCTGAGAAATGTTTCCAGGAAAAGTTCACAAATACAAGATTCTAAGTACTCTGCGGTGCTTTTTCCTAGTATTGACTGCAGTTGTCCGCAACTGCAGCCAGAGGTCATAAAGAAAGAGATAGACAGACTGTAAGTAAGTAATTAGTACATACTAACACTTCACTGAGTGTAGAGTTATAATGTCTTATTGAAACAGCAAATCTGTGTGTCCACATGCTTCCTCAAATGTTCCAGCGGTTAAAAAAGAAACAAAAATTCAATTCCTCCTGAAGCTCTGTGTGGTGAGGTAAATAAAAGCATTTCTTCCAACAGCTGAATCTTTACCTATAACATCATATTGTCTACTAAGGAGTGCACAGGTCTCATCCCACTTGTGTGATTACAAGACTGCATAAACTCAGTCGCCATGGTAAAGGTCTACTCATTTATCTTGACATATAGGGACAATAAGGACCGGAGCAAAAACATCTTAACTTCAAACAGCTACCTAAGTGTTAGTGGTTATATGTGGTGTGCTGACTGCATGCATCCACCTACCCTGAGTGCTACTGACAGGCAGATACGTATGAACGACTACAGCCCTTATTAAAGATGGCAGCTGAGAGCAGAACATGGCTGTCATAGATTTAGAGAGATGTCACGGCAGACAGTGGCAAATGGCTGGGTTTGGTTAGAATATGCTTAGAGAGGGCTGTCAGGGTCAAGTGTGTCAGCTATGTTGTGCCACCTCACTGCAAGAGGAGTCAGGGTTTATGGAAACAACTCTGACCCAATTATTCAATATGTGAAAACACACACACACACACACAATCACTTTTTTTTTTGAGAAAAGGCTGGTTGTCACCCCAGTCTGCATAATTCTAAGCAAACTGCGACATGCACACATCAAGTCAAATATTGTCTACATAAACTTCTACTATTCCCCGTTAATAAATCACTACTTGTTGCAACCACTACCTTGCAGAATGACTGATGAATTTAGATTTGAAGTATAAAAACAAGCTGGTATAGTGAAATATCCTAAACATAAATTATGTGATGTAAGAATGCTGTGCCCATTCTGCCCAAACAATAAGGCAGCTTAAGTAGTCATCCATTCATTTTTAGGGGCTATAAAACTTGAGGGAGCACCA
Source organism: Collichthys lucidus (assembly GCA_004119915.2). Taxonomy (NCBI): domain Eukaryota; kingdom Metazoa; phylum Chordata; class Actinopteri; family Sciaenidae; genus Collichthys; species Collichthys lucidus. Next base: position 17,227,253 of record CM014088.1, on the reverse strand, counting down.
TTTAAAATACAAGAGACTCCCTGCTGAAAAATCATGCATAAATATCAATAATAAAATAACTTCTTACAAAGCCTTTTCACAAGGGCAAAGCACTCCATTGCCAAGTGAAAAGTGCTTCTTAGAAAGTTTTCCACCACCGAGAGGAGGAGGAAACAGTAGGGAGCTGAGTGAGAGGCACTTGGCGCCACACTCTTGACTCGTCTCTGTTTGAAAAACTGAACCCGCAGCTAAGAAAATCTCAAAGCTGTTTTTCTTTGTGTATGCGTGCGTATGTGTGAGTGTGCACGCGCATGTAAGGATGCATTGATTAGGCGTGGTAAAATCAAAGCTGAGCTTTGGGTTAGCAATCGATCAAACAAGCCGACTTTTTTTCTACTCCTTTTTTCCTCCCTGTCATCCAGAGGAAGGAAAATGCAGGTTATTTTAGAAAAATGAATGTTTTTCAAGCCTGATAGACCAAATGTACTGAAAAGGGAAGAATCACACACACGCACGATGAAAAAACACGCGTGAAAAACATAAACACTGGAAAATGTGCAAACAAGAACGTACACATACATGGTACAGACATGCAGATAGAAATGAAAACACACGAAAAGCAACTGACACAAATATCACCAAAAACACACACACCATAACCCAGACAAACACAACCAACAAACACACAAATGCACGAGCAAAGCACACACACACACACACACACACACACACACACACACACACACACACACACACACACACACACACACACACACACACACACACACACACACACACACACACACACACACACACACACACACACACACACACAGCAGGTTTTGACAGGATTGCGCCCACACAGCCAAAACACAGACATGCAGATAGGCAAGCTGCAAACAGAGAGATGGAGGTGGTGAGGAATGAGGAGAGGAAAGAATCGAAGGAATAACAAGAAAAGAAAGAGAGAGACACCACAAAAAGCACAAAGGACGGAGCGAGAGAGAAGAAGCAGATGGGGAGAGAGAGTGAAGGGGATGATGGAGGGGGGGTTAAGGGAGAAACAAAGTGAGAAAAGACAAAAGAATGACAGAGAAAATAAAAGAGGAGAGAGATGCGCTAGATGAGTGATAAAAAGATGAAAGGGACTTCCTCTGAAACATCCAGCCACCATGAATCAAACACTTCATCCAATTATAGCATATCTCCAACTCACACACACACACACACACACACACACACACACACACACACACACACACACACACACACACACACACACACACACACACACACACACACACACACACAGCATTCCAATCCAGTTTGATAATAAAAAAACAAACATATGAATTCACTCATAGGGTTTCCTATACATTATTTCAACTTCCTGCAAAGAAACACTGCACACAGAGCTGATGTAATGTATGGCTGAGGCTGGGAAAATGAAGGTGGAGCTCGGAGGCAGAATTCACATGCATATTTGAAAAAATTAGATCCAGTATGTGTGTGGTGTTTTGGGAGGTTAATGTATGAAATCCCCTGTGAGCTCAGGGAACAAGACAAAGCTTTTTGTGTCCTTCACTCTCAAGCATTTTTCTTTGAGGTGCTTTTTTGGTTACACTTTTCGGTTGCATAATAATCATTACTTACATGGAAGACTGCTAAATATAGGACCTCTGCAAAGTTTTGTCCTCTGTAAGCAAATACTCGCAATTTTAATTACAATGTTCTTTATGCATGTTCTTTTAATCTTTGTGCTCATCGCTCTAGAGGTCAGGTATGCTGCGTCGGCCCTCCATTAGTGCAGCAGACAAGATGTTTTTTAATGCAGGAGCAAGTTGGTGTATTTTAAAAAGAAATCCTCATATCACTGAACTAGTTACCTGAATATTTTTCTAACTTCTGACAACTCAGAAGAAGTAAAATTACTTTTCCATGCAAAGTCTCTGAGGGATTAGGCCAAATGCAGAGCAGTTGAGTAAGCACACAGTCAAAATGAGGATTTCTATGGCTGCTGGGAAAGTGTGTAATGGAAATGACTACAAATTCAGTAGCACCTGAAGAATTGTAATGAAAAGTATCTTAAGTATCTCTCAGGACTATGTTTTTTTGCTAATATGAGACCTCATTATTACCTTTACTGATTGGGCTGCATCCGGTTCAGCTAACTTTCCACCCCCTCTATCTTTCTCTCTGTCACAACGAGCTCAGCCCTGTCTGACTCATCTGTGATGCTGCTCTGCTCTGCCAGCTGAGACATCCATCCAAACAGACAAACACGAACACACAGACGTGAAGCCAATAGAGACCCGAGCAAAAAAAAAACTTGAAGTAAATGTTTGCACTCACGTGCGCCCGCTTTGTGATGGATTGATAAAATTGTATTACATATTAAGAGCATTCGCATGTTTGAGCATACGCACATACATGCACATATACATCATGCATATTTAAATACATATTGTACTTCAGGTGATTTGAGATGCTTAAAGCCGGTTGCACTTTTATTGAACAGCATTTATTCCAGAGTGTGAAAAGTGGAGGTCAGAGTGTGACTTTCAGGTGGGAAAATGTGGGTGGAAAAGGATTTTCTTGGATCAATACTAAAGAAAGCATAGCTGTCTTTAAGCACAATAGTGACACATTCAGCCATCGATTCCGTTTACATCCTTTTATTGTGCTTTCCAGTTGTGTTTTTTTTTCCTTCTTTTAATCCAAATCTGTTTTATTAATGCCCACACTGGATTTCTGCCAACACAATATAGTAATCAAGATTTGCTTAAACAAATGTGGTGACACTTTTTACAGAGCTCAAGATGAGGCGTGAAAATGGTAGACTGGGGTAAATAAGATCTGCTAAACCAAACTATAGGTTGACGATAGAAATGTATACATTTGAATGTAATGTAGTGATGACTCATGTCTGTGTAACTTCTACTGATCTACAACTTGCATCTTAACAAGGCTCAGTCTAAAGACAGCTTTCAGCCATTCAGGCACTCAGAAATGCAAACCAGTTAAATACAGATGAACACACACTGGTGTCTGGAATTGCATTCACATGCTCCAAAGGACTTAAATATATAAATAATAAAGTGAACACAGAAATGTATCTATGAATACAAAGATGGTTGTATGAAATAGGTATGGATGGATGGATGGATGATGGATGGATGGATGGATGGATGGATGGATGGATGGATGGATGGATGGATGGATGGATGGATGGATGGATGGATGGATGGATGGATGGATGGATGGATCTGTACAGCCATCCTGCATTGGTTAGGAGAAGCAGAGCTACCACCAGTCCCAGAGAGTTAATTCTGTGCCACAGAACTGAGAGAGTTTAATGAGCTTGCGTTGCCAAACCACAGTCTGTAGGTGGTTTGTTGGCTGAGCAACAAAATGCACTTCACTGAAAGTGGATCACTGAAGCCCCATGGACCGTTGTTGTTGTTGAATCTCCTGGTTGCGTAGTGAATAAGCCAAAACTGGTAGGATGGACGGATGGATGGAGGAAGAACAGATAAATACAGAAGTGGTGAAGCTACAGTTCAGGTAAATGCATTTTATAAAGTTTCAAATGAATCACCACATAAGGCTTGGACCAAATCTATCATCTCATTGTCAGCAGCAATTGAACCCAGTGTTATATAGTACCTAACGTATTTACAATAGATTTCATATTGTTCATCTGTTGTTTGATATGTTATAATATGATTGTTATCCTTCACTGTCGCAGACATAAACGTCTTTCTCGGTAGCACATCTCTACTTTACTCTATTCTGAGCTGCTGGGTTACAAAAGTTCACCAGCTTGAGTGCCATTGTAACTTTTAGATAGAGAGCTGTGGTGTGAAGGTCATAACAGTGCACCATTCAAACACCAACGACTCCATAGCACAATGGGGAAAGAGTGTGATCAGCAAATGCGTGTGTGTGTATCTGTGTGGACCACTCAGGACAGTTTGCTTTTTACACACCCCCTGCCTCCCAAACCACCAGCAACCCTCTCTCTCTCTCTCGACTCGACCCCCTTTGGGACTGGAATGCTGCGAACAGACAAAACTGAGAAAAGCTGAGGGTAAGGAGGGACAACCAGGGACAGAAGGATAGTGGAAGAGAGGAAGGGAAGGAGACATGCTGTACACAATGTTTCTTTTCTGCTTAGATATGCTGTAAAGTAGATGGAGAGTGCTGGTTTATCATTGCCAGAGAGTTCAGCTCCTACACAGTATGTTAGTATCCTGTAGAACAATGAGGTGTTTATGATTATGTACTGTAGGTGAAGGCAGTACTGTACACATTCTTTATGTGAATTGCCCAGGGGGGGGGGGGGGGGGGGAGAAAAGAAACAAACAGACGAACAAGAAGAAGACTACCTTGGAAGACAAGGACGAGATTTTTTGTATCACAAAGACTTTCTGCTTGGCGGGTGCATTTAGGAATCAATACACAGTTTCTAGGAAAACCATAGCTTTTTCTGTTCCGTGTCATGATGAATACAGATGACATCCATTTGTACCTGGTGGACTTGTTCACTTTTCTCTGGTGCTTTATGTCAACATTTCATAAAACATCCTGAGAAGAGAGTGACTAGCTTTATCTAAGCTACATACACCATAGTTGCACGCTGAAGCCGCTCCTTAAAGCAAAGAAAGCTTGACGCTGGCGCCACAGACAACCTGCTTTTACTGAAATACTAAACTTATCCTTTATATGTTTGTCAGATTAAATCTGTGTTTCAGCTGCTATCTAATAACAGTGATGATTCTGAATGATTTTTCTTCCTCAAGAAGACATTGCATTTAACAGGGATATATTTGGAGCCTTGTGTTGCAGCCTATCATATTCAGCTTTAATGACTGCCACTTGCCAACAATCGGTTACATTATCCCTACAGTGAAAAACTGTGAAACAAGCAGCACCACACAACTCCAGCATGTTTTTGAAAAAAGCAACAAGATTTTTTCAGTTCTACTCGTATCTTTATTTGTTGGTTAAATTGTATTCTAGATGTGTAGGTGATTTAACTGTGAAAATTACCAACGTTGAATTAACACAAAATTAGTTGGTGTGGATAATCTGATTAGAGATAAACATACCTACATGTTTTTCAGCCGGCATGGGGTATACACACTTCTGATGTGCATCATTCAGTAATTTTAATACTTCACTCAAAATGCATAATCATGTAGTTGTCTCGCACAGCTGTGGGTCAGCCACTGAAGTCAAGCAGCAGAAGTAAAAGTGACAATGTGCAAATAGTACCGGGACATTTGGCAGGTGAGCTAAGTATGCAAGTGTAGTCTTAAATGTCACTGTTTATAACACAGAGTGTTTATCCTTTGCAGTACAGGCAGCTATAAAAAAAAAAGAAAAGCGGTGGGCATAAATTAGAGCAGTGGTTCCCAACCTATGGGTCGCGACCCCATAATGGGGTCGCCAAAGATCCACGTGGGGTCGCGAAGCCTTCCTGATTTTGAGGGGTTTAATTTTTAATAACCACAATTAAATAACCATAATAAATAAATGACAAAGCATTTCATCAATATGTGAAAAAGCAACAACATTGAAGTACAACAATTAACATTTATTCTGTTTAAAGTAGCCTAACTAAAGTGACTAAAATTATTTTTCGCATATCACGTCACTGCCTCTCGTGCAGTCGCCGTTGCCTAGCAACTTACTGAGCTAAGGGGAAAGATGGCTACGCGGCAGGTTGGAGAGACTGCGGGAATGTGTTAAAAAAAGAAAGAGAGAATACCAGAAAGATTTATAGAGTTGGGTTCGTAGAAGCAATGAAGTTCGAGCTGAATGTATTTTTTTTGCCGTGACAAACTGGCGAACGAAGGGATGGGTCACCAAAGCTTACAATGGTAAAAATTGGGTCCCTGAAAATAAAGGTTGGGAACCACTGAATTAGAGTACCACTATGCATGACTCACTTAACAGTGAACTGACCTTGAAGCCAACCTCTAAAGTTTTTAAGCGATTAGAGCAAGAAAGAAAGAAAAAGAAAGAAAGAAAGAAAGAAAGAAAGAAAGAAAGAAAGAAAGAAAGAAAGAAAGAAAGAAAGAAAGAAAGAAAGAAAGAAAGAAAGAAAGAAAGAAAGAAAGAAAGAAAGAAAACAAAAGGGTTGAAAGAAAGAGATGTTAGAGGGCTTTGTCTCTGTCAACCCGCTGTGGGTGTGTGTGTGTGTGTACATACACGTGTGATCATGCATGCCATGCACAAGCGATCGTATTGTTTGCGCCTCTGTGATTTTATCCATCTATGTGTGTAGTATATATGTAGTATGAGTACACATTTGTGGGTGTATGCATGTGTGTATGTTTATGACAGTGTGAGATTATTAAGAGTGAGCGAAAAAATAAAGTTAGACAGTGTGTGTGTGTGTGTGTGTGTGTGTGTGTGTGTGTGTGTGTGTGTGTGTGTGTGTGTGTGTGTGTGTGTGTGTGTGTGCGCGCGTGCTCTGGCTTCCCTAGGGCTGGGGGTACCAGATGTACGGAGCTACATCATCACAGCTAAAAATATACATGTGCACACACAGACATAAGGACACCCACGCACAGACTGTAAACACAGGACACATTAAAAACATGCCTCACTGATTAGCTCTCTGTCTACACTTATCACACAGACTCTTATACTTTTGTATCTTTTTTTTAAAAACTGTTTTATGTCGCTCTCGCTGCTCTCATCTGGGCCTGTCTCGCCTCTTTCTTTTTTTTTCTTCACCTATCTGATTCTGTCTCTCTCTCCCACTGTCTGTCTTTCAGTCTCTATCTCTCTCTTGGAGATAAGTTGTTCAGTGTTTGCATTCACATATCTGTCTCTCTCAGGACCTCGTTCCCTTTTCACCCGCAATCTCTCCCCAACATCTCGTTGACTTTGTCGGCCAGTGTTCTCTTCAGCTTTCTTTACTCGCCGTTTTATTTCACTCTCATGTTTCAACAAGCGCGGCTTCAACAATGGATTAGCTTTATTACCAAGTAACTTCTAAACACAGCCTATAAAACATCAGAAAACAGATCGAAATGAATAGATAAGATGCAGAATTCCCTAGTAGTCAAGAAGACAAAGGACTTGTTTTGTCCAACTAATAGACCAAAACCCTAAAAATGTATCAAAGACGATGGCCAACTAAATCCTGTTGATCTTGATCACACACTTGATGATATTTGAAACATTACCGGCCTTTTGTTTAGGATTAACACGCCAAACTGTGGCATTTACAGTAAAAGTAAGAATGATGACTCTATGATGCTTAAATGAGATTATTCTCCTATTGCCTCTCAGTTTTTTTGGCTGGCTTCCCCCCTCTTCCACACTGTGCTTTGTTACAACTCTAAAAATTCTGCTACAATCACAGCAAAATTGCAGAACGGCAGAACACTACCACATTTAAGATGGAAAAAAGCTAAAAAATAAAAAATAAACCCCATTCGACACGTGTACAATTCATTCAGTTAATAGCTTCAACGGAGCACTTCTCAACAACGTTGTTTCTGGACGGGTGCCATGGCAGTGTCAAGGGTTTGGCGCTGTCTAAGACAACAATGATTAGTGGTTTCAAATCAAACAGTCCCATCTGTTTTCTTCCGCACAATGGGTTCTACTGCCGTTCAACGACCCCAGCTGAGTATCCATTACCTTGTGTCAATCTACACATTATTTCTGCAGTCACACGAACGAAAGAAACACAAGGAGTGGGAGTATCAACAGTAGCCCAACATGCTGAGAAACACACAGGCGGTGCCTCCTCACTTTTTTTTGTAGCTGCTGAAATCACGGAAGAGGGGGAGAATAAAGGAAAGGAGAGGAGAGAAAGAGACGGGAGAAAGGCAGAGGGTAGGAGGCAACAAGAGAAGAGGAAATGAGATGAAATGAAAAGAGGGACTGAAGGGAAGGGGAGATGAAAGGAAATGAGAAAAGAGCAGAGGATGACAGAAGGCAACAAAGAAGATGAGAAGAAAAAGGAGGAAAAAAAGCAACAGGGAAGAAAGGAGGAGACAAGAAGGCCAGGCTTTGATAACACAGCAGGAGGCCCAGCAGGTAAAAACTACCTCCAATGTTGTCTTAATCACCTTTTAATCCTTCTCCACCTTCCCCACTTGTTAGCATGCTGAAACCTGGACTGAGAGAAAATGGTATTACGATAAGGAGAAGAGAGGAAGAGAGAAAGAGGAGGGACGTTTCAGCAAAATAGGGAGAAAATTAGATCAAGATGCAAAGCACAGACACGGGAGGAGGCCGAACAATGTCGGAGAGAACAAGAGAGTCTCTGTGCTTTCCACAAGCGATTGCCAGCTAAATAAGCAATTACCTCAAAGCCAGGTAGCGTATCATGTATTTTTTTTACTGTAAATGTGTCTCCTCAACATGACATAACCATTATGGATGTTGGTATCCATCTCAACATTTAGAAGTAAAAATTTGCCAAAGAAAATACATTAACATGTAACTGAGTCAGAGATGTAAATAGACGCATTTGCTTTCTTGGCGAGTAGAAGATTGACAACTCTCAGATGTGTATGCTAAATATTAAACTACGTACAGCAGGCTCAGAATAAAGACTGGAAACAGAGCCAGAGATGATGAATCTGTACAAAAATCTAAATGTAAAACTAAGTTGTGGTTTATGTGCTAGATCAGTTAAGGGCAAACACTATTGGAAGTCTTGTCATCGCTGTGAGATGTCACTGTGCCGGGCCAAGAAACAGTCCAGCATCATCCCCACAGAACCACAACTGGTCGTTTTTATAATTCAGTTTTTTTGTATAGAATAAATGCACAAACAATTTGGTGTGCTGGTAGATGGATTTTGTTAGCCTCGGTACCCTTGTCATGCTACCTGGTTCCTCCTGTTGCCTGTCTTCATAAGCTAAGCTAATGCAGACATGAGAGTGGTATCAATGACTATTTCTCAGCAAGAAAGTATATTAGCCAAAATATACAAGTATTCCTTTAAGATGGACATGATTTCACCTGATGGGGCTTTGTATGTGTGTGTGTGTGTGTGTGTGTGTGTGTGTGTGTGTGTGTGTGTGTGTATGTGTGTGTGTGTGTGTGTGTGTGTGTGTGTGTGTGTCTGCAGGTAAGGACATGCAGTCCTACGGGACCGTGGAGCAGTACTGGAACTGAGTCACTGTGTAAATAAAACCAACAAACTGTCAAGCTTCACACAAACACACAAACACGGCAGCATCATCAGTGTTTTGGCTCATGAGGCTGTGCTTGTTGTTGCTTGTGTGTGCGCGTGAGCACGTTCAAGCGCATTCGCATTCAGTAAAATGTTTTATTATATGCCGTTACTCTGGTCTTACTCTGGTAACTATTGAGGATGCAAATAAATAAACAATCATCAGAAATTAACATAATTAATGTGTTATTGTTCAGCACTTTTATCTCAGTTTTACAGAACATTTTCCAAAGACGTCGCGAATCCTCAGTAAACTTCTAAATCCGAAGCCTTAATCCAGCATTCATTAGCACAGTTGACAGTTTTAATGTCTTCCTATTCAAACATAATTTAATGTGCATGGTGAAACTCTGAGAAGAATTCCGGCAAGTTGAGAGTTTTGGTAATCAATGCTCAATCGTTGGTCTTATCTGGATATATGATCAGAATCAGAGCAGTTCAAACCTTGATAACCCGGACTGATCTTTAATCACACAGCCTCTTTTGTTTGTTTTTTTACAGTGTAAAATCATTTTAGGATGTTTTTAAATGTCCTTCTACACCTGGAAAGTATTTTAAGACATATCAATTTGTATCTAAAACACTGTTTCAATGCTTTTTCCTACGACAACTGATAACAGCTGAGCAGAGATCAGTTTTTGTCTTACTGACAACCAGGCTGACAGAAGAGAAACCTGATTTAATGTACTTGCAGTAAACATGTTATGATAAATGATAAAAACTCAAAGGAGGAGAATACATAAACTTGTTTTGAAGTTGTCTGATAGCAACATTTCCTTGCAAAATAATCTGCCAGCAGCGAGAGATAACATGACTTTGAATATCTGGGAATAATCTTGATATCTGTGAATGACACTAAGCTTCTTTGCAGTGTCATGTAATCTCGCAGTCACTCACACACAGCATCTTCAGCAGTAATCCAAGAAGTGATACAACATGAAGGCAACAGGGTTTTGAGGAGCATGTTACAGTAGCCTTGTTTTTCCAGCAACACAGGTTACAAACATCTGATTCTACACATTCACGTCCTTCATGTCTAACTTTGCTGACCATCAAGGCTCAAGTGGCTTTAAGCACCGGACTCATCTTCCCCTTCACGGCCGTGTTTGGTTCAAATAAACAGCAACAGCAGCGTATGTCTCAAATAACCTTACAGCCATGTGCTGCACACACTTCCTCATCATTAATATTTCTTGTAGAAATAAAGCAAAGCCAATATGAATTTAATCCCAAGGCTTTTTTTTTAAGTGAAAGGTGTAACATATTTCAAGTTTATTTCACTTACACAAAACTGCCAAACTCCACTTGCATTTAAAATGATTTAAGATCCGCTTTCACAGGTGCAACAATTTTCTTCCTTGTGATATCATATTAGTTACTGTACCGGCTGCCATAGTGTACGCTAAAGTGGTACAATAAATGATGCATAAGCAATAAATGGATGAGTTTGTAGCATGTGCATATGTTTTCATTGGTAAAATAATGAAAACCTCCAGGAGGTGAAAGTTATTTCAATTCATGAGTAACTAAATCTAAGACAGGGTGTGTTAATAGGGGCATCCTTAAACTACTGAATCTTTTATAAGTCAAGGAAAACAAAAAGAAACTTTATTCATCTCTCAATGCTATTCATCTGTCATTCCGATCATGCATTAAAGCCCCTAAAAATAATATATCCTTAAAAAACATTAAAAGTACATTTTAAGTCCTCTGTGTGTCATTCAAGCAGCAGCAGCAGCAGTTCTACTTTATCCACACTTTGTGTGGGGGGATTGTTATTGTTGGCATCTGATGGTTTTCTAGCTAATTCTTTAAGGTAAGACTTGAGGGTTATGGATATAAGAAGCTTCTTCACAAAAAAAAAGAATGTAGAAGAAGAAGAAGGTGCCGACAAGACAAGAGGAGGTGGGCAAAGAGTTTTCTCCTGTTGCTGTGGCAGCAGATGAGTCAGGACATAACACTGCCTCATCTACAAACTCAGATTTTAAAGAAGAGGGCTCTTTAGCTCAGCTAGCTAGTGTACCTCAGTGGTTCTCGAGCGTTTTTGTCACAAGGCACATGCTGATTGCATCCTTATATAACCAGGACAGAAGGGACAAGAAGAGAACAGGAAGAGAGCTCAGAGGAGATGAGGAGAGCTGCAAATAGATGAGTCCCCAAAAGAGCCACTGGAGAAGTGAAGAAGAGGAGAGGTAGAGAGATAGGACACAGATTTAACACAGCTCAAAAGGAGCCCCTTATCACACATGCAAACGCTATGAGACCAGGACTCTGCAATTTCCAAAACTGAACAAAACAGGACATCAACGTCGAGACTCAAGACAGTTTTACTGCTGCTGCTGAAAATAAAATCAGAACAGAAGTTGAATGACACTGCATTCATTTTCGTTTTGATTTTAGATTTTATATTGTCAAGGCCAGCCTATGCACTTGACTGGAACCTTTTGGTAGAGCATTGTGTGTCACATCTGATTTTCAATGACTTGAAAATGGTGAAACTATCGAGTGAAAATCTATGTGCTCCAAAATGGATACATCACAATAGGCTGATTCGACTTGGCAACGTTCCCTCAAATGTGGCCAAAAAAATGCAGCCTTCTTTTGTCTAAATTTGAAAGACATGACTGATGCGTAACGCACAGTAAGCACTGTGTTTGTCAGCTGTGTATTGGAGAATTCATGTGATCCTCGTCAAACCTATGCAATGTTCACTCATGTTGAGTGACAACTCATACTTGAGCATTGTGAAACGAACATCCCCGTTATTATTTGTGGGCCAAGGCACACCACTGGTATACATTCGAGTAATATAGAAAAACAATAGCTAAATACAATTTCTTTTAAACCGCTGTCTCTACCAGACAAGCCCTTGTTATGTTTCACAACTGAATAAAGGATGAAAACAACAACATAATTATTGCCGTTGTAAAACTCCAGCCAGCATTCAGTAAAATGTGGGATTTCTACAACGGCTACATCTGTGGATCAGTTTATTACAACGCTGATGAGCACAAATAACCAGGGGTCAGCTAGATAAAATCTGAAGGAGAACCAAATAAAACTTTGACTGAGACATTTTTCTACCAGATACCGATGTCTCAGCTTATGCTGCATATGTAGCATATGCCAGGTTGGATTCTACTGAGTGGCTGTGTGAATCAGAGGGGATGATTCACTGACATAGTGGCAGCTAGGGCAGCATGTGAAGTTAGAAACCAGTGGACGGTTAGACATCATCTGTGTGTGACTGACTGTAATAATGTGATTGAGCAAGTGAAAAAGTGTGTGTGTGTCTCATAGTATACAAAATGTTCCTGTCTGTTTCAGCATGGGAGCGTGTTATTCTTCAACGCAGTGTGTGTGTGTGTGTGTGTATGTGTGTGTGTGTGTGTGTGTGTGTGTGTGTGTGTGTGTTTATGTGTGTGTGTGTGTGTGTGTGTGTGTGTGTGTGTGTGTGGGGGTCTTTGTGAGTAAATCTGTCTCCTGGTTCTCCCCTACAGCCTGTGGAGAGGATGAAAAAGATTTAATACCTCTGCCAAGGTGATGCCCCACAGTGCTGCCTGTCTTACACACGCACACACACACACACACACACACACACACACTCTCTCTCTCTCTCTCTCAGGGGATTAGTTAACCTCCTCCGGTGGCAAAGTACAACAGTCCACCGGCGTGTCCAGCAGCTCTCCTGGACTAGCAGCAAAACTGCACACACAAGCACAGACGAATACACACATGTGGAGACTCACATATACAACCAGAGACCGTAGAGGTGCCCAGCACTGCAAACCTCTAACACACATACACACACACACACACACACACACATATATATACCCACACACAAAAAAACATTCTGACAGACATTTTCAGCCCATGTGCCCAACACAAACATTCATACCTCATTCCCTGTCTACCCACTCTTTTTTCAACCTCGGGGCATTCCCTCTATAACTGACATCCCCACATTTCCTCTTCTGTCTCAGTTCACTTTACTCCTCTTCTCCTCCTCCTTGTTCGCCTTCTGTTGTCATATTCCCTCTCTTGCACCATTTCCCCTGGGCAGGTTCCCACTTTCTCAGTGCACATCTTTTACAGTTTATACGTGCACATATTTAATCGTTTACTCTTAATCCACAACACGGTGACAGGCAGATGAAGAGAAGGGGTTGCCAGGTAAATCCCTCAACAGCTGTAAGAATCAGATTATGATGCGGGACAAGAATATTCTCTAAAATTTTCAGTCTTGTTAGCTACATCATCAGCTGCCGCAGAGACATTTAGCTTTTCTGTCCTTTTGACACCTGTTTAATTAAGGCAAATGAGGAATGCTGTTCTCTGAATCAATCTCATTAAGTGGTGTGTTGCGTCATTACTATTTCTTCGTTAGATCTTACAACATGCAATAAAAAAAGCTAAACAGCAATGTGTTTCATAAACAATGCCCTGGTTCTACTTTATAATTCATACACTTCACTATTAAGTGGCAATAAAAAACTGTTGATACTTGTATGTTAATTATACAGAAAAGATGCTACTAGTCTATCTTTAAATGTAATTTGTCCATTCACCTCCATTATACTGAGGTGAAGGCATGAGAAAATATAAATATCCTAAACCTGGACAAATTGTCTGCTTGATATGAAAATATCAGTTTTGGAGTTTCTACAAACTGAACCTTTACAGAAAATCTAATTTACACTTTGATGTATTTTTCATTATCCTTCAATGATGCAACCTTAAAAAAGGAAAAGGCAATACAGCCGCTGGTCCACTAGAGGATACCGTGTCGGTGTCATGTTTCGTCTTGTTGAGAAAAGAACATGTGTATGAAGGTGCAGACTGCATATAGGGGAGGCTGAGTTGGATGGATGGGTCAAACAAACTAACTGTTAAGTCCCGTATGAAACAAAAAGTCAGCACTGACTTAACGTAAAGACACTTAACTTACATCAGGTATGTAATTTAATCTAATCTTCTCTAAACCTGACCAAACTCTGACCTCAGAGTTTGAAGTGTAAGCACACATTGCAGATGCATTAGCGCTAGTTTCACTGCGAAAGAAGAACGTGTTGAAAACACAGAACCACCACGATGTATTACACAGCCCGCAGGCTCCATTGTGCAGTGACATTACCTAAGGACATATACCTATCTCTGTGGCAACTTGTAACTTGTTAACAGGGATAAAGACAGACAGATAGCATCATTACTTAGCTGCTCCAAGCAGGCACCCAGACAGGACTGTGGAGCTCTCCACTGTCTGAACTGTAAAGTAACTCTTTCATAAACCTCTCTGTCTCTCTCCTCCTCCCTGCCAGGGGATGAGCAAGTCTCCTGTCAGAAAATCCTTTAATCTTGACCCATGGTGAAGTGATGACCCACAGACACAAACTGGATATCTCTGTAACTGCGAGCTTATGCATCTTCTCAGGCGTGAGGGTGTTTGCGTGCGAGATTACGATGCTGAAATGCAATTGTGTCGCTATACACAGAGAAGAGAAGACACCCATACATAAAACATAATGAAAATTCAAATACACGCAAACTGGTCTGAAATAAACAGACATGAATGTTTAAACCAAATCAGAGCAGAGGGCAAATAAAAGAACAAATCAGTGAAACGGGAGACGGATTGAGGGAACAAAGGAGTGCAAGAAAGGTTCAGAAAGGGTCTTTTTATTCTGTGGGATGCCAAGCTGCCAGCTCAGATTAATGCACTCTCTCTCCTTCTGCTTCCTTTCCTCTTCCCCTATTTTCATTATTTTGTTTTCTTCGGTCTATGCTTCTCATTGCACGCTCATCTTTTATCACAACTGACCCACCCACCCTTTCTGTCCATCTCTTTCTTATTTTGCGCCTTTCATATCTCTCCTACGTATCTTCCCTTGCTTTTTTCACTCATCTTTTCTCTTCACTAGATCCTTTCCTCTCTCTTCTCCGGGCCTGCTCTTCATCCCCTCATTGTTTTTCTTTATCCCTATGTAGAACAAATAGACACCTGCTCAAATTGTATTCATATATATTCATTTACATACATATAGCGTGTTTTTGTTATAAGTCAGTCACCCCCAGACACCAGCGTGGTGTCTGATAGCATCTACAAAACCTTCCAAATGGTATAACCCACTTTGCTGTGTGTGTGTGTGTCAGTGTCTCTGTGTGTACTAGGTGAATGATAAATTAGGCTGACTCTGGCCTGCCATCTTTTAACCACAATTAGAAAGCTTTTCTGACAGACTGTCAGACCCAAGGCTAGCAAACACACACACACATGCGCGCACACACACACACACACACACACACACACACACATATCTGGAGGCACCCAGCAGCTTACAGACAGACGTGGGAGACTGACGTATGAGTAGACATCGTTTCCAAACCATCACACACACACACAGACACACACAAACACGCACAGTGATGCATGGCCATCATTACCGGCACCCCTCCCTTGACAGCTGTTCCCTCAGCAGCATGCCCTGCGATGCCACTCCACTACGCACACACAGACACACAAAATCTCACCACCCCTCTGAGAGTACAGGCACAACATGTTAATCACTAGAGAGGTCAAAAGTACACACACACACACACACAAAAACACACACACACACACACACACACACACACACACACACACACCATACTGTAGTTACTGTATACATCTACAAAAAAATGTATAACACCCAGCAAAAAAAAACAACAAAAAAACAGGTGGTGTGCCTGCAGTGATAACAATAAAAAATAGCTCTCTACTCTACAACTGCAGAGTGTAACAATTCACCTTGTGTTACCTCCATGAGTTTTATCAATGCAATGCAGTGTGAATGGTGTGACATGAATCAGTAAATTGATGGGACATGATAGACCAGGAAGAAACCAGGGCAAGAGTGTCACGGTCATTGTGATGTGTTCTGGTTCATGTCTCTC
Organism: Collichthys lucidus; assembly: GCA_004119915.2. Classification (NCBI taxonomy): domain Eukaryota; kingdom Metazoa; phylum Chordata; class Actinopteri; family Sciaenidae; genus Collichthys; species Collichthys lucidus. The sequence continues at coordinate 17,211,127 of CM014088.1, read as the reverse complement.
TTGAATTATTCTGCTTTTTTTGTTTTTAAATGTCAAGCACATCCTGAACCATTTCACAGTAAAAGTCCAAATTTAAAGTGGGTTTAATTAAACTTTCTTATTTCATGTGAGTTAAACTGAGCCGATCCTCTGGAAATATAATCTGTGTCAGCTGAACTCATTCCGAGAAGAAATAACATCTTGAACTAAAGCGAAATTCTACAAACACACAAAACGTATTATGTAATGCAATTCCTCGTGGCATCAGTGTCCATCCTATGCACAGACACAGAATTCAACCTTAAAAAATGTGGTGTTTTCTTGTCTGGTCATAAATTTGAGCCACTAAGTGCTCCTTTATTTTTCCACATTAACTTGGAGAGAGTGGAAAAGAGAGGTTGAGTACAAAGTGATACTGCCAAACTGGAACAATCAGAGAAGCTGCTCTGCCAAGTAAACGACAGAAGGGTAGAAAGAAAAAGTACTTGTCCTCGTTTTCACCCTGGCTAATATCATTCGCAAGATTCTTCAGTTTGTCTCTAGATTTCTTTCTCTCTCATTTAATCTGATTCTCCCTTCCTTCTGCTCCTCGCAGTCCTTCTCCCCTTTAGCTCACTCTCCTCTCTTCATCTCCCCCATCTGAATCACTTCCTCCTGCAGATCCGGATACATTAGGCAAAATTACAGAATTTCTACAAAAGCATCAAAACTGACACGCATTCATAGTTTTCAGCGTCATAGTCTAAACACTTTGAGAGAAATACAGTGATACTATGACGGTGTGACTAAAGGCTACAATTTTGCTCATATGCAACAGCCCACTTTGCATATGGAATGACAAACTAAATAACACAGTTTAGAGAAGAGTTCATTGCAATTTTACCAGTGAAGAGCAAGCTTTTGATCTCAGTTCAGTAAGAAAACAAGGCAAGGTAAAGCATGTAGGTGTACCTCTTAAGTCAAAGTGTTGCTGAATCATAAAAACAGAAACACAGCTAGAAATCTTAGAGTTAAAAGCCTGTTGATTCATGCTGTTGTAGCTGCAAATGTCACAATTAATAAGTGTATAACCGAAATGTACCCAGGATTAAACGTTGCAGGGCTCCACACCATGAAGCTACAGTATCTGAAGGATTCTGTATATTATGCAACCAGTGAACAAAACCACCCCCAACCATGACCTATTTTGTTTTCACTGCAATATGTCTACAATCATACAGCCTCGATTTGAGTAAAATGTCAATTGTAAAAAAAAAATAAAAAATAAAAATACTAACTGTGTTTGCTGACAACAGTTTCCTGAAGTGATCCAGAGCCCATGTAGTAATGTATTTTAGACAATGTCGGTTTTTAATGCAGTGCTGCCTGAGGGGTTGAGAAAAGAATTCTCCAGATTATCTGAATCTTTTGACGGTATTATGGACTATATGTAGTGAAATCTCTAAATGTCTGTCCCATGCAGTTCTTGGTCAAAGTGGCAAACTTCGCTCCGCCCTTGCTTGGTTACTTAATACAGGTTACTTTCCACGTCTTTTGTTCCCTCTATCCCCTTCTTTAAACATGTTGTAGGCATCAAATTCAAAACGAGAGTATATTTTTGCAAAAACAATGAGGCTTACCAGTTTGAGTTCGTCTTTTGTTTGTACAGCATTCAATTTAACATAGGCAGAAGGATTTGCAAATCAGGGCTGCAAATCATAGCATTCTATTTTTAGTTACATTTGTCAGTGTTCCAATTTTTTTTTTTGGAATCAGGGTTATGATCGCTTGATCACTTGTTTTACAGCCACTTCCAGACCACAATGTACTAAAAAAAGGAATTCCACAATTAATCAGTGTTCCTGAAAAAACAGTAAATACATAATTCATTTGAAACAGGCTGTAAAGGAGCCCCCCCTTGGGGCTACTGAATGTCATAAATTAAACATTGCTAATCTAAAATACTATGTTTAATATGAAAAGTTGTATTTGATTTCATGTCATGAGCCTAAAGTTTCCATTAGAAACTTCCCTGCACAGCTCAGGTGAATCATTTATAACACTCTGCAGTAAAGTGTGTCACGACCGCTGTCCAAGGTGCTGAACCTGGGACCGCCAGGGATGCAGGAGCTGTCCATGGTTCTCACTGCTGTTCACACTGATGGGCAGGATCCCTGCTGGTGCAGTCTGATGGCCAACAGGAAACTGTAGTTAATTTTCCTCTGTTATTGTTACCATCTGTTCCTGTGGCTCAGTCTCAACACCACCTTGTTAATTAACATCCCTTCAGTCAAGTCTGCCTCTCATCATTTTAGAAAGAGTTTACTCTTTTACTGTCACTTTAAGTTTGTTCACCTTTGCCTTGTTTTTTTTTTAATCTGTTTATTTTGCATTTGTTTAAGTCACAGTTGAGACTGACTTATCATCTGCTCCCCTTTTCCTCCCCTCCTATATTTTACGATACTTCTATTTTTCTCCACTTTGTACCTACACTCTTTCCACTCATATCTCGTATGTTTCTGTATCTCTGTCTTCTCTCTCCCAGTGTCAGCTCATAATGTTGGCAGTTTTATCTCCCTCTCCTCTTGTAGATACAAAGGCATTTTAATCCTCAAACATCGCCAACAAATAACCTCCAATCGATAAACTGCAATCTTTGCTGTTCGCCTCTCCTCCTCTCTCATCCCCTGCTTTCCTCTGTCTGTGACACTTCTTTATTCAAACCTGCAATGTCTTTTCACATCCAAATATTATTTCCAGCCCTTCTCTTTTTTCTTTCCTGCTTGCCTGTTTCCCTCCCTGCCTTAGTCTCTTCTTTTCCTCTCTCCATGCATGCCAATCGTAAACTGTTTTCAACTGGGGCTTGACAAATTGCAGCTGACAGTTGCCACTATTTTGTGCATTTTTAAAAACTTTAACACTTATATACCAAAATCTCACGAGGATTGTGTGTTTCAACCTAGAATTTTACTCTCTGCAATGAGGAAAAAGCCTCTAGCAGCATCATTCTCATCATGCATACTCAACCCCAATCAAAATGTTGCAATACAAGTGTAACCCTCTCGCCTGTGTGCCCCCTATATTGCAGGTACTTTCCCTACACATCCTGGGTCTCTGGTATCTGCATAGTCGTTTTAGTTTGTGTAGTTTAGGTTTCTTGTATAGAGAAGAAAACACTGGGCACTGGGTTCTGTATTATAGTTGTGGCTGAGTAGCACATTATTGTCTTGGCACAACAAATCTTGGACTCTGCTCTGCTCTACACCACAATGGACACTTGGCTGAATTTTCTTTCCAGACACTGCACAATAACACGACAGTAGTGATATTTCCCATCTTTCTTTGAAATAGCATTCTTGGCTCATAGACTAAACTACAGAACTAGAACAAACTAAAGGAACAGGAGAACCATTTTTATTGGACAGACTCTCAATATTAGCGGAGCTCTTGATATTTAGAACACATGAGTAGTTATATTATAAAGCTTTGCTGTTTCAACCACCGTCATGAGCAATTAGAGGTGATAAATAACCAGGTATGTCAGCTGATGACGCAGTTACTTTAATTGCAACTATGCTGTGGTTAAAGTTAGGTTAAAAACCCTGATTATAGCAAAATATGTTGAGGTATGGATATGGTTAAGAGCCAGTGTTCAGAGTGTGAATGGTTGTTTGTCTCTATGTGTCAGTCCTGTGATGATGACCTGGTGATGATAAGGATAAGCAGTTATGGAAGATGGATGAATGGATAGATACTTCATTAGAAATCCTAGTTTGATGCTCAAATAGCTTTGGAAACCCCCTCCCTCTGACACCTTTCCAGTGCCAGATTAGGGGGGAATCTGTGTCCAGCCATTTCTGCAACTTTACAAAAACACTGATCCAACATTCACACCCTCTTTACACTGTGTTTGGCCATGCTGTGCAGAGATGAGAAAGCAAACAGCAACAATTTGACATAACTATTTCTGCCACTTTTGGAATGAACAACTCCATGTGACAACATGTGTTTCTGGACAGACTGTCTGAAAATGTATTCCAAAATCCAAATGTTATTGCACGCCCTTCTAAATTGTGAGGTGCACAAACATCTAACATGGACAAAATTACCGGGAAACCTGCAGAACTACCTCCTACAATACTACTACTGCAAAATGTAAAAAAATAATAATAATAAAATTAAATACTCCAATCAGTACTCCAGCATACTAAATGATCTCATTTTTGATGTGTCTGAAACATTTAATTTGCCACACTTCAAAATCAACATGGGAAATTGATATAGTGCTTTAGTTTGAGTACCAACTACAAAAAATAGATCAGTTTAGGTTAAAAGTTAAACTTAAATAGTAAATGGATCAAACTATAATCCCTGATTTGATAATTCTGTGTCTGAAAGAGAACACACATCAAATTGTAGTTGTAAGGGTAAATTTGTAAAAAAAAAAAAAACATACATCCCAAAAACCCTCAACCATCCAATTTGACAACGGTTTAACAACTGTAAAATCTTTGTATTTGTAAAAATGTCAACAGGGTTTTAAGTTAGTTTCTTTCTTACTTTTTTTTTTAAATACCGGAATGTAAAAAAAAAAAAAAAAACTCATTACCCTAGCACCCTTTACCTCCCTCTACAATTACCAGTGATGAATTCTTCAGCAGAGCAATTAACCCCCAGTTGCTGCTGTGCGGTAAACAGTCAAAGACTGTGGTTGTACTGGGAAGTTCCCAGGTGTGAACATGTTTAATTGTAAGTGCAGTGTTGCTGAAAATGTTCACTCATCCATTACATGAATAAATATAGAAATGAGAGCTAGGGCAGGGTGCCAAACTCTCATTTATTAGCTTGTTAACTCGTGTTTAACTTGAATCAACTTGTAGTGAATAATGAAGAAGTGAAATAAATTTTACATTTTGAGTCTATCAGGCAGCCTCCTGGGGGGAAACCCACACTTCTCGGATATTCTTCCTCCCTTACTGACTCTCATCTCAAAGTAAACATAAAACGCCCATAAGACAGATGAAACACCAAAACAACAAAAACACAGACACACATTGTCTCACTCTATCTTTTTCTGACTCCCTGTCTCTCACACACACACACACGAAAACCAGTGCTGAGAAGTGATGGATGAGGAGAGGAGCTGCGTGGGTGTGGCTGAAATGGAACTAATGACAGAAAGACAAGCTAGTGAGAAAACAAGAAAACAAGTGGGAGACAAGAGAGTGCAACAGAGATATAAAGACAAGGAGAGGCAGAGATGAATGAAAACAGCCCCACAGAGAAGAATAGCTGATAGTCTCTGATGTTTCTTCCTTATGTGCAGCCTGAAGCCAATTTTCATAAGTACAGCTGAGTTATTGGAGCCATTTTGCTGTATTGCTGTTACACTGATAGTATTTTGGGGTGTTTATGGTTTGGAGTCAGCTCTATTATTTAGAGATATTGCAACAGTTGTTCGTAGTCCAGGGATTAATGTAATGCTACAAGAGGCAGTCTTGGCTTGAAACAACATTATCTAATATTTCTACCTTAAACTCACAGCATCACGTCATGTTGATGGTACACGCTGATTGACATCTGTCATTCCCACTCGCCTGTACGCCTGTTCTTGCACAGCTTGGGTTAGGAGAAGTACCTTACGCACACAACATCAACTATTTCACAGATTCTGGTGGAACTGAATCATATTTTAAAATGTTTTCTAGTTTTCCCTCTGATGTCCTCCAGCTGCTTCACCTCAACTCCCTCTGCTTTATATCCTTGATGGACAGTGACCTAATACAAAATGTGTTACCTCTACTCAGATAGCTGTATTGCCTGGGCCTGGGTGCTCATGGCAGTCGGGGAGAGTTTGAGCAGTACAGGTGCTTTGGACCATGATAGGAACAAGTTTCTTTGGACTGGATGTTACTGGATGACATGAACATATAATTCCAACATTTAACTGCTTTATTATAGGTTCATGGTAAAAAGAAGTAAGAGAACTGTCCTGTTTGGCCAAATTAGACTAATAAAAACAAACAAGGGAAACTAGGAGAAGAAAAAGAGAAGAAAAAACACAGATAAAGCAACCATGGCATCTCAGGAGAAAGATTGATGACCTGACCAAATGACACATCAAACCACCCGACTCATTGACAAGCGCTTGGTGAAATAAAAGGCTGAAAGACAGACGCCGAGCTTGGCTTCTTGCTATCGGACTAGTTAATTAACTAGCAACTTTGACTTGCGTTGTTACACTTGCTTAAAGGTTAGTTGCAAAGTGAAATAACAAAGAAAGAAATGTAATCTTAACAAATGCAGGTGTACAGCTGGCTACGTTTATGACCATGCTAAATGACTTCACATGGAGGTTCACGTAGCTACATCTAAACGTGATTTATTATTCTCAGTGTGAGAGCTGATAGAGCCTGAATGAAAGCTTCTTTATCAACAGCATCCTATGGAAACAATTTGTCTGCTGCCAACCTTAATATATGTTTGTTAACTATACAGCTACACAGTTGTTAAATAAGCAGACTACATCTTAATTTGATAGGAAAAAATTAGTTCAGCTATGATATGACACCTGAAAACTCCTCGGTGAAATAGGTCTGTGATGGCGGTCCCGAAAGTTTTCTTGCTAACCTAGAGAAAACTGTTCAAATGAATACATTTATACCCACAAACAGAAACAGACACGCACATACACACGTACACACGTACACACATACACACGTACACACATACACACATACACACACACACACACACACACACACACACACACACACACACACACACACACACACACACACACACACACACACACACACACACACACACACACACACACACACACACACACACAGTCTGTGATTCAGGCTTTAATTACCTCTCATAGGAACATCAGATGGCAAACAGCTCTTAAACAGCCAGCTGGGAGAGAGATGGAGATACGGAGGAAGGGGTAGAGAGATATAAACGGTAGAAAAAGAAAGGAACGAAGCAATGAGGAGAGAGAAGAGGAAAAAGAGAAACTGTAAAGGGGGACAGAGGAGGAGAAAACAGGTGTAAACCCGATCGATAAGATGATGGAATCAAAAGAGAAATGGGCAAAAATTCGAAGAGAAAAAAGCCAAGGTCGAGGTGAGGGATGGTATATAAGTGAGGAAGAATAGAAGTTCAAACAGTGAGCAAGCTGAGAGAGGAGAAACTAAAGAATACTGTATGTAGGGCAAGAGACAGAGGGGAGAAGAGGGAAGGTACATATGGAGGGATCCTCTTCTCCTCCAGCGAAGAGCGCAGAATGAACAGATGTCCAACAGAGGAGAGAGGGAAAGAAGTATAAAAAGGAGGCAGCGAACTGAAGTTAGAGAGGGTGAACGGGAGAAGTGTAAGAGATTTGATAGTTTTGATTTAATCATGGCTAACAACTTGTTTTCGCACAGGCTCCAGCCGCTGTTTATTTTTCTTTACTTGAAACCTAAAGGAAAGCAGTGAGAACGAGCGGGGAGGTTGTACAAAGAGTGAGATCAGAGCATAGCGCCACAGGCTCTGTCTGGTTTCCTGCTGAGCACCACTTACACGCTAATCCCTCGCTGGTCTATCTATATGTACGTCAGATTTATAGTTATTAGCCGGATGGAAAGACCTTTCTGTAAAGTGGAGGGCCTTGGTTCAAGCCCACCTGCCTGGCTGAGATCTCTAACTGAATCCTCATCAGCTGTTACTACAGGAGGGGGAAAAAAGAGAAGCATCTTCCTTATGGAGATCAGCAAAGTGTGACACTGTTGTAATGAGAGCCATTTTCTGTCTTTTAACAGTGGAGCAAAACCAGATGGTGAAGCACTTCAGCGTGGCAGGTACTTTTTGAGAACACTTAAATAGCCGTTTCATATAACCTATGCATAATCTTTGAAATAAGCTGTCTCACAGCTCAGCTGACCAAATGATTATTAACCAGAAACAGCTGATTTGTTTGACAAACAATGACTGCTATACATTTGCTGTATTGTTTAAGCGAGCTTATCAGAAAAATGTCAAGTCCACTAGCAGAGAGAGTTACACAAGGAGAGAAAGAAAGAGAGACAGTGGTGTCACTACAGGTGGAGATAGAGAATAAACGGTCGAAGGATGCAGGAGAGAGGTAGAACAGTAGAGTGATAGAGAGGTGGAGGTGGGAGTCCTTATCAGAAAAAAGCAGGCCCCTTTATCTCCCTGCCCTCCAGACACACACACACACACACACGCACGAGGACAGAAGACCACTGACTGCCCACACATACACACCGATGCACACATATGCACACTCAGTTACACACCTGAAGATACAAACACCAGCAAAGCGCACACACACACGCGATCCCCTGTCAACAAACAAAACGTCCACACACTCTCACACACACAACCAACACCGTGACTCTACACAACGTTGTCTGCGTTACAGAGACCTTGTGTTACTGAACAACATACACACACGCATACAGGTGAGCGACAGGCGCCATTTAAACACAGACAGCGATGCCCGCCTCCCCTCCAGCTGCTATGGCAATGAATACCATTAGCATCCGATAAAATGTCAGGGGGGCATGCCCAAGTAACTCATCACACACACACACACACAAGCATACACACACATACACACAAGCATACACCCACACACACACACACACACACAGTCAGAAATGTCAGAGGCCCATGCCCAGTAATGTATCTGATTGAGAGAGAAGGCAAATGTCAGCTGTTCCTCAAAATGGCAGCCGGCAGCTGCGTTGGCTGGGACTGTGGACTGCCACTGCCAGTCAGACACATAGACAGCATATCTGTTAGAGCTGATGCATGTGTAGCATTACATATGTACGTCGATAAATCGTTGGACATATTCAATCCGGCACAAAATAACAAAATATTGTGAGGTTGGTGGCTTCTAAACTGCACTAAAATCTGATTTACAGCACCAATTATTCTGCAATATCTTTCTCAGCTGAAGCTTTCACAAAAATGACTTTGAATTTTTTTTGTGCCAAAATATTCTCATAACACAGAAAATTTTAGACTAACAAGAGCACCGCATGAAAAAATGCGGCCTCTCATGTGGGATTGTCAAAGGTCTCGATGCGTTGATGCTTTTTCGATCCCACCGCAATCTGATCTAAAGTACCAAACCTATTAAAAAACAGACCTGCAAGCATAGTGACACTATCCGCGATCAATTAACTAGTGGACAATCTCTGCCTTTCGCTCCTCTTCCCGTGCAGACAACTGCTGCTGTGCTGGAGATAGAGAGATATTATCCAGTATTCTGTTGAAACACAGAGAAACAGAGAGAGGCGGGGCAAGCAGGTGCGTGCGTACTAAGGTGGAGGTGTGCGCGTGGGGATAAAAAGGAAAAGCAAGGTGAGCAGATTTAAGTAGTTTGTGAGTAAATGCTAAAATGAGGTGAAGCATTAAGTAGAATTAAAATAGTGACATGAGAAATAGTTTACAAGAAATAGGGTAATGTATTACATTAAAATATAATAGTCACCCCACTGTCATTCTGTGGGAAACACTGCAGCTGGTCCTCAATATGTGTTTAGTGCCTTTTTTTCTGTAGCGGGTTGTTAAAAAAAGAACAAAGAATCCCCTATTATGTGTGCCTAACACATCTCTTTCCATTTGCTGTGTATCAAAAGAGTATTTTTTGTTTGTTGTTGTTTTTGATTATGATTACCTTACCCTCACGTGTACCTGGCTAATCAAATACGTGTAAGATAACTCTGTAAATTGTAACAACTTGAGAATAAATGATTGCTGCTGTGATAATAAAAAAAATCATTGGTATTATAAACCACTGTGTAGTGTTTAAGCATCAAAGTCTTAAAAATCTAAATTACTCAAAGTGGTCTCCCGGGATAAACCAAAGCATTGGTTGCATTTTTATGTCATTTTTAGTCAGAACACCAAAATTTCCCATAGGCATTTAAATGAATTGATCCAGTGACGCGAAGTCTAAAAGAAAAACAGTGGCTATGTGAGTATATACTGTGGTATTTACAGTCTGTTTAAAATCCAACACAGATTTGACAGTATGTAAATGACTATACATACAAACACAAAGGCCTTAATAGGCATCATTATAAGGTGTTCCATTACCTCCTGTGGTTCAGCTGATTAACTAACGGATGATGCAAACTACTGCAGAATATTTATGCATTCTTTATGCATGCAGTCTTTATGATTAGTGGAATTACATGTAGGCAGGAACAGCTTTTTCGTGTTTCAGTTTCTTCCCCAGTATTCTCTGTTTCTTAGTTTTGTAGATGATAATGATGACCATCCAGCCACCAGGCTATTCCTTGTGACATCAAACAACTTTAAAAGTGAGAGAGTTTTTCAATTATTGTTACGGACAGGGCTTAAACGCAGCAGGAGTGCAGTAAAAAAATTGGCAGTCCGACAATTGCTTTGTCTCTGATCAGTCATAGTCATTTTTTTCAAAAGTGCAGCTACGCACAATTTGAAAATAAATGATGTTGTTAATGGAAATGGAGTTTCATTATAAATGAACTCCTCATGAGTCCCCCCAAAAAACTCCACAGCCATCTGTCAACAGAGGGGAGAAAACTTTTCTCTCATTCATCAGCCGGACGAACGGATGGATAGAGGGATGGAAGTCGTGTGATCCCTGGCCAAGCCTTTCTCCATCCGCCCTCCAACCCCCTACACAGAAATCTCAGCAGCAGCCACTGGCAACACTTGCCCAAGGTCACAGGGACAAAGTCAGGGGTAGAGGAGGGAGAGAGCCAGGGAGTGTATCGGTGTGCTGCAGAGAGAAAGTGTGTGCAATGAGGAGGGAGTATGTTTGTGTTACGGCATAAGGGGTTTAAGATAAGGTATACAGGTGTGTGTGTGTGTCCGCATGCCTCGGTGTGTGCATGTACAAAGCACGGGGGACATGTAATAACTTCTACAATTCCTGTAGCTTGGTGTGTGTGTGTGGAATAAAGATGGCTGCTGACTGTGCCACAACTCAGCATGACGATAAATAATCGTCTCTGAACCACTGCACTAATGAGCCAAACACACACACACATACACACACTCAGCAACTCACTATCCCAAACACACCTACATTCACACATACCTTCTATCCTACACTGGTCCTTAAAGGTGTTTCTTTCTTCTACTTACTTTCAGTATCAGATGACACACAGCACACACTGGGCTCACACAGATGTCTGAGAGTTTCCTGCACACACGCAGAACACACCGCTCACGGAACAGTATATACAGTATCTATATCTGCAGCAGACCACTGGGTGCGTGTTGGCTGTAGCGAGTGATCCATCAGGAACCCCCGCTGCCACACAGAGGTCAAACCCATCAACCCCAGAGACCGTTGCCAGGACGATTCACACTTCGGCCAAGAACCAATCACAACAAGTCTCTCATGCTTCACAGCACACCATAGGTCATGCCAGCACAAGGTGGAGTTTGGACATAACATGTTCAATTCTATAGGAAAAGTGAATATTTCAGTGCAGCCTCATTGAAGACAGTGCTGCAGTCAAGCGGCTCCTGCTGTACATGTTCAGATTCCAAGAGGATGACAAATACAATCCCAAATGTAGTGGGACAAGTTTTTTAGTGTTAGACCTTTACCATTAGTGGGGTGAAATATATTTGGCAGTAAGAAGCTTCATGTTTTTCATTTGATATTTTGTCCACAACATGTCTTTCTTTTCCACTGCTCAGTTTGTATATCCATGACTGAATCCCCGAATTTGTTGTGAAGTTAGCGGCTGACACAAGCATCATTGGATGGATTACAAGCAATGATAAGAATGCACATCAGGAAGAAAATCAACAAACTTGCATTTAAACAGGAGGCCCTGCAAATGTTTGCAATAGAAAGCATCCTGACTGGAAAAAATTAGAGTTGGCATGGTTTGTGCATGGACAGGAGGCCTCTGCAGCAGGTGATTAAAAACCGCCCAGAATATTATTGGTGCCCATCTATGGAGCATCAGTGATATCGTTGAGGTGAGGTGCCTGCACAGAGCCCAAAGGAAATTAAAACACAATACACACCCCAGCCACAGCCTGTTCACCCTGCTGCCGCCTGGCAAGTAATACAGAAGTAGCCGCTGCCATAGAACCAGACTACAGAGCGGATTCTTACCACAGGCTCATCCTCTGCACTGCACCATTGCATTTCAATGCACAACTCTAAATTAACCTTGAACCACCACCAGGCCAAAAGTGTCTTATTAACAAATGTTACCATGCTAACACACTACACTAAGATTGTGAACACGATACATAACATTGTGACTGCCACACATTAGCATGTTATTGGATACCAATATAGCATTTACTAACCCAGAGTGTAGAGAACAAAAGCTAAACCTAAAAAAGAAAATCATTTTAATAATGAAACTGGCAATAACCAATCAACATTTCCACAAGGGTTAGAAAAAAAAAAAAAATCAACCATGAAGTAAAATATGAGCACAACTGCTATTTTGGGAATCTAGGCAAATTATTCAAGCGATAAGTAAATTGGCTGTTGAATTTTTATCCCCTCATCCACTATTTTCCTAAATGTCTGCTCCCAACACATCCTACATCGTACATATGATAAACGTGTTCCATCTCTTTTCACCCTTTCTCTCTCCATCCTCTCGCCTCACCCTCCTTTTTTTCCTCCTCGCTGCCTTTGGGTAAACATTTGTCAGTGTAACGCGAGTGTCTCAGGTAAAGATATGCAGATTAACTCTAACTCGTTTGCATAACGAGCTCTTATTTGCCAGTCTAATTACGCTGGCATGCCGAGGCCGTCCCAGAGCTGCCCTCAGGGTTCATTAGTGGGGTTCGTTAAGAGGTTTGTTAACAGGCAGCTAATCGCTTCCTCCCTCCTTAACAAATAGTGGAGCTTGAAAGTCCTGAAAAGACAAGGCACTAAGTACACAGCGATGTTGGTTTAAAGTAGACACATGAATACAGAGGCGCACACTGATTTGGCAAGCAAACATAGTACACACACACACACACACACACACACACACACACACACACACACACACACACACACACACACACACACACACACACACTTGCTCTGTGAGGATAATAGAGCTGGTCATTGTATTGAAGACATTTCCTTTACACACTACAAGTTTGTTCTGGGAAAAACAGAAAGTCAAGGCCTTGGTAGCTGAAGATGACTCTGTTGTATTGAGGGAAAAACAGCTGTACTGTTTCCGATCAGCTAAAAGCTAAAAGCAATCAATCTTACAGATATTCACTGTGTTTCTAAAAGAAGAGGTCAAACCTAAAAGTCAAACCACCAGAGAAGTCGAGAATCATTTTTATTGATAATCTGTATATCAAAGTCTGTCAATAAGACTACTACATTTATAAAATGATGTGGTATTATGCAGAAGTTATTACTCTCTGTATTTACTCAACCATTTGGTTTGGCTCTAAAACAGGAAACACGACAACATTAAATTAATCCGTTATAATTACTTTACCTGACCTTTAATGAAGCTGAGGCTGTTCACACATGGCTTGAGGCACACTCTCAGCAGTATCACTGCATGTAGGCCACCCATTTGTTATGTTACACGCAATATAATTAGAAACTTTGTATTTATTTATTTTTTAGCACACAGCCTGCAGACAACTCAGGTGTGTGTTTCAGGAGGTCGTAGTGTGCGTTTAAAAGGAAGGCAGAGGGATGTAAAATGAGAGAGTTGCTCAAGGAAATCATGCCCGCTCAGGTCTTCCAATATTCTATTCTTATATTAGAGCGCAAACAAAAGAGTAGAGTGTGGGAGTGTGACAGTTGTTTTTGTTTTGGGCTGTTACTTTTAGATTATGGAACAATTCAAAATAGATAAAACCAAATCCATTTATAACATATCTGAAACACGAGTTGCACTGTGCTGTCTGACTTAAAGCCAGTTGCAGTTACTTCATCTTGTTATGCTTAACACTGCAAAGCCGTATCATCAAAATTACATCAGATTTAATTTGTTGTTACCATAATGAAGAAATGGAATTCAAGCACGTCTCAAAAAGCTGATACTAAATACATCTTGTATCCTTAAAATGTTTGTGACAGTTTCTTCAAAACTATCTTTTTCATAGATATGTTTAAGTACTCAAAGCAACTTGTTAAAGTAAGGGAAAGATCATGATTGATTTGAAGCAGAAAGAGCGTATATAAATATAATATACTGGAAAGGGATTGAATATTGAAGTTTTCTCTTCAAAGTTGTCATCCAGACAACTGTCACAACCAACTGTCACATGTACATAAAGCAATGTGGCATTACCCATAAGCCAATCTGTTTAATTATTTAAAAAAAACATTAATCCCCAAAGTTGAGTTAAAAACTGCACATTGGTGTCTGAGACATCACACTTAACAGATGGAGGACTAAGCAGAGAACGGGGACAACCATGGGAAAAAGGCAGAAACACTTGGAGGGAAAAGAAAGATGCAAACGAGTGAAATGTCAAATACACTTCGTACAGACACAAGTTTAAATTCAATGAGTTTGAGTGCCCAAGCATCAGCACCTACAGTCTGAAAGGAGTTGCTCAAATCTCCACCTTAGCCTGGAAACTCAATGTTTGTTTAACATGAAAATGAATGAGAGTAATCAATTTATTGGACCTGAATACATTTATGAGGACCGTATTTGGATTATGTACACATTCACATCGTTAGTATTCTGATATTCATGTAAGGCATTGCGGAAGCTGAAATAATAAGACCATTACTCACAACAAATAGGAAAAGGTCAAATTACCGGTTCAAGTTTCCTCCACAAAGGCTGAACAAGCCGGTCTCTGAGATTGTGTGGTAATCACTGAGTATACTCTCTTTCAGTGAGTCACTGTCTGTAATCACACGGCTGCCACTCTGATCTACAACAGATGCAGCTTCAGTTGTTCATTTTTTAGAAGCACAGAGTGATGCCAAATCTCACTGAGATGTCAGTGTTCTCAGTCGGTTATTTAAGTGCTGCTTCTTTCAGCCACATCACAGGCATGTTTTGCATCTCCAAGAGCATGGAGCCTGTTCTATCGATCAGAGGTAATGCATAAGTGCTTTCAAACCTTCAGTAAGAAATAGCAAGAAAAAGGTCAAGTTCAGCTCCTCTAAAAGGCAGATGCGTGTGTTTTTGTACAGGAAATCTAATGTATTTCAGGATGCTTCTTAAATTGTCTCTCAGCCTCTAAGAGCAGCTACGTTTCTTTTTCCTAATGTGCATCTTCGAGTTCGTGAACCATGAAACTGTAAAGAGAAGTGACAGGAGTTAAGGTATTTCTTGTGCAGTGCTAAAGCCTCCAATTAGCTCTAATAATCAGAAATAATTTACTTGCAGAGGCTACTGAATATTTACTGAAGACTTCAGCATTGAGGTATTAAAAACCTCTTGATTAGAATTAGGTTTTTATAGAGAATCGTGAGAAAAGAGTCCCCATATTTATAGTAACCCATTGTTACACCCGAGTGGCAGTTCATAGTGCCAGAAGGGAGGGAGAGACGCTGCCAGAAGAGCCACTGAATGAAGCTGTTTTCACAAATCACTCAGACAAAATCCAGACCGGAGTCGTTATTTCACACATGTAGCCCACAACAGGAGATTCTCTGTGTCAGAAATGTTCTCACATGTTGGGGAAATAAACTTTCCAAATCAAGTCCCAATTGGGCAAAAAACTATGACAGAAATGGAGGATGTTGACAGCAGAGAGGCAGACAAGCAGCACCGTGCAGCAGTGAGCTCTTCAGAGGAGTATAGTGAGAAATATGAATCTGTAGGTTAATGGACGTGTGCCAGGACGGCTGGCAAGTGTCGGTAGACCCTGAGCGAGTCAGTCAACTTAACACTGCAGGCAAGTCACCGTGCACTTATGCCAGACCTGATACAATCAAATCATTACAGTTTCAAAAAGCACAACTTAGATCACAGTTTAATTTAGACATCTTATTACAAGCAGTTCGCTCGATCAAGTCCCAAGCAATCAAGCAATTACTGTGTTTTGCTGCCATTAAAGCATCTGGGCCTCCCCTTCACTGGCCTCCTGGCAGGCCTCAGGGACAGTCTTCCTTTGACGGGCAGAGCAAAGCCGAGTTGAGCATGTTAAACATTATGTAGATGGAGTCCTGAAGGCGCTGGGAGCTTTGTAAATAGTGGAAATCCTTACTATGTCCTACAGGCTAAGAGCAACACAGAATGAAATGCTAAATCTCTCGCTGTCCCTAACCCTCGCTCTCCAGCAGCACCCGTTCCCTCCCATTCCTTTGTTTTCTAATCATCTTGTTCTGTCTTTTTCTCTGTTCTGTCTTTTCCGTCCTGTAATTTTTTTTTTCTCTCCCTCCTTCCTTCGCTACCTTTTTTCTCCTTCTCAGTTTTGCTCTCTCATCTTTTTCCAATCTTCCCTTGACTGCCCAAAGTCTCGTCTCTCTCTCTCTCCCCCTCTCCCTCTCCCTCTCTCTCTCTCTCTCTCTCTCTCTCTCTCTCTCTCTCATTTTTTCACAGTGCCCAGATCGTAGCCCGGTCTGGCCTTTTAATGTTTCCCTCTGCTTCTCTCTCCTCTTAACTGTTTCAACTCTCTCCTACTAGTTCTCACTCAGACTGTAGCTATTGCCATCACGTGCAGTCTTGGGCCAAACATTCAAACGGCATAAGCACATGTCAGAATATGAAATAAAAACACTTTTATATACACCTATATATAGACATACATTATGTATTGGGATTTTATTGGTTTGTCTATTACCACTTTGAAGTTAGACCACCAGAACCTGATTTAATGTGGAATGTGGACTGTGCTTCACTCATTGGCTGTGCTTGTTTTTTTGCAGGTAAAAAATGGCAGCCTGCATTGTCAGAAACTTTCGCGTATTACAGGTAAACAGTTTAATAAATGTTCCTAAAAACAGTAGAGGTGGCAAATGGGTAATGCAGAACCACAATCTTTAATCAGCATTGCCTCGTTTCATACTTTGATCTGAGCTTTGTGAGCACACTTACTTAGAATGACTTGTTATTTACAAGGTAGCAAGCAAGCCCTGTTTCACTGTCAATCTGACTTTAAGTCAGACCAAAATCTACAAAACATCATGCTGTATCAAAGAAGACTTAAAACTAGGGACATTAGGAAGAACGTGGGTTTCACTTTTCAGACCCAGAGGCTCTGCCCACTATTTATTACTCAGTCTATGAGTGTCATACACAAACACATACATACTTAAACATACAAATTGTTCCTCTAGTAACGATGACATGTTGTCTTTTTTTATCTTGCGTTTACTTTGAGGCCTCCTCTGCACGTCTTTTTATTTTTATCCTTCTCAGCTTATTTTTCCATGATGTGGGAAGCTTGAAAAATAAAAATATGTTAAATCTACATTAAAAACATTCATTATGCTTAATCAAAATCACAATTCATACATGTTTTTTTGGTCTGTTTCACTAAAATAAGTTACCACTCAACACTATTTTGCAAGGGCACAAACACAATCACAGTGAGGACCTGTCTTTCTTTGTTTGGGTTCTTTTCCTCCGAGTGATTTCTTTTGTTGTTTACCTCAGTTATGAATGAGCCTCACATCAACTGGGATGGAGGTTTATTCTAAATGATCGGTCATCTCACTACTTTTGTTTATTTTTCTTCTTGTGCATTTCAATCAAGAAACTGAACTCCTGGAACAATATGACGGTTACCTGTTGTATCCCTTTATCAAAAACTCAAAACTGACGAGACAGATAACAAACCAGGCCACAAACAATGAAACACAAAGAAAATAAAAAAATCATTCATTCAAGGAATGTAACAAGGAAACTGAATAAATAAAACATGTATTTTCGATTTGCTTGCTGTGACTATTTACAGACATGCCTAGCAAACGTAATAAAGATGCCTCACCTGACCCTTCATGTAGTATGTGTTGTCCTTTGCTTTTGTTTTGGCCAGTTAGGACCTTTAACACACCCTTGTTGCAGATTCTCATTTTGCTTTACAATCCAACTCAAGTTAGAATTTCAAGATTGAAAATTAGAAAGGAGCATGTATTAAATCAATTACTGGCCAGTTGGTTTTCCACCTGTTTAAATCTTTTTTTATTATTATTTTATCTATGTGATATCAGTGTTTCTGATTCATGTTGTTAAAATGGGAACTGATCAGAGGGAAAAGAGGAATTCTCCAACACCAACACGTAACCCAGACTGTAATGGACCTGGTCCAACTTTTAGCCAACCGTCATAAGTCAACAAGCCCAAATTGGCCACAATTGTATTGCCTCCACTTTACATCTATGCTTGGCTGTGATAGTTTTAGACCACTGATCCAAAGGGGTCTGGATCAAATGTCTGCATGGTAACATACTCAGTCTCGGTCAATATGCACACACACTTTTACACGGTTAGATGTTCTCACACACAAGAACACACAGTCCAGGGCAGGGCATTTTGCTCCTTCAATCTCCCACGGACAAGAGCAAAACGACATAGATGCTAATTGATTTCTGTGCGTGTCTAAAGTGAATGTAACGCTCCACTAACACAACGGGCCAGATTTTTTTCTTTCTTTTTTTTTTTTTTTTTGGGCCACGTGCAGTTTCAGGTTTGAAATCAATTTGGCTGAGATGAAAGTTTTCAATTTCATTAGCTTGATCAAATGGAGCACTGTTAACAGGCGGCAGTAATAGAAAATCATTTAGGCCGAGCAGCTCACACACCCTCAAAGGACTGGTTAAGAGCTGCTCAGAGAGGGAGACATTGAAAGTGTGTGGTGGTGGTGGGGGGAGAGAAAAAAGAGGATGACAAGTGGGGATATATCGATGAGAGACAGTGAGAAAAAGAGGAGACAAAATGTGAAACAGATGGGGGATAGAGAAAGCGTTTAGAACGAAGGAAGAGATGACAAGAGGAGAAATATTGCATTTTAGATAAAAGTAGAGAAAGAGGGAGAGACGAAGTCTGAGCCACAATGGCAGGAGATAAGGTGATGGAGTGAGAAAGGTAAGAGGTAGAGAAAAGAAATGGGCACAGCAAATGCTTTTAAAGAGAGAGTGTGAGAAAGAAGTATGTGACAAAGGAGAAAGAATGGGAGTGGGTGGAGGAAAAGGACAGAAAGAAACAGAAAAGATTAAATATAAGAATGACTGATGACCCGTGAGAATGATTAAATGAGCAGAAATATCAGAGAAGAAACAGGATGCAAAGAAGAAGAGGAAAGAGGACAGGGGGAATTTGTCTCTTCCGTTTGTGTGTCAGCTAAGCACTGGCCCATTAAACCCCTGTTATTGCTCCGCAGATGTTTGTCAGAGAAAAATAGTGTTGTGTTGAAAGAACATAAATAAACTATTAGCCATCAAAAAACTCAGCAAGACGGCAGATCACCAGCTAAATATTATGACTTATATGAAGAAAAACAGCAAATCAGTCAGAGATGGAGGAGAGGAATACAGCGGCGAAGAGGAAATCTGAAAAACATAGAGATGCTTGAAAAGAATGGTGGATTAACTGATTGCACTGAGGAGGGCAAATATACCTGCATCACAGCTACAGGTTAAAAAGCAACCACACAAACTTTTTTAAAGGTGATCATAATCTGGCCTTGGCACCAAGTATTGAAAACTGTCAAGAACCAACAAATAAAATCTTCTTATTCACTAATCAAATGGTTTCCATCTTAAGTAGTACTTTTTATTAGTAGTATGTTTGTAGACAAAGTTGTACTGCTACTTGATTTTAGACTTTTAACATTTGCAGGGTTCGTTTTGATAAATGAAAAAAGAAATCATCATAATAAAAAGGCGACCTGTCCAACTACTCGCAGGCAATAGGATGACGTTGCAGTTTATCCTTTACACTCTTACGCATTCAGGAACAGACACGCACCCTTCATGGCAATAAATTACATTCAATCAAAATTCAATAAGAAAATGAAAGCTAATGATAATCCGTTGTTAGTCTCTCTCTCTCTCTCTGCCACCCACAAGCACACTGGCTAATCAGCCAAGTGAAGCTAATGTAGGGGGAAATGTGTTGCTGATTAGCTCAACCTTAAACCCCCAGAGATGACTTATAGACCTACAGTAGCAGTCACACACACACACACACACAAACAGACCCGCACACCCAAAATTAGTCCAGCTATTCATGCTAATCTGAAGGAAAATGACTTGCTCGTTAGCAAGACCCTTAAACCTCTCGACAGGCCTTTGAAATTTAGCCGTCTCGTGGTCAAAGAGAGTATACAGAGAAATGCAGGCTCAGACACACACACACACACACACACACACACACACACACACACACACACACACACACACACACACACACACACACACACAGGCTTGTGCAGAGGAAGTTGGACTATTCAGAAGTATTCAGACTAGTAAGTTGACTTTCAGTAAATGCCTGTAGATTCTATTAATAGCAGATTTGTAAACAGCAGAGCATAATACACTAATGAGGACAAAACTAAACTAACTAAAACTAAAACTTGAAATATATATATATATATATATACTGTATATTCAATACAATATATCCACAAAAGTAAGTAAAAAAATAGAGGAGAGTATGACAAGCTTCTGTTTATACTAAAAACATTCATACACACTCCAACTCTCTGCCTCAAACCTTAAACCTACTTTATATTATCTCAGCTACCATCACCGCATGCTTGATCTCAACCCTTACCCTAATCCAAAATCCTAACCTTAAAGGACTCGCTTCACATTCAAAACAGTCAAAAAGTGTTTTGATATATCTAATATGTTTGTTTAAATAAATGTATTTCATTTCAGAGATTCCTCCATGTACCACTAGAGGGATGATGCGCACCACCAGTGGTACGCGTACCCTAGTTTGAGATCCAGGGATGTGGTTTATTTAAGTACGCTGAACCTTTAATCCTAAAGCTCTAACTCTTAATTACTCCTTTTATGAAAAGATGGCCAAACTGACCTTACTATAAAAACGTCCTCTACCTGGCAGTCTAAAATGATTCTTGATTTATTATTATTATTATTTCAAAGGAGTCTTTGGAAAGGCTTTGCCTAAAGCCTAATTATACTCAATCTTGAGAAGAGTTGCCAAGTTAAATATACCAACAAAGAGAGAAACGTGTGTGGGGGGTGTCTTGAAACTAATGACACACTGAAATGGAGAAAAATGTGTCCATGAAATAAAAAAACAAGGATTTAAATCATGGCAGCATAATTGGGGAAAAGTTGCAATATGACTCCATTTATAACATATATCTAAATAGCATTAAAGAAAAACATGTTCTGAGTTACTATTGGAGTTATGATTCATGAATATAATATAATATCAGCTGTATTCTAGGCTTTTTACTTTGTCACCAATATTGTGAGTCTATGGTTTCACATTGTGATTCCCTAATAATAATAATCCCTAATAACAATCTTCTGTTGCATCTGTCAAATATACACCAAAGAGAGAAAATGTGTGTGTGTGTGTCAGTGTAAATACATCCAAACCCTACAGCAAACAGAGTGTCCTTCCTGATGAGTTTTACTGATATAGAACAAAGGGTCAGGGGACGAATACACTCTCAAGGAAAGAGGAAAGTATCTCTCTTCAATCTCTCCATCTCTGTCACTTCCACTTCTTCTGTGTGATGAAAAGTTGGTCTCTTTATGACGATAAAAGCCAATTACTTCCCTTATCATCCAGGTTCTTGAGTCTGTGTGTATATATATAGATTTTCCCCTCCTGTTCCAACTGTATATTAGTAATACTATACACTATATATACTATAGACCAGTGTTACTCAAAGTGTGGTCCGCGGACCACTAGTGGTCCGCGAGCGACCTCAAGTGGTCCGTGAGAGGATCTCTTAAAATATTCGAATTTCCCACACAAGTTTGTGGAGTCCTACCTAGGGATACTCAAGATATATCGCGGCTTGTTCTACGTGAGATGTATGAAATGACTATATCGCGACCATCGAGTACTTGTCACGTAAATGTTTTAAGCCGTCGGCATTTAATTCTCCGGGGATTCGCCTGTCACTCACTCCTGCTGCTCACAGCACGCAGCACACTGCCCCGCCCACCCAGAAACATCCCCTGCGCGCATGCGTACTTTCTGTATCAAGTGAGGAGAGGTGAAGCCAAGAGTCCAAGTGAGGTAATTGAAGATGGAGACGGACGACTTGGTTCTGAAGAAAAACAGCTGCGGTCACGCCGTCTCTCGTTTTCGCGTGGTCACGTCAGCTGCTCCAATATTTTCAAGTGCGCCCTTACTGCCGACTTTATGGCAAACACTTTTAAAAAACTGGAAAGTCAGCGCTAGCTTACTGCAGCGTGTGGACACTTTCGGTTTTCAAAATAAAACGTGGGTGTTTTACGTTTATTTATAAAATATGAAGAATGGTTAAAATTTGATTTAAAAAAGTGTCTCATATGCCAAGTATTATTCTGCACTGCTTCAATGCTCATATGTACATTATGAAATATATTAAAAATTCATAAAAAATATGACAAGTGTTAAAATGCTATAAAAAAGAGTGTGTGTCGTATAGCAGGTGTAGCTCGACTGTTCTACACTGATTTTGAGCCAATAGGTCACAGGACCTGGAAGCTATTGAGCTTTAAAGCTCATATTTACATCATGAAATGTATTAAAAATTCATAAAAAATATGACAAGTGTTAAAATGCTATAAAAGAGGTGTGTCTCACAGCAAGTGTAAATCTACTGTTCTACGTTGATTCTGAGCAATTACAATGCTATCATGGAAATAATGACAATATTTATTAGAAATAAACAATACAAAACAACAACAACAAAAATATCGAAATATATATCGTGTATCGCGATATAGCTTAAAAATATCGAGATATTGGTTACAGGCCATATCAGCCCTAGTCCTACCTAACATTATTTGAAGTGTAAAGCGAATTTGTTCTCTGAACAAAAATGCAGACAAATATTTTTTTAAATATGTATAATGGATATATGAAGATAAATCTGAATTAGCAGTGCCCAAATTGTTGCCTAAGCAACCACGGCGTCTCCTATAGACAAAATCATTCCGCTGTCACGTCAGTAAGTAAGGAAAAGAAAGCAAGGAAAAGAGCAGCAAAAGCTGTGAACTTTAACTAAAACAAGGCACGGAGAGGATGGGAAACAATGATGGATAGGTGGCTGAAGACGGGGTCAGGTGGTCCCTGAAAAATTTTTTTTTGACAAAGTGGTCCTTGGTCTGAAAAAGTTTGAGAAACACTGCTATAGACTGACTGTGTTTTTTTAATTTCACAATGGGGGAAAAAAGACAGCATGAAATATGCCCACAAGTGCCAGCTGTGGTGCGGTGGTCTGTAGTGGCTCTGCTGACAACTCAGAAATTCAAAAAACTTTGAGATTACACATATAATGGGTGTTGTACGGTTTGTGTATTTGAATTTAACAGCAACGTGTTACTCTTTCCAGACCCTCACTCTCTGCTCTCTGTTCTGTCCTCTCACTGTCACCATGACAAAAAGGTCATGTGTCACAGTGGCAGAAAGAAAAAGGCACAAAATGAAAGGGTATGATTTTCTATCATCATGGTGTTTAGCAGTCTCACACACTTCCAGCCCCCATGCACTCATGAGTAAATGTTAAAAGTTCACATTTACCATCTCTGAAATGTCTCTTGTCCAATTTAAAATCCTCTGTTACTTATTCTTCAGTGGTTTAGCTTCCTGTGTGTGTGCGTGTGTGTGTGCACCCGCATGCGCATATGTGTGTGTCAGTGAGTCAGCAAACCAGTGAATGAAACAAACAATGAGACCCAAAGAAAGACACGAACACACACACACACACACACACACACACACACACACACACACACACAGGGGAAGAGAGGCAGGGTATAGTATAGAAAGGACAAGGGCAGAGTGAGAAACAATCAGAGCGTGTGTGTGTCAGTGATTTTACGTCGGTAATTATTAATGCTCTGTATTGCTTGAGTAATGGTGCATACTGCTGACATTCTGCTACAGGTTAACAGCGTAGTGCAAAGCGTAGCTCTCAAACACACGGTCGCGCACACACACACACACACACACTTTGAATAGTGCAGGGTTTCCTCCAGTGTTTGACTTGTAGTGTACAATCTGCCACCTAGCTTATTCCACACACTCACAAAGCATTTAAAACGGCGACCTCAACAAAAGTGAAGGTACTGGAGTGAGCTACTGAACACCGAGGTAATGTGTTTTAAATGATGTAAACACTTGTGCTCTGATTTAGAAAGCCAATGAATGAGACTGTTTACTCAGAGAGATTTTAAATATCACCAGCCAGCCAATCAGAAAAAAGCATTTTGCTTGGATATGCTATAAGAGCCAAAGGGTCCCATACATATTTATGTATATTTAAGAGTTTGTTTGACTTAAGTGTTACTGTCAGTGCAGCAATTGTCTGTGCTCTCTAGTGGACAAGCTGTGTAAATCTATGTTGTTGGCAATCTCTTTTTCTTTTTTCAGACATGCAAGCCGATACTAATGTATCTGCACTAAGAAATATTATCTGAACTGTCTGTCAATACATTTAACATCACTGGTTGATGATACAATATAACAGCAATAGACAGTAAAGATGCCACCTGTCACTTTAAGACAATTTAACCTTCAAACGTCAACAACGCCTGCAGCTAAATTTTACAAACTATGATGATAAATAGAAAAATCATTCATGTATTGACTTCATTTCTGATTTGCATGATCGTGTGGCAGGAATTCCCCCGTCCACCCGCCCTCGACACATCTCCTGCTGGGAACACAGAACAGAGTCATGACCCCCGCGGAGACTATTCAGCCTCTGAACATTCAAGACCAAACTAACTGTTTGCCTCTGAACAAGCGTCTCTCTGATGCTCAGCTTCTGAAAAAAAAAAAAACGGCAATGACAACCTGGAGGCGACCTGGATGATGAAATAACGGAGTGATGTAATTACAATGAAATGAAGTGACATGAAAATGGAAATGCCACACAGGTTATAACGAGACAATGACACAAATAGGGTTAAGTGGGGAGATAAAATGCCAATAAATAACTTTGTTCTTGGTTAGAGGCACTACATGTCACAGCCCCTCTAATCAAAAAAATTGCCAGAAACGATCCACACTGAAACTGAGCAAAATGTGTTTTTGAACGGTGGTGTGTTTCTGCGGCTGCAGTCAGACATGGGGGTGGAAAAAAAAAATCTGAAGTATTACAGATGACAGTTTCAGTATGGTTACGGAGAGCAACATGCACACAAACACACAACACTTTCACACAGGGGTGACTCAAGGCCTTTGTGACTCATCTGAAACACACCTACCGTAAATTAAAACACAAAAGCAATGATACACACACACAATAATACAGAGAGAGAGAGAGAGAGTTGGTGTTTTGATTTTTTAAACAGCCTTGGGTGGTCATTACAGCATTAGAGCCAGGCTACCCACATAAAAACTGTTAAACCAGAGCCAAGTCGAAAGAGACCTTTATGTGTTTTCGTCTTTGTTGATTGTGTCAGGGGTTCTCCTGAAAGAGACACTACTGGCTACTACCAAGGGAGCTACTACACAGTAGTCAAAGAGCAACATGCTCTTTAACAAAAAGGTACAGTCCTGGGGCATGAAGATCATTGGTCTGTATTTCAAGAGAAGAGAATGTTTGGTTGAATTCATCTTTTGGTTACTCAGCCGTTTTGTCGAGCACAGCTGTTTTCCGGCGCGTTGCCTCTGCTCGCCAGTTTCCTCTCCGGTCTCCTGTCTGTGTGCCGTGCGCTGCCACGGCCACGGCAACGGCGACCATTGCGCTCCGGAGCGCACAACGAAGCGACTGTTATCTGCTCAGTGAGCTGTGAGTGATCGGAGCTGATTAAAACATACACACGCGTACAAGCGCGCACACGCCACGGACACAAAATCCTCTCACGGGAATGTGATACTAATGCTGAGGACTGTCGTTTGTGCGGAAAACGGAGGCGGACAATCGCGCACTCACATGGCTCCAAACCCAAAATAGCAGTCAGCCTTCTTCATCTTATGCTTCTTCGTCTTTATTCCCGGGAGTAAGTGGGTGGTTGGTGTTACCCGACCTGAATTCAGAATATCTCGCCCCTCAGAGTTCAAGACAGTGGACCGCCATCTGCGCACACCGTAACAGGCTCCGAATAAAATGATGTTCTGATGTATCTGATCTTATATGACCGGTCAAACCGTATTCTGTGGTTATTATGAGGCACGCAGCACAAGTAAGACCATCAAGAGCTCTTTAAACACTTCTGTGTTGAAGACAGTGCTTTTCATGCGCGCACAAGTAGAGGAGATCCTGACCTCTCCTCTTTCTTTCTTTTTTTTCTATAATGTGAGCTTTTTTAAAAACTTTTAGCAGAATTTCACTTCAATTGCTTGGCAACTGGAGAGAAGTGTGGCTATTATACATCGGTTTTCTAGCAGGGACAGCTGGGTTTAAAAGGCGAATCATAAGAAACCCCTTCAGATCACCTCGCACTCATTTCTAAACCGGATTCCAGGAGCGCAGAAGATGTCGTGGGCAACGAGCCATTCTCGTATTTCCTTTCTAATTCAAAAAGCAAGTTTTAATTCCATGCTTGTAGAAAAACGCTACTGGTCAGGGCAGTCCTCTCCGAGACTGTCTGACAAACACACGGGCCGGTCAGCCGCCGACTAGCCAGGGTTCGGGTGTCTCAGATGGCACCAGTTAGTACGCATCTGTCATCTGACGCTTCGGCTTAGTCAATTACTTATTATTCCACACACACGCATGGATACAGGAGGTGTCAAGGTGAATATGGGCTAATCGATCGTCATTTGGCAAAAAAAAGAAAGAAAATTGCTTCATTAAGATTTCCAGAGAGGTGTTAAAGTGTTGGCAGACATTCTGTGAGCGACATATGGCAAACACGAGTCTCTTGTAATTTCATGACTTCGTGCAACTTGCGCCAGTTTGATACTTTGGTGATGAATAGTGCGAGGATGGAGGGGTGTGCACATTGAGTTTGGAGTTGGATTCCCCTTCATCATCCCTTTTGCAGACTAGTTTCTAAGACCACCCTCTCCAAAGCGCACCATAAAAGACAAAACATAACAACGATTATACGCAGTGGTTACAAACCCAGGGTGCCTTTGTGACTACAAAAAGTTACAGGCTTATATTCTACGATAGGATGGCAAAACTGAAATGAAAGAAATAAAATGAAAAACTGAGTGGGTGTGACATCTCCAATTTCCAGTCCAAAACAATAAGACAAGCGCATTTCTTGGCTGGAACTCATCAGAGATGATATTGTGATTATTTGGAAAGCTCCACCTGCGATGCTTGCTTTGATGGTGTGTCACATTTTTCTACTCTTTCAATAAAACAATCTTTCAAACTGGCAACAAGTTTTAGCCTACATATGCATCTCCTACCTTTCCACAGGAAAAGAAGAAGCGCTGTCTTCCAGAGGCAACAACCCACCGGCGCGCCACCCTTTCTCCACACAGTCTCCATCTCTCCTGTAGGTTAAAAAAAACCTCCGGAACTGTTCACAATACGGACAAAAAGGTGATCTTTTAATTTTTTATCTCTTTCCTTTTTTTCGCCGAGACAGATCACTACGGCATAGGTGTCATTGGTAATCTCGGTTCTTAATAATCCCGCTGTGCTTGACCTAAAACACCGCGCAGATGAGGTGTGGAGTAAACTATAAATCCTTTTGGAGTCAGTAATAAAAAAAGAGAGAAACCTCCGATGGGCACCTCCGATGCAGGCTGACTTCTTGTTTTAATCCTACCCCCCAAAAAAGTCTGCGGTGTGTCTGCTTCAAACCAGAACCGAGCACTGAACCCGTTCCCCCCCGTGATGAGCTTCATCCACCGGTGCGCTCCTCCGCTTTATTTATCCAAA
This sequence comes from Collichthys lucidus, assembly GCA_004119915.2. Classification (NCBI taxonomy): domain Eukaryota; kingdom Metazoa; phylum Chordata; class Actinopteri; family Sciaenidae; genus Collichthys; species Collichthys lucidus. Next base: position 17,183,251 of record CM014088.1, on the reverse strand, counting down.
CGGGACAGCTAAAGCTGAGGAAACCTCAACGTCTCTTCCTCTCTCATACTTTTCTCTTTTCAAAAGTTTAAACAGACCAGCAGAGTGGACCTCCCGCAACGAATTAAAAAAAAGTCCACGAATTCGTTTGCGGTTTTCAAACAACCGAACCAAAAGATAACTCTGTCACTTAAGGCGCATATATTAAAGAAAATCCAAATTAAAATCCGCTCGCCAGGCAGCAGCTCCTTCGTCCCCGTGTCTATCCTCCGACTATCCTCCTCTTGCTGTGTGTGTGTTATGTGTGTGTGTGTGTGCGTCTGGGCTCAACTTGAGAGGCTGTATACACTCGTCCGCGGGATGGAGGGAGGAGAGGACAGAAGAGGAGGAGGTCTGACGCTTCCACCAGCCGGCAGAGGAGAGGGAGGAAGAGGACGAGGGCCAGCGGAGGCTGTGGGGCTGAGAAGGGTGCGGGGGGGTGAGGGCGGGATTTGGGGAGTTGAGTGACAGTTAAGCAGCCAATGAAGGGTGCGGGAATTTAGTTGGGATTTAGTATTTTCATTTCTTTTTACCATTTAAGATGTCTTAACGCTTAACTTAACATTTTTTATTTGTTCATTTTTTGGAGAACAAAGACATCCACATACCACGACCCGAGGGACGTGATTTTTCAAAATAAAAGAAAAAGAGGGAAAATCTAAAATACACAAGAGTAAAGGCAAAAAGTAAATACAGAATAGCCGGAGATCAGTGTGTGGGAGACAGATTTAAGTGACTCTCCTGCAAAACTAAAAACAGAAGTTTGGGTCTGATCGTTTAAAGATATCCCATCAGACGAGGCTCCACTCTGCGTGACTGCGTGAGTTTGTGCGTGTGTGTGTGCGCGCGCGCGTCCACGTGTTGTTTATGCTTTCAAAGCCTCTCTCTGCATAATTCATCCAAAGACACACGCTACACCTGTTCTCCCTGTAATCGATAACACGCCAACTTCGCCACGAGCACCCGCGTGCAAAACGCACGCGCACGCCGCATCCGCTTCCAGCAGCGGGGTGACGGCTTGTACAACTAACATGTGATACACCGAGCACCTTGTAATAAAACTCATTCACTTTCTATTGATGGGACGGGAGTGTGCGTGTGTGTGTGTGTTGAGGAGAGGAGAGGAGAGGAGAGGAGGGGAGAGGAGAGGAGGGGGTTTGAACAAGCCAGTAGAGAGAGAACATTAAGGTCTTCTTTGGGTCTGAGACGATATTTCATAAGGCAGTGTGCTGGTTCCCTTTGTCAGCTAAATGTGTAAAAGCTAAAGAGATGACATTGTGACTTATTGAATTGCAAATCAGTCCGTCGGTGGAGGGATGGAGGATTTCCGGAGATGGAGGTACGTGAGCCTCCCTGTCTGTCTGCCTGCCTGTCTGCCTGCCTGTCTGTCTGTCTGTCTGTCTATCTGACTTCACGGCCTGTGTAAGAGGCAAAGAAGGAGCGACAGCCCCCCCTAGTGTCACTTCAAGAAGAGGCACTAAGTGGCGGCGTTCACAGAAGAAGACCCCCTTCATCCCTCATCTGTCCTGAGTTAGCAGTATATGTGATTGTCGTTGCCCTCGCCTTGCTGCTTTTATCTGTGATGTATGCTTCATTATTCTTCTGTCACTCCTCGCTGTTCTTCCTCACTGTGATCCCATCGAGGGGAAGTCGACTCGGGCCTGCGCGCTCTTTTTCCACTTGTCCTGTTCAGTTGCTCACTCACTTTCTCCAAACGCATTTTTTTCTGGCCTCCCGAGTCGCAAGATGACTGCTTCTATGCTCCTATAACTTCTAGGCGACCGCCATCCCTCCGTGTTATGGAGCAGAACCAAATCAGTGCATTTGAAAATATTATTCTAATTTTCCCTCAATGGCTTTTCCCTCAGCCACTCGCAGCATTCCCTGTGACTTGAAATGGCTTGAAAGATCTGTTTTTAACTGAACTATTCCTCTTGGGGGCCACAACCGAAGCAAGGCATTAGTTCAGCAAGCACGCGGTAAAAAGTAATATTTGTACAAATACAGTGTCTGTATAGTCTGTATACCAATGAGGCCCCACTGGCTGGTTGGAAGAAATTTGACACAGAATAAAAAGAATAGCAGATAATTCCCCATATATCCAGGGATAAAAAGACCACATCTTCCAAAGTATAAGTAAAAAAAGTCTGCTGGCTAATCTAGTCATTTATTCTTCGAGCTTATGACCCCCTAAAAGAAAAGATGCCAGGACCCAGCCCTTTTACTCAAGACAATTTGATAGCAAACTATTATTTTTGTTCTCCCCTTTAAGGTTATTCCACTTGTCACTATTAGAGGAAGCCTGGAGGCAGCAAATATTCATTATATCACAAAAAGGAAGGCATTCATCACAAAGATTGCATTGTCAGTAACTCTTCAAACACAGTCTGTAATAGATGTTATGTGATAAATGAAGAAGAATATGCTTTCTAAAACTGGTTCTCAGTGTCACATGGCCTGGTTGCTGTGCTTATTCACTGCCAGACTGACCAAAGACACTGACCTGTTCTACTTTTGCACTTCAGTCAGGATGAGCTCTATGCAGCTCAATTCCTTAATTATAGAAGTCCCACTTTTTACCGCATAGTTGCTGGACTTTTACTGCACGTTGTGTCTATTCCCAAGGGAAACTATTCAAAAGTGTTGCTCTCATTTTTAAGGTCTGTTTAAAAGCTTTTTGACAGAATGCGAGAAGAAACGCTGTGGATTGGAGAGTCATATTTTCTGATGTGGAGCTGCACAGTCACACCATTAATGTGAGAAAATATTTGTTGAACTCAGATATTAAGCGTATTATCTTTTTTATTTATAACTTTATGAATTAACTGCACACCGTGCCTTCCTCGGGATGCGCTGAGAAAATTATCCAGAAAATTAAATCGTACTTCAAAATCCACACGACCAAAAAAGATGATTGCAAATATGAAATGAGAGGTCAGGCAGATCTGAGTATGAGCGACAGAAGGAAGAACAAAACACGGGGGGAGACAAAACTCCTCACCTTGAAACATGCTGAGCTCTCTTCAGATGCACACTGCAACCATGAGCACAAACCCATCACAAGTGTAAGAAGCCCCTTTTTTCCCCCATCACTGTCAGTCTGCTGCTGAGCTCTGCCCACCCTGAGGTCATAGTGGTCATCACTGCACCCGTCTGCTTCTCTCCCCAGTGGTGAGATGACCTTTGCACTGCAAGTCACTCCACATCTTCTGTCACAGGCTGAAAACTCTTCTTTTTTAAAAGAAGATACTTCAGATTGACGTTACTCCATCACTCTTTGCCTGCTGATATGTTTCATATGTTTCTTTTCAATGCTCTTAAAATAGAGGAACATTCTTTCCAAATTCATCTTAGAATTCCTCAAAAAATTATCTTTTTTGTTACTAACAAAAATAATTATATGACATATCTCATCATGCAGGGATTCATAGTCCCTCTTTTCATTTGGAAAGTCAGAGGCCAGGATGACATGAAGTTTAATAATTGCCAAAATGTTTCAACATGGGCATTTCTTTGTGAGTGCCCTGGGCTAGAAAGATTGAGAACCATTTTTTTTATACCAATGTCTCACAAACCTTTCTAAACATAATTATAGGTTACTAAAAAAGTCCAGTTTAAAAAAAAAAGATGTTCCGGCAAAACTCCTACCAAGGGACACAGTCAAATTTAAGTCTACTGAGAAAAGTTCCAGCCTATTGAGCATCACATTTTTAATTTCACTGTATTGTTTAACAAAGGGCATTGCCACATGAAGTTCTCTCAAACTCCATTTCAGATCTAATATTATCTTGGCATTATAGATTTGAATGATCTCACCAGTTAACAGTATTAATGGATCTTTTTTTTAGGCCTTTAATAAGCATAGCAGAAATAATGACACCCTCAATTGCTGACATTGTCAGATATTGTGGGTGTTGTTAAGGTTCCAGCATAAAATATTGGTATCCAGTGGAAGAAATGTGGTTTCTTCATGTGATAAGTTATGTTGAAAGGGGATGTCTGAAATCTATTTGAAGAGAGGTCACTTGAGCAAGTTCATGTACAAGCTGTCTCAATCCATCCTCTGGTAATTACTGAAAATATGTTATCTTTAATTCTCACCGAATAATTTTGTCAATCAATAACACATTTTTTGATGCAAACAGATTCTCATGGAACTCAGTCAAAGGCTAATTGGCACTAATTTTCGCACTTAACTTTTGTTGTGCGTGCAGAGTGCTTCTTGTTTTTTTGAAGAGAGGCAGTGCCTTTCACAGTCAATTTAAATGTCAAGAAAGTAATAGTGCTCTCTCCTACAAGACAAAATCATTTACTCAGGGTGCAAACAGCGCTAATACCAGGTGGTTCGTCAGCATGTCAAACTCACTAAAAAAATAAATTAGAATTACATAAGCTTTTTTCAGTTGAAAATCACTGCGCTGGATCTTTAAGATGCCTGACATTGCAGATTACTATATGTGCTGCCAAGTGGACAGTTCCACAGTGCGGAAAACGCTTACCAATGCAGATTTACAGTTCAGCAGTTTTTTTAACATGTTAAGCACACACACTTTTATGGAAGCTAAAAACTGAAAAGTACTAATCTGCACGTTCACGAGTCCAACACTTAAAACAACTGGCTTGGCATTGTAGTTACTAGAGTTGCACGATACCCACGGTATACCCGGTACCCCGCGGTACCAAATCATACCCGTCGCTACTATACTAGAAATTTTACACGACGGTACTACCGTGGATTACTATACTACCGGTGCCAGTCTCCGCTACATAGCGGCCGCCTCTGCTCTCCCCCCGGCTTCTCACTGCATGCTACTCACTCGTAAAAAAAAACATGGCATGCGCTGCAACCGAACTACACAGCTGCTGAATGATTGGCTGTTTGCCTGTTACTGGTGACGTCCAGGGATGTGATAGGCTGTTGCACGCTGGGTCCGCCCGTCTGTTAGCTGATTGGCTGTTCGCGTGTTTCTGCCGGCATGCATGAACTCCATGAAGACAGCTCCGCTTCGATAGAAACTCGCTTCAAAACAAACAACAAGCTAAATTTCTGTCTCGCCCAGACACGAGACAACACACTCACCATGGCAGAAGCACCGGGCCCGAGCAGCGAGTCTGCTGTGGCGTCTTTGTCAGTGGCAACATTAATTTTGCTTAAAAAACAAACGTTGTTGTTTCAAACTAACTTGTACAAATACATTGCAGTTTATAAAGATAATAATAATAAAAAAAGGCCGCAGTATCGCGGTATTACCCGGAACCGTGATACTTTGTCTGGTATAGTATCGTGGTTACTCATTTTAGTATCGTGACAACTCTAGTAGTTACATCAATAACAGCAGATGTGTTTGCCAACAAGACACAGAAAACTGTAGCACAGCAACGGTCTAATATATGCTGTTGTCGCTATGTCACAGTTTGTCCATTTAGTTTAGATACTGTTATATGTTATATGCTGATTGGGTTGTAGACATTTCTTAGAGACGTCACAGTTTTTGTTTGCATTTAATGTACAGGAGGCTTCATGGTGAAAGTAGCTGTTTATCTCATCCTCCATAAAGATCAATCTATGCGTACAAACATTAAATATTAACTTCACTTGTTGAGTAAATGTTCATCTTCATGTGTCAGATATGTATGTACTAAACTGGAACATACTGCAGATGGAATTAATTGGCTAACTTGGCGCAGAATCAGGACAAAAGTATCCACCACTTAACAAGTTTGTCAGCTGAGCCCAAACTTTGACAGCAGTGTATTAATTAAAGATCAAATATAGTCATGAAATATGTTGTGTGCTATTTTGTGCAAGTCTAAACAAACATCGCGAAGCTGAAATATAACAGAAAAGTAAACTAGAAAAGTAAATGTGAAGCTTTTTGACTGTCATAGTTAGCAGTACACTTATGCACCACTCCGCCAGAGTGTACATACAGTACAGTACATTCATTTCTGAGCACTCGAAGGACAGAGAGAACTGTTGAGACTAAGAGAAGATACTCATATTGTGATCCTTAGATACTGATCTTGGGTCAAAGTGGCATCTGTGTACTAAGCGCATGAGGGAAAGTGGTTTGTTTGCTGCAGTAGATACAGTTCTCATCTTCTCTCTACCTCAGCACTTGAATATGAGGATGAAAGAGAGGAGAGCGAGACGGGTAGCGCTCCTCTCACTCAGGTCAAATGGCTCTTATAGAAATTCTCTCGACAACTTGTTCAGAAGATACACTCCACTCAGAGGCTAGAGGAAGATGACCACCATTGAAGAAAACTCCCTATTTAATTCAACCTCTCTGTGTATCTCTCTCTCCAGTCGGAAAACTATAGTCATCTCTTAGCTCAGAGGAGCAAACTTAATACATTACAATCCAATTAAGACTGGTTAAGAGAACTGCTCAGGCCTGGAGTGAAAACATGTGTGTGTGTAAGCTCATGTGTGTATGTGTGTTGGCCATACATTACAGCTTGTGTCCAACCGATGTGTGAAAAAGGAGGCCTGTTTTTTTATTTTTATTTTTTTTTTTGTGTTTCATGTAAACCAAACTGTACATGTGAATCTTTGTGTATGTGTGGGTTGGTGTAACATGTCTCGTCATAGTGCGTTGAGTCAGTCAGTGGGAAAGGATGCCTTTTTGTCTCACTCTGGTTTCTGTTGTCGTATTAACACACAGGACCAAGACCACTGTCAGGCACGGTAAATCAGAGAAGCTGTTGGTGTGTGCGTACGTGCTGCACCCACCAGCATGTGTAAAGGAATCAATAACTCTGTTGCCTTACGCACTGCCATTGTTTAGTCTGAAATTGGGGACAGACACAAAGCTGCATTCACGCACGCACGCACGCACACGCACACGCATACGCACGCACACACACACACACACACACACACACACACACACACACACACACACACACACACACACACACCAATACTTTAGAAACTGACCACTTCTGAAGATATCACAGATAAATACACAAAGTTGGAGGGATAACACAACAAAGCGCACACACACACACCTTGCCTGCACCATCCATAACCACATGCACTCACTGTGACACATATAGATCATGTTAAGTGTCACTGTCAGTTCAGGCTGCCACAGATACACACATGAACACACCCAGATACGTTCACTATTCTATTCTTCTCTGGCCTGCTTTACCCTCTTCCTTTTATCTAATTTCCCCTTCACCTGCCTTCTCCTCTCGTCATTCTCTCAGCCAGCAATATTCCCCTAACTAGCTTCTTATATGGGGAGGTCAGGATAGGAGTTCATTTTCTACAATGGACTTCATTTGTAGTGAGTTAATGTTTAAGAAAATGTAAAAGTTTTAATGGATTCACCGTTGTTATATGTAGACCGAGAAGTTGAAGCTGACTGCATGACGCTATAGTGACAAAATATGTGTCACATAAGGTTATACATGAATGTCCAATGCATTAATAGTCTACATGGCTACTGAGCAAATTGCAGTATGTTGAAATAATTTGCAGGGGTATTGTGGACGGAGAAAGATGTGAAGATGGTTTCTTATTCATTTTACCTGTGCAGACAAACTGACAACCAAAAGTGGCCAGTTAAAGTTTAAATGAGGCAATGCTGTACAAATGGTTCAGACTGTGGTTTCTATGTTAGTCACCACTCTTTATCTTGTCCAACTTCTTCTCAAATGTCTCTCAACCCCTGAAATCAGTTTTAAAAGACTAATAATAAGTTGAACGGCTTCCAAGGTCCCCTGACCCTTCCTCTGTCCGAGCAGTCATTTGAGCAAAATGTTGGACTTAAGTGTTGCAGCCATGATGACAGCATGGTCCTTCCTGTACAGCTTCCGTCACTGTGAGCACACCAACAGCAGCCTGAGATCAATTACAGAGAAACCTCGAGCCCCTCCCCACTTCTCCTCTCCCTGTACAGATGCAATTTACTCGCCCACCGTAAATCAATGGAGACAAGTGGGGCTAATTTAGACCATTTGATGTCAATTTGGCCTTGACCCCTCCCTATCACACACACAAACTCACAAACTCACACACCCGCACTCCACTTAATGACTAGCTGCACTGGAGTTTATTACGCAGAACTGAGAACAACCTCTCAGTCTCAATGGCAAACACACACACACACACACACACACACACACAGACTCACACTCATGAACATACATGCGCAAAAGCACTCGTTTCACGCATACACTACCAGACACACACCATGATGCGAGCCATAACTCGTAGCTCCACTGCCTGAGATTTCCATATTGGTTCTGTCAGAGATTATTTTGTTTACAGGGCCCTTTGGATGAAATAACAGCACTGGGCACTATCAATTACTGTGTGAGAGAGAGAGGGGGGAGGAAATGGGGGAAGAGAAAAGTAGGAGAGGGTGTAGACGATTAAGAAACAGTGAAAGGGAGGCTGGTAAGGGAGGAGAAAGATCGAGAGGTGGGACAGCGAGGAGGTGGAGGGAGGAGGGAAATGGAAGAACAGAGCCAGAGCGGGGGATGGATTTATTTTCTGTGCGTAAGTGGCCAAAACTGAGTCCAAGTTATCTCTGTTCTGACCAAGGTCTGTGAACCGAGGTCTGGAATCTATTCAGCAGAGAGCACAAAAGTCGCCAAAACAATCATTCAAGCTCGCACATACACACACAGACACACCGTGTACTCTATGCTACGGATGTTGTCAAATCTGAGATGGGTAGAGACAAAGTATGGCAGCATGGTACAAATAATGTGCATTATGAAAATATTTGTTCTTTCCCAGCTTTAGTATTTTAAAAATGTGTATATATATATATAAGCTATTTTGTAATGTTTTGTAACACTAGCATTGTATCGAAGATAAAAATATTGTGATATTGTGACAACCTTAGTTCCACGACCAAGATAATTAAAGCAAAAATATAAATAAAAGACTCAATATTTATATCTAGTCAATGTTTTGCACATTGCAAAATGCCTCGTTTATCTCAGCATCTTGGTGAACAATGGAGTCACAAGGGCAGCAGAACTATGCTTTACATTTACAGTCCAAACATTTTATTACAAGCATTCAAACTTTGTAGAAGCAAAAGCTATACATCATACAAATAAAGTGTGTCCCTCCAAAACACAAAAACAACTAACAGGATGTCGAGTGCAATAGCAGAAAGGTTTTTCGACCTCTGGCAGAAGATGGGCAGTAACACTGCTGTCCTGACTTCATTGGGGAGTTCATTCCACAGCTATTGGGGCCGGGGCAGATAAGAATTTTTAAAGAGATGAACACTGGCTTGTAAGAGTGATAGGTCAGCTCATCATCCAGAGGAGAGAGCACACGCTGGAGTATAAAGCTCAAGTTATTTTTCAAACTGATAGGCAGAAAACCACACAAGGTGCTCATTTAACAAGTATGCAAGGGGGGCTCTGGGCCTTGTTGATAAGGCTAGTAGGGGATGGGAAGAAACTGTTCTTGTGGCGTGAGGTTTTGGTCCTGATGGACAGCAGCCTCCTGCCAGATGGGAGTGTCTCAATGAGTTTGTGACTGGGGTGGGAGGGATCAGCCACAATCTCAAGCTCCCACTTGGGGTCCCTCACTGAGGTGGGTGAGGATGTGGAAGGAGGGACCTTTAAGGTGGGCATTTGTGCAGGTGTCCAGGAGATAGGGGAGGTGGTCCACTTCCTTAAGGTACTCACTACAGGTTTGCAAGAGAATAGTTTTTGCCTGTACGCAGAAATCAGGTAGACCAAGACATGATCAGAGTGGCCCAGTGTAGCATGGGGGACGGCGTGATAAGCATCCCTAAGCATCTCCTCTCTGGTCGGGCATTTAATAAACTGTCTGTACTTAGGGAGTTTGTGGGTGAGATTTTCTTTGTTAAAGTCACCAAGGACAATAACTAAAGAGTCCGGGTTGGTCTGCTCCACACACAGTATCTGGTCAGCGAGCATGCGTTGGCATGCAGCTAGATGTAAACACCAACCAGAATGAATTAAACAAACTTGGGGTGAATAAAAAGGCTTACAGTTTATGATGAATGACTCCAGATAAGGAGAACAGTGCTGCTGGATCACTGTCATGTCATTGCACCAACCACTGTTGATGTGAAAGTAGATTCCTCGACCTTTAGTTTTGCTGGAAAGTTCCGTGTCTTTGTCTGCTCTGAAGAGATGGAAGCCTGCCAGCTGCAATGCAGAGTCCAGTATCAATCCACACAGCCAGTCTCCATGAAGCGCAAAACAGCAGATGAAGAAAAGTTTTTATTTCCAACGACAGTTGTAATTCCTCCAGGTTATTGGGCAGTAAACGCATCTTGGAGAGAAATATTCCTGGTGTCAGCATCTTGGGTGAGGAGTCTTTTGGCTTTTACTATTAGCTTCCACATATTTATGTAAAAGCAGGCAGATAGCGAAAGACTTGTCACTGTCATTTGCAGTAGCCCCAACGTATGCATTGCAGGTAGTGATATGACTGAGTGTAAGCATGGGTATGGCCAGACCCAAGGCCCGAACACAGCCTCTGAAACTAGCGGCAGAACCCTGGTATGAATGTATGGTGTGATATATCAGATATGTTTGACCAGCTGCAGCCTCCAATCAATAATTGATATCCATTAAAAAGCATGTTAGCTGGTAAAGGGACTTCTGTGAAGGCTGCTTTCATGTATCCTCATTTATGGTTCCCCAAAGACCCTCCTCACTCCTCCAGCAGAAATAGCTTTGGGATGGCTGGCAAGATGGCAGACCAGAATGACTTCCAGTTCAAGCAAGGACCAAGAAATGAGGAAATATCAGATTAAGACTTGGGATACACCCATAGACTAAATAAAACAGGAATCCTTCTACTCTGGATGCACCATAAGCGAGAAAGTGTACTTTTTGCCATTGTTGAGTCAGATACCGATGTGACACATAGTGCCAGATGTATGTGATAACATATCAAATTTTACTTCATGGGGACTCTAACAACGTGTGTTTGCAAATGTGTCAGTACACCTAAGCAGAACAATAGAGAGGTGTTCAATATGAAATTTCAATATCATAAGAACTACTAATATATATATATATATATATATATATATATATATATATATATATATATATATATATAAATATATAAATAACACACACACACACAACGTACATCTTTCAGATTTCTCTCTTTTACCCAAGATTAGCTTAAATGACTGAAAACACACTTAATTTAAAGGCAACAGAAACAAAATAAAACTCACCGAAAAAGTCCTGCGTAGTCTTCCGCTGTTCCAACAATCACCAACTCTGGTTTGGTCGTTATAAATCCTCGGTTCATGTTGAACTCGGTAAAATTACAGTTTTTGTACAAGTAGTCTGGTCTGGTGGCTTTTTAAAAGAGTATAGATAATGGCCTGGGTCCAAGTTTTGCTGCTCCCCTGTCCATCCTTTGGCTCAGCTCACCAAGAAGAGTTGGCTCTTTCGGCTCCCAAACATTTTACCACTTATACCTTTTATAATTCAGGTAAATTCAGCGCTGTTTTGACTCGTGATTTGTATTTAAACACATATATCACTTCAATTTCAATAAATTACTGTAGCCAATTGCATTTACAGTTGCAAAATCCATTGTAACTCCCTGAAACCATCCAATGATTGCACTAACTTGCTTGAAGAACCAGACAACAAGAAAGGTTGGAAATCACTTGCAATCATTTTAACCAGTTCTTCATCAATTCTGTTTTGTGTGTATACAATGGCTTATAGAGCTCTGTGTTGTTGATGTGTACCTGATGCACAGGGGGTAGCAGCAGCAGCAGCAGCAACAGGTGGAGTAGTGGCACTGGCAGAAGCAAACATGCTAGCCTGTCTTTTTTCTTCCAGCTGAACTGCTGGATGCACCGTGTCTGTGTAGGACCATGCTCGATATGAGAGCTTGACTTTACAGATTCTGCATTGTGCCTTCATGTTTTCATGTTGAACTGTCAAAATGCATCCAAATCCTACTTCTTTTTGTCACTCAGCTTTGCACAGCACTCCTCTCTCTCCTTCTGCGCGTCTCCCTCCTCTTGTCTCCTGTCACCGTCTCAGCGCTGCTACCCCCCCGCCCCTCCCTGCCAGGTGGTATGATCCTTGTCAATCCTCACATGATTGGTTGCACAGCATGCACGTGACACCTGTAGCCCGCAGGTACTTATAATATAGACAATGCGACATGATCACATTTCCAGGGACTTTAAGTGAATTTAGCTGATAATACTTGTATAATTTTACCTAGATGCGGTTTTGAATGCATGAATTTTTTTACTTGTAGTAGGGTAGCAGTAGTATTTTCATAGTGTGGTATTAGTTCTGTAGGTGCCTGATGCAAATCCAACCTGAAAAAAATGTTAGAAAAATAACAACATTGAGAAAAGGTCTAATAGGGAAAAATATATATATTTAAAAAAAAGATCAGTGGTGATTTGAACATGGGTTTCACATGTTCACAGATATTTCTATGCTAAAAGAATTGGAAAATGCTCATGGGCCCTGCTGTCAGCAAATGTTGATATCTGCGTCTGTCTGTCTGACACTGAAGAAAGTTCCATTGTTGGAGAAATGTTTCAGTGCACACCGTAGATAAGGTTCCTGATGATTACTCAAACATTCTTCACACACTTTCTCCCACCATGTTTCATAATATGCACTCACAGAGTACACAGACACTACTCAAACTAACAATGAGAGGGATATAAAGAGATATTCCCAGTGTGTGTCCTTCTTGAATCTTGTTTATTGTTGGAATAATAGAAACCCCTAACACCACTCTCCACTGCAGAAACAGTCATTCAAATGTTGACTTCCTCATCTGCAAATATAGAAAACTTGTCCAACTTGACACCAAAAAAAAAACATCACTGCTTAAATTCTGACGTTATCTGATTCAACAAGTAGGAGTGACTTTAACAAATATCCAATATTTGTTCAAAATCCAACTCAGCTCTTGTCCAGGACAGCTACAGTCAGCTTTTGTTTCACAAGTTGGTGTCTCTCAAATAAATGGAAGAATCAGCTTTGGACACATGTCATTTTAAATAGGCAGTACACTTGATAATCAACAGTTCTCACCATCATTGAGGCATCAGTGTGCACTCATTGTACATGTGACTGGACCAAGACGTCAGAGTTGTCTACTGGTGATTCTTCAACTGGGAATCGTGGCTGTAATAAGTCACGCACTTGCAGAATGAGGCTTCATTGTACTGTATTTATAACATCAGTTTTTAATCCCTGTTAATGAGCTTATGGAGTTTAGAGGTAGTGAGTCATGTGATTGCTTGGATGGCTGTCTGAATGAGTTCAAATTGATTCACTGAAGTTGTTTCTAGATAAAAACTCAAAAATTTGAGTGAAACCTTATCTTGAACTCTAGATGTGCAAGGACACTAGAGTTAAATCCTCAATAACTGCATAAAACTGCACTGTGACCCTGTTCTGCATGATAAAGGATAAATAAAAGGAAGGTGGTACAATAAAAATAATTGTAATGATGATATCTTCTTATGAGTAATGCTTAATAATACTTTTTTTACGCACACAGTTAAATAAAAAAAATCTAATCAAATCACGCATTTGTAAAAGGGATTGAGGGGCAAACAGAGAATGAGTCTGAGAGAGACATATCGCACATTTCAACATATCACAGATGTACACATTCAGCTAGATAGCTTTCACACACACACAAATGCAGTGTCCTGAGCTGGATAGCAATTCAAACAAACATCCAATTTACTGGGCAGATTACCCAGGGGGCCTCGCTGTTTGCCACCTGAGAGAGGATGGGAGGTGACTCATCAGGAAGATGCTAATATCAATTTTACACACACAAACACACACACACGCACACACACACACACACACACTGCCGGTAAATGTTAATTCTCAACAGAAACCCTCTGCGACTGGCAACTTAATTACTCTCATTTCACTGTGATTGTCCCCCACAGGAGCACAAATACACACACTAACACACACATACTGAGCTAAGACAATTTGGCCCTAACACTCTGAATTAAGGATATTGTCATACTGGATCATTTCCCCTGTGTGTCTGTGTGTGTGTCAGCGTGTGTTTGTGTTCCTTTGTGTGACAGGAACCAAAGGCTGTGATTAGTATCTGCAGCAACAGTGTTATTCTAACAGATTTTTTTTTTGTCCCATTTGCAGTAATTCATGTCACATTTTGCATATTTAAGTAATACGTTCCTCTGCAATGTTGTACATTGACTCACTGACAAGAGATGTAGTAAATGCAGCAATCATAGAATGATACCATACCATATAACTGAGAATCTGGAACCCCCCAAAAAAAGACTTAGAAAGCCTTAATTTAAAGTAATTATAGAACGGCAGCATGGAAGATTGCAGGAAAACTGCTTTCTACTTGTATTCAATTCCAGCGCCAATTAGTTCATTGCTAGTTTGACTTACATTCCCAAGTTCTGTTTAAAAATGATCATTTCAACATCAAATATTAGTCCAAGTCTTTTACTGGATTATTATTTCGATCTGATTCACAGTTGGACACCTTTTTTAATGTCCCTTGCAACATTTTTAAAATTGTTTCTTTCTACAACCTCTGTGCATCACAACTACAGTAATGGTTAGTCAAGGAGAAATCCTGTTTATGGAAATGTTAGGGTAAAAAACATTTGCCCATACATGGCCCTGCTCTAATCATTAGGGTATAGTCAAGCTAGGCGCATGTCACATGGTGGTAATTTGTTCTAATGGGCAGTTGCCAAACGTCTAATCTTATATGACCCCATCGGAAGGCAGACACCAAGAAGAAGTAAGAGAGGGAGGGTGGAGGAAGGGAAAGAAAGCTGGTGTGCTGCACAATAGTGTGATGGATATTGACTGATAACCCTTAAACATGAAACGGTTAACCAGGTTAACTTGTGACCACACCTGGCTCTGTCACTCTGTGTCCACACAAGCCGAGAACATAAAGAATTTTTGCTTCATTCCCGTTAACGGACCTCGGCACAAGCGCTTGGCTTGACCTCATCACTGTCGTGCCAATAATAACGTTAAAGCACACCCTCTCATGCAATATTGCTTAATTAGTACTCAGACTACAGTACATTGTGGCCTTTTAATAACTGGTATAATCAAAAGGCTTAATATTAATTATCCCAGTAACAGCAAATCATTATTTATGTGCTAAAAGCACCATGACATAAATAAAACAGGGAAAGATCATGGTTCTGTCGCCATGTGTGTACGCAATAAACACCTATTCACCAACCCAACATCCACACACTTACTTTCCACTTCATTACATAAAATGAAAGACAGAAAGACGGATAATAGGAAAAGAGAAGAAGAAGAAAGACAGATGGAGTTAAAAAGGTAGATGGACGAGGAGACGGAGAGAAATGGAGGTATATGGATAGAGAGAGAGGCAGACAGGCAGATGGAGAGAAGAGTGAGCAAATAGGAGAGTTAGCAATGGATGGATGCTGTGATAGCAGTGAAAGTGAGCAGGACAGGAGTTGTTTTGAGCTGGTTGTTTGGACAGATGGCTGTCTGTGTGCTAATTACAGACTGAGTGCTTGACACTGTGAACACAATCAAAGAGGAAACTAGCTTTATTTGTTCAGCTTCACCCACACATAGGCGCGCACACACGCGCAAAAAGAGACACACACACACCAAACGCCAAAGAAAACAGTTCGCCATTGCCACAAAGAGGCACGAGCAAACAGACACAGAAACACACAATTATTCACACAACGGGGCCTGCAAAGAGGCAACTCTCCATGTATGCACAAGCTTATCAAAAATGCACAATACAAATGAATAGCCACACTTGGCACACATTCTGGAGGGCAACCAGATCACACAGACCTCTTTAATTTTTCCAGCAAAACACATCGTTTTCAAGTGAAGTTTTGAATGGCATTAAATCATCCATGTTCACATCTCCTATTCATCTCCTCTTAACCCCTGACACCGTAGAGCTTACGATCCATTTCATCTGCATACTGGGGAAAGACAACTTGGCGGCACCAAGTGACTTACTGGAAGCGTCAGCTTTTTTTTATTTAACGCTGAAGTCTTGTCAACTGTCCAATCAGAATATGACACATTCATTGCCAACCTCTAAAGGATGTCGCACCTCCAACACAGAGACTTCAGAACAAAATGTATCATTCACGGCATACTACATAGATTGAGCACACACTTTGAGACATCCTAAAAATAAAATACCATGTCCCAGGAAAAAGTCCAGTCACTTAAACCTCATGCTGAGGTGACTAATTCATTACTCATTTATTTGGTCATCAGCAAATCAATAAGTAGCTACTTTTGTTAATCTATCGTCATTTATGCAGCGAGATGACTCTACTTCTTTCTCTTAATTGTGAGAATTTGCTCAAGATGAATCAATAATCAAGATGCGTGTTGCTGCTCTAAACATCTCAACTTTATACCAGATTTGTACAATATGTGCACACTATTTCGCGTTAAGCAATGTCACCTCCTTGAAAGTATCATCTCCTCAGAGGTGTCACAAGAGTTTAACACTTCTCTTAAAATATATGCTTACTGCAGTGTCTAATAATAGAAATGTCTGATACATCTGAGAACTGCTTTCCAAGACTGACAAGACGAGTCAGTCGATTCAGCATCGCCTTGTAAATCCCCGCTCGCCCTGCTGAATCTTGTTAGCAGCAAATACGTTGTGCAGCAATTATTCAAGGAAAACAATATTTTCAAAAATGTTCATTGACATATGAATATATTAAACATGCATGGGCATTCATTCTCTCAAATATCTGCTGAGCTGGTCCCAGCTCTGTTTGCTGCTCCAGAAAAGGAGCCGTCAGGGCTTTCAGAAACAGGACGAAATATAGAGGCACAAGGAGATGATACCCCCTCCCTTCAAACAGTCGTCTTTGCTGAGGCATGTGTAGTCAGTGGACGGTCCTAGAAGGAGCATCTGTTCAGTTTGTCCTATTTAGATGTGCTGCTGGGTTAAGTCAATGATATACTGTGGTGTCTTTGTAGTCACTAAGGTATGGAAATGTTATTTTGTTGACCTTGATTTTATCCCTAAATGTTTCTTCTCTATGATTTAATGAATCTATTAGACTTTGGTAAAGTGGTCTGTGCATAGATAAGACATATCGCTTGGTGTATATATGGTGACAGCCCATTGTAGAAAGTTTGTAGTCTCCTCTGACTTAACCATATTATCCAGCTCCTTTCTACCTTTCATTCAGACATTTTGACCTATAGCAAGGAGAACACTGATGTAACAAATGACTTTAATAATGTCAACAGTAGGCGTTGATATCAGACTTACAAAATAAAACACATGGATGCATACATGTGTTACTGGGAATCACACTTGTTGCATTTTCTACACAACCACATGTGAATCTGTTTAGATGACGCACCTTTTGCAATAGACTACTCCCATTGCCACACCTAATTTTAGCCAATTGCCATGAACACAACCACCACCACTGATTGGCTGTATCAGTGTTATATTATCCTTTGGCCACTTGGGCTATATCAACTTGATTACCTTTAAACATGCCATATCAAACATCACCATAACATTTATGGCAGAAAAAATAAGATCACACTTACTCCCTTGCAGCTTATGTCAGACAGCATAGATATTCCACCACAGATTGTGAGTCATCCCATGAAGATGAAGAACCATATCTGTCTGAAAATGCTGTGAAAATGATTGACAGCTCCTACTTTGCTGTCTTTCAAATAAAAACTGGGTCCTTCCTGTTTTTCTTTTAGCTGTTAATAAGCTGTCCACCCCCGGTTCAACGCCACAGGTCTTTTCAGTTATGATTAATTAAACCTATTAAGCTCAGGTTATATCTGGAGGGAGCTATGCTGAGGAGGAATCTGACATGTGGTCAAAAGAAGAAGTTAGAGGTTAATTGATTCATTTGATTCTTTTTTTTGTAATATCGCTTCAAAAAGACAGAGCAAAACATGCAAATAGCATTTTCTGTCTCCTCTCTTTATCAGCCACTTATCTTTCTTCACACTCTCTGCTCTACCTCTACCTCAGTCTAACTTTTTCTCTCTCTCTCTCTCTGGTTCTCTTTTTCTTATTCCTCCTCCTATCCCATCAAGGCCAAGCTTGTTGCGTTTGCAAGCCATACGACACATTCCCACATCCCTCCACGGCTCAGTCACCTCCAAGCAGCCTCATTAGCAGAAAACATAACGAGGGGGGAGTTAACAAGCTTAACGAGGACCTAACGAGGTGTCGGTGTCTGTTGTTACCGTGGCGCCTGGTCACACCTCGTCAGGCAGCCATAGGAAACAAGGTGCCAGGCACCAGATGTTCGGTTACGTTTCATTTTTTTTCCTCTCTTTTTTCACCTGGAATGTAGATAATTGAAATTTAGGTTAAAACATAAAATCACAAGTATTGTGCTTTGACTTTGCATGTGTTTGTAAATAGCATAATAAACCTCAAAAACACTTCTGTGATGTACTGCTTTTGGGTAAATCTAGTATTCAGGAACATTTCCAGTTGAGAAAAATCTGAATTAAGCTCCTCAACACAAACCATATTGTACATTATGGCTGTATTGTATTTTGGTCTACTGAGATACTCCTAGTACAGAGAGTACCTGGCTCTACAATAAAATCCTGCTTTATTACAATTCATGAGGCCATTGCTGAGATCTAGGAAAACAGCAGCAACAAAAAAAAGAAAAGGCAAGAAACCATCAAACAGGCTAAATTCAAATGAGAAGATCAAATGTAACCACACCAAAAAGCACTATGGCAAACATCTTAGGTCAAATTACAGCACACACATTTAAGCAATGGAATCAGCTTAAACAGCCAACAAAACTGAAACAGAATTTTTCCGATGTAATAAATAGTATTTGTTGTTATGTATAACAATAAAGCAACATATTTATTTTAATGGTTCCAGTTCTGTTTCCTAGATTTCTCCTTTAAAGAAGTTGGTTATGGTAAAAGTTTTCTGCCAATGCACAGTGGAACTTATTTGTCTTTATTATTTGTTTTTGTTTTTTAGTGAATGTGTACTGGAGTAAGACAGACCATTCTGTCATCTGTCTGACGTCGCGACATGCTCGCCGCTGACAAGTCCGCTAGCTTGGCTCAGACTGAGCCAGTAATCCTCCAGTAAGAGCCGTTAAACCACCACAGCTGCGGCAGGCAAGCTGCCACCTGAAGCCAACTGGACTGTCTCATGTCACACACACACACACACACACACACACACACACACACACACACACACACACACACACACACACACACACACACATCCTCAGAGATCATCATATAAATAAATCATATAAAAAGACAAATAAATTTACTAAACTTTCACTCTCATTCCCTGTCTCCTGTTACTGCATTCAGCGTCTGCATCGGGATGTATTTGTGTGTGTGTGTGTGTGTGTGTGTGTGTGTGTGTGTGTGTGTGTGTGTGTGTGTGTGTGTGTGTGTGTGTGTGTGTGTGTGTGTGTGTGTGTGACAGAAAGAGAGAGAGAAATAGAGCAGAACAGAGTTCAGTTTACTTTTTGTTGTGTTTGTGTGATAAAAACACACATGAGGGAACTCGTTCTCTGTCCTAATTGTGTGTGTGCATGTGTGAATGAAAGAAAAATAAAGTGGTGGAGGAGTTACAGTAGGGGAAAAAAGAGACTTACCTGTTTATATTTTATGTTACATGCACACTCATATAGACTTGAACCAAGACCAGGAGTGCACCAGCTTGCTATGAATAATCATTGTGTGTGTGTGTGTGTCTGTGTGTCTGTGTGTGTGAGGGATAAAGGAGAGAGAGAGAGAGAAAGAGGGAGAGAGAGAGAGAGAGAGAGAGAGAGAGAGAGAGAGAGAGAGAGAGAGAGAGAGAGAGAGAGAGAGAGATGCATAGGGAGGGATATGGTTACTGCCTTGTGTAATCCCACTCAACAGGAAACATATACTCCTGGGACAGGACATTTTGTCTAGTGTGTTGGGGTGTGTTAGTGCGTCTGTGCACTCTTTCCCAATGAAGTACCTCGGGGACACAGGGGGCACTTGTGTTTCTGAGTTAGGAAGGAAAATAGTACACAGAAACACAAAAGGTTAGGTCCAGAACACACACACACACACACACACACACACACACACACACACACACACACACACACACACACACCTCTTGGCTCCTTTCATTTTTCATTCAAGCTGTTGTGAACATTCCTGCTTTGTGTCCCTTTTTTTTTGTAATTATGAACTGTGTTGTGTGCTTTGCTGCAAGTCCGTTTCCACATATTAGGGAACAATATTAGGGAACAATTACATGTTTTAAACCTTTAATATGAACTAGATGGATCTCTAACACACAGTAAGTCATGGGTAAACAAAAGAATCCCTTTGCCAAATACACCATGTTTTTTTTTTATTATTTGCAGACAGACAGACAGACAGACAGACAGACAGACAGACAGACAGACAGACAGACAGACAGACAGAGACAGACACAGACAGACAGACAGACAGACAGACAGACAGACAGACAGACAGACAGACTGTATGCATGCAAGCGTGCATCGTGAGATGAAGTGTTCATCAGTCTTTATTAAGAAGCTTCAGGTATCATTTGTGTGTCTAATTAGATGTGCGTAGTTTCCGAGCTTGTTTGGAGCAGATAACAAATTGTTGATTAATGAGGTGATGAGACGTGATTGGCTAAATTGACAGCAGGATAATGTGTGATCATTTTATCATCCAGCTAGTTAATCGGCCAGTCTGTTATTCACTCAGTCATTGAGTCCAAGATTGTCAATGAATGAAACAGCCAGTTGATTTTTCACCCAACCAGTCACTCTTCATTTAGTCTGTCCCCTACAGACTGAAATAGACTTGACATTAGTTGTCAGATGTTTGTTGTACTGAGCCATAAGTCAAGATGGTGCAGTCACATTGTTGTCTTTTTTTCTACTTTTAAAGTTCACCAAAGCCATTCAATTCAAAATCACCTCTCTGTTTGATAGTTTTGATTGTTACTGATTGACCGCAGATGGAACAGACTCTCCAACAGTGGGTTGGGTGGACAATGCAGACATTGCAACCTCTGAAGAGACCAGGCGTAATTTTTTATATGAACCATATCCATCATGGTTTTTATTATTGGGGTTAAATACTCAGTAGCATCATATTTCTATTTTCATTCTACATAAGCTAAATAAATAGTTTCTTATTCTCTTTGGTATTTTTGTTGTATACAGATATACCATGAGTATGCATATTGATGTTGTCAAAGTACTCTCATCTCAAGGTGTGTTTTCTGTCACCACACATTTGGCTCCGGTCTTTTTTCACTTGGTATTGTATTTACTTGCTGTAATGAGCCGTTAGTTAAAGTTAGCCTAAGCATCATGTGCTGTTAAATTGAAACAGAGTGGAAACCATGCCCAATGGACCCAAGCACATATTTAATTTAACTTTGCATGCTTAATAGTACCGAGCAGGCACATGGACCGTGATTCTGTGTATCTACAGGTTAGTATCTATTGTGAAAACAAAATACATTTAAATTAAAGCCTAATAACTGAAAATGACCTAATTCTCCCATATGAACATTCAAAGTCAAAGAATCACCTTTGTTTTTTTAACTGCTTATCATTTAGAGATTTAATGCTGAAGAAATAAAAATGCAAAACAAAGTCTGGACTCACCCAAAGAAATATGCAAATGTATTTGGTGACCTTGTTTAATAATATACTAGTACATTAGTAATGCACATCTACAGCTCTAATACTATTGATACATATAATTCATCACAACAGAGGGGCAAGCGAGACAGACAGAGTTCGTTCTTTCCTTCAGGCATGGAAACATCAGTGTTAAAACATTAAAATCCTGGAAAAACCTTAAACCTTCCCTTCATGCTTCCCCAGTGCCCCTCCTCCTTTCCTTGCCCCTCTAGATCCAGCCTAGTCTTCTTGGCTATTTCTGGGCCAATTAAAGATGTTCCTTTGCCCAGTATTCGGATGGCCGAACGGAGGGGATGGCCTTCAATATAATCCTTGAGAGAGGAGGGTAAGGATAAATTCACAGCAGGTCATCGAGGAAAAGAGGGGGAGACATGTGGTAGACTGTGTGAGGGAGGTGGAGACAGGGAAAGAGTCAGCACTCAGTCGAACTCTTCTAAATGTATTATTTTAATAATAGAAGGTTTTGAATCAGCATCAGCATACAGTTAATATCATGATCGACATAAATGCTGAAGTTTGAACATATACCTAAATCCAGTCTGGAAATATTGGACTGTGCAAAATCTCAAGTGAGAGAGATTCATTTGATTTAATAGTTTTTTTGAGGCACCACTTAGACACTTTAACTCAAATTTAAAGAACAACTCTGAGGTACTTGTAGTACTTCTATTTTCTTTGACTTCACTCTAATTTATTTTATACTTCTACTATAACACATTTCACAGGCAAATATTGTACTTCAGTCACTTCACTAACTTTATTTAATTATTTTAGTTACTAGTTACTTTGCAGATACAAAATGTAATGAACAAATTATGATCTATTATATATTATAGGTTGAGCTAAAAACATTATTGTTCCCTGGGGGGAAATTCACAAGCTACCCAGCAGTATATAAAGTAATTAAATTCAGCTCCACTTTTACCAACTGTGACATTAAAGTGATTTACACTCTACTTATAACCCAATAATATAATATATATTATTCTGAAATGGGTCACTCTGTATCATTATTACTTTTACTTTTGGTGATCGTATAGTATATAAGCATATTTTGATGCTGATACTTTTCTATGAACATTTTGAATGCATAAGGTATGACTTCTACTTGTAACAGAGTATTTCCACACTGTGGTATTGTTACCTTTACTAACATAAATAATTTGAATACGTCCTCCACCACTGGTTCCCTAGAGTTCACCAACTACACATTTCACATTCATCCGACATGATTAGTTGTATTGCTTTCTACATGGTAGCTGAAGCTAAAATAAAATAATAATAATAAATTCGTTGTGATTAATAAAATATTGGTGTACCAGTTGCCATTATGCATGGTGGAACCTGTTTCCCTAGAGCATGCAACAAAATGTATTAGTATTACATTTTATATTATATTTTATTATTACATATTTCTTTATACCTGTCCTCAGACTTTAGACTTCAGATCAGAGAGAGACTGGTTTGCAAAACTAAAATCTTGTAATAGAGTATAGGATTTACAAGTGACAATGGTGCCATCTCACAAAAACAGACACTGAATTGATACCAGAGCTGTCGTTAGATGACTATTTGCTGAGCCTTTAATAAGTTTCTGTCAGCTGCACTTATTAGTATCAGCCAAGATATTAGAGGTGCATAAAGATTTCCAGGTTCCTGAGACTGACTAAGACAGGGAAACACTCCCGGGTGGTAATTCTTTAGCCCTCTTTAATATCTTAGATGGAGATGCAATCGATCCACAATCCCACTCGGAGTGCTGAGGTGAGGATCTTCCCACAGTGAGACTGAGACGTGTTATATAAAGCAGATTAATATCGGGGCCACATTTAGACTTCCAACAATAATTTCTCAACCTAATTTACAAGCTCCTCAATGCTGCACTAAATGTGCTCAGCTGCTACACTGGTATAAAGTTTGTCTGTCTGTGATGTCTGTATGTGTTTCTGCAAGTGAAATTAAGTAGTAGTAGAAGTATGTGAAGACAGAAAAAGAATAATAACAATAATACATGGAAAACCGTGTACGTATGTGTGTCTGTGTGTATTTCTGACAAAAGTCCTCTGAAATATATGTATGATAAAATAAGTCAAATAATAATGAAAAACCAAATGGAAAAAGACAGAGAACAAGTTTAAAGTATATTGTCATACATTTCCATATAAAAACACAAAATGCATGCTAATATGAATTTCATGCCTCAATGGGTAATATGTTTTTTGCCATATCTGCATTTTGCATGCTGTTTCAAGCAGAAGTAAGCCTGTGAGAAATCATGTTTCTCATTGCTGCTGCTGCCTCCCCTTCAATTTCATGCGAATATGCACATTCAGTTCAGCTCAGTATGTGACCGAATTTGAATACGACTTTTATGTGATGCAAATACACATACACTACACTAACAGACAGGAAAAATGTACAATGTATGCCAACACATGCGCATGGCTTGGCGTTACAACAGTAATTTTGCTCTGCATAATGTACCAATTTTACTTGCTCAAGATGTATGGAATGGCAAAATTAAGGAATGGTGTGTTTATTAGATGATATAGGGACATAATAGTCAAGATGTCACTGCCTTATTGCTCAAACTAAAGCAGCATACTTCATCAGACAAGCAAGTGAACATGAGGATTTATTGTCTTAAATATTATTAAGCCTTTAGATCATTTCAGTTAAACAACTTTTATAAATACTTCGCTATGACTTTAAGCTTGACCGGGTCAGAACAAACCAGACACAGTCAACGACAGAAAAGGACAGAGTAGATAAGACTAGACCAGAATCTAATCAATTATAACTCACATGTGTGTCCATGCTGAAAGAATAACCTGGCCTGGGTTTGTGTGTGTGTGTGTAGGTGTGTGCGTGTTTGTGTTTAGTCAGTGGGTCAATATCAGGAGTCGAGCCTTATCCCTGTGTAATCCAGCTACCCTGATAAAGGTGTTTTCCTGTGCGTATGTGTATGCATGTGAAAGTGTGTGTACCCACGTGTGTAAAGGACATACAGTACACTTTATCCCTGTGTAATCCACTGACCCTGATAAACAGAAATGGAAAGCAATATCTCAAATAGGGATCTGAGCGCTATAAATTCTTTTCTGTGTGTTTTTTTTTCTCCACATGTATCTCCACATAAATGTGATCACACAATCAAGGACACAGATCGATGCAGATGTTGACTAACGGACTAAACCGTGGGAAACCCGATTCTCTTCATGCACGTCAAATTCATTTAGCTGCCAATATGGTGGTGTATTTTAGAATCTTAAATCTTGTTTACTTAAAATGTCCATTTGTCTAAGATTCAGGGGCCGTTGAATATGTCCAAAAAGTAGCAACTCTAATTGATGCATTAACATGCCACTAAATCCTACTCACTGATCCATTGAGTTATTATTTTGGATTTGGGTTGGTCTGGCTTGGTTGTTTTTGTGATTTTAGGTAGTTCATGGGTTGTTGAAACCCACAATGAGAAATGTTTAATCTCAGTGAGATTTTTCTGTTAAAACAAAATAAAAAAATGAAAAATAAATTAAAAAAACAGCTGGTTTTCCATCAGGAAAGATCCAAAGTGGGAAAAAAGCTCATCTTGACCTCCGGCCTCTAAAAAACATGATTTATAAGATTTTCTGTGATTATTTTTAAAACATTGCAAATTTTCTGTGATTATTTTTGTGTGAGCTACTTCCTTGGGTAACTTTTATTCACTATACTTCTCTCCAGGGAATTGTAGCTTTTCCTGTAGTTTAACTTCCTCCATTGCTAGCTGGCAGCTTAGAAAGCTATATATTCTTCAGCACTGCCTTCTCTCTCTCCTTACCACTCCTGTTTGTGTCTTCTCCCATGTCATTCATCCGTCCATCCATCTGTCTGTCTGTTTCCGTCTGTCTCCCTTGGATGGATCCAGCTGTATCTGTCTGTCAATCAAATGTGAAATCTCAGAAGCCACTGATCTGTTTTCAACAAAACTCGAAGGGCGCCATACTCCTGTGGTACAACTCCAGGTGTAAAATGTACTCTAGACAGCTGTTGAGGTGGATACAGACACAGTTGGTCACATCAACAATATATTGTATATATTGATTGTACTGTATTCCACATAAAACAGTTTTGCCAAATTAACGTTAGCACATGGATCAGTGGAAATAACTGCCAATCAAACTAGTTGACGGCAGCTCAAACATTAAAAAAGTCTCTGTCAAAAGTATCGGATGAAGAATGATTTATATATTTATAGATCTGTCCCACACAGCAGTGAATGTATAGTAGACAGTATGTCCATCCATTTCCTGTATAGGTATGCTGCATATGGTCTTAACATTTTCAAGAATGTAAGCCTTGACACGTTCTGCAAATATTTTGATTTGATGTAATCTCTGCCACATGTTCAGGATGTTTTCATGAGCCCAAATGGAATCTGCAGAATTTTTGCATTTTGGTTTTTGGGTTGTTGCATGATATTGAACAATATTTTTTTAAGATTTTATTTAAAAGTGACAGCTGAAAAGTGACAGGGAGGTAGGGAGAAAGGGGAATGACATGCAGCAAAGGACTGGAGGTTAGAATCAAACCCTGAGCCAATATTAACTGTGTTTTGAGTAACTATTCAAAAAGCATTGAACATACTGTACCAAGCATTTTTCCTGTATCTACTGCATTATTGTACTGTACAATCACGGCACCGAAGGTGTTATGCTTTGCCTAGTAAAACTGTTAAAATGCATCCCACTCAGAGAACTAATCCAAACGTGAGACAAAAAAAGTCTGAATACCTTCTTTCAACACATCGGTCTCTCACTTTATACTCACACTCCGACTCTGCTGTCACTTATAAGAGCCAGGATTTTTCAAGGAGTTAAACTCATATAACACAAATCGAGCAGTGACAGCAAGTGAGTGTACATCTGTTGTCTCTACAAAGCAGGGAGCCACCTACAGCTGAACAATCCCGCAAAATAGGCAACAAGATTGACGGGTGGAATTGGAGAAAAATCAAAATGTTCATGGCGCTCAGCCCGTCTGGCTTATTTGTGACTTCAGATATGATTCATCTCTCTCTCTGTCATTTCTCTGCCTTTACTTTCTCCAACTGTTTGGTTTGCCTTGTTGTTTCCCACCCGCGCCATCTTGTCTCACCTATCTACAACTGATCATCAAGTTTCTTTTCTCTCTTTCTCACCCTCAATTTAAGCCGTTTCCTCTGATTTTCTTTTTCCTTCCATGCCTCCTGCTCTCTCACCATGGCAGTTTGATGAAAGCAGACAGAGACATGGAGGAGAATTTAGGTACATCAGAAAGTGTTGTTTCCATGTGCTTGCTTCTTTAGCTGCAAAAGTTACATTTAAAAGTGCAGAACTGTAAGATTTAGGGTGATCTTGGCAGAATATGGCAAAAATGGAAAATTATTTTCATATGTAGTTCATATTAGTGTTATGCCAAAATTGTTAGGGGAGGGTGAGATTAGTGATATTCAGTTGGTTGCAATCTGCGCTGGACATTTAAATCAACAGTACATGAGGGTAAATCAGTAGAATATTATACTAACAAATGACTAAAGGGTATTTTAGTGAGGAAGTTAAAATGTGACTTTGCACAAAACACAACACTGTGCGTGGATGTGGGTGGTACTAGAAGTGACAGAGAAAAATTGCAAAGACTCAAAGAATCATAACATCGTTCCACAGGCAACTATAATAATAAAGATGATGCGGTCTTCCTCTTCCCATCGCATCTTAAGAGAGCTGAAACTCATGAAAGCTGTAATGAAACACCAGGGAGTCTTATTTCTCAGAGAGTGTTCTTTTTTTATTTATTTAATTAAATACTTTTTCTCTGTCAGGCACTTCTCAGGTGACAGTAGGAAAAAACTTAGTTCAGTTGCACTAAAAGCTGCTGAAATTTCTATAATTGTCCAAAGGACACTGCTTGATTTATCTTAATTTTTTATTTTCATAACTTTTCAGTTTCAGTCAGATGAATGAGGCTGATGTGGATAAATAAGGGTTAGGTGGTGATGAAAGGCAGGAAGGAGGATAACTGCAGGGCATAAAGGGAAATTGTCTTCCAAGAACTGATGTGCTTGTACATGATGTGCTGGAATCTCTACATTAAATTCAATTATGTCTTAGAATAACACATTACACATAACACGTATATATGTAAGGTTTTCACATACAGCAGCAGCATGCTGAGCTGCTTAACTCAACCACAGATTAGTTTCTCTCTCTCTGCCGTTTCAACTGTGATCTCACCTTATGTGCGACCATGCATCTCTACATCAGAGAAACCAAAATCAATTACCTTTAGGCTTATCAGTTTTTTATATTTTTGTATTCTTTTATGTGTTCAGCAGTAAAATTGCATAAGCTTAAACCTAAAGTAAACTGGCACAAAAACAATCTGAAACGTATCATGTCTCTAAACTTCTTAGTCATTCACACTATGTCATGCTTCAGCCTAATTAGTTGTGTTAGCGATGCTTGATGGTCTACTGATTCAGTTGTGCTTCACTACAAAAATGTATTTGAATTTCTTTTTTTGTTTTTGACAAAAATAACAATGTGACATGAACTTTCAAAATAGAAGTAGCTTCAAATGCCGCAGACCATCAAAATGTATATCAGTCGAATACTGTCACCAACTGTTTCCCATCCCCTCTGCTGTCACGTACAACATTTAAAGATATTGATTCATTGTATGTCTCGGGAATGTTGCACACTGTCACACTGATCCATCATAGCGGCCAGACACAGCACATCGCTCCGCAGGTATCACTCCATTAATGTTTGGCATTTATTGTCTGCTAAGCTTTTCATCTGCATTTTCCCTTCTTGTCTTTTTTAATCTTTTCATGCCACTCTTTACATTTATGTATACCTCACATTGATATTCTGAACACATGGTTGAAGCAACTGTGACATGTACAGAGGGTTAAACCTCATGCTATGTGGAAGCAGACGTCTTCATTGTAGCTTGATGTGGAACATTTTCACTTACTTCTTTCACCACATACTCTGTTATACGTAGTCACATCTGGGAGTTCTCTGATACACAATAAATATTGTCTATCAGACTTTTCAACAGTTTGGGGTCAGAGACTTAATCAAAACTCCACATAGACTCTTGTTATGCCCCAGTCTAGGGGTCTAGAGCATAACAAGAAATAGGTGCCTCGATCTTCCCCGAGTCCCAAGTAGCCACTTACACAGGTTTTATGTACAAACAAAAAAAAGGTTTATTTACAAAAACCTTGAAAATAAATCACTTCCCTCAGAAAATCAAAATCACAATAAACTTACCTTCCTAAACCTACAAAAACAGTAGAAAACACGATCAAACAAAATGGCAGTCCACCCCTACTCTTCAAACAAAAAGCTACTTCTAAGGTGATACAAACAGTTTTACAACAGGACATGTGGCACTAGTTGGGAGAGGATGAGGAAGTAGTGTCCACCTGGCAGCCATCTTGGCTCCTTTTATCTTTGGGGCTTTCAGGTACAGCCAATCACAGGCCAGGACCGGAAAATTACTCCACCAATCGCCTCCTGGGGATGGCACATCCTATTTGCATACGAAATACAGCACAAGCACAGGGCACACAAAGAAACACACACAGACTACAAACAAATATGACCACAGTCATAACACTCTAGAAACAAAAAAATGCTAACTCAAGAACCCCATGTTAGCAGCATTACAAATGTGCAATTGAGCTACTTTGACAATCAGGCATTTCATTTTGCATTCACGCTCCAAAAACCTCCATCTTTTCAATACTTTTATAGAGGTTTAGACACACTTAGACAACAGCACACAACTAGATTAACAGAAATATCAACAAAAGAAATATGCCACTCGAGAGGCCTTAGATTTATACAGACCTCCACTTACATTCAGCTTACAAGAAAGGTAAAACCACCAGAAATCCAACATAATTTATCACAATACACAGAGAATAAATAACAATAAGACACAAAATGAACAGTTCCCCAAAGCAGCAGAGAATAATCATGTAAGGATACAAAAGGCAAATATAAATATTATGTATGATTTCTCTATATATATTTCAACATTGTAGGTAAACAGGACACTGACGCAGAGACACGTTTTAGGTTGGAGAAGCAAGCCTGTGTCTGTATGTTTAAAAACCTGCACCAGCTCAGTTGTCCAATTCAGAAGACTGCAGTTGCATTGGGCAGCTCTCAAGTCGATTTCTCCAGATAAGCACTCATTTTTTAAACAAATGACTCTGCATAAAGTTTCCCAGATAATAACTCATTTACACAGCAGAGCTTTAATGTTTTATAAACTCACAATTGCCATTTGAGAGGACACAAAAAAAACATTGTTTCCCTCTGCAGCGATAGAGGAATTAAAAAAATACGGGAACAATTTGCACATCTGCTCTCCTCAATTTGGGCCACTCTACACAGACACGAGTCTCGGTAGAGATTCTTTTTCCATTTAGCTGCTTTTCGTGTCAAATTCAATTGAATGACCACATAAAACAAATTGAAATTCATTTGCTTTAGTGGGGATATGAGAGAATTACTATTAGAGATACGGGAGTGGGGGGAAGAGTTGTTGACAGTGAATATGAAATAAAAGCCACTGTGTTCCCGTGAGGATCAAATTGAAAAGGAAACAAAGAGCAGGTTGGTTGTTAATGCCACTTTATTTTGATCGCCAAATATCTACTGAGCAGTTTTATACAGTATACATCTCATATAATTATTAATTAATGAGTTATAATTACTCGCTCTGGTTACTTTCATATCATACCATACTGTACACAGAGCCATGCTGTTAGCAAACGTAAAAAACTAGAGATCCACGATGCCTGTCAACATGTCGATGTTTCGATCCATCAGTAGTCATTACAATATTATGATATCAGTCAAGTCATGTGTTGGACCATACCCATTCTTCTCATTCACTCAAACTTAATTTTTTTTATCTCAACTATACATTCACCTGTAAAATTTTCTAACTGCATCTTGCACAGTTGTGACACCATCACATTGACAGACTCTGTCCACAGACAGGAAGACATATAAACACCCTCTGTGCTAGTTTGAGCTATGTCTATATGCGAAGATTTTGCCATGAACAAACGGACACAGACTTACAGGATGAGGACAACGCCTGCCATTGCTGTTGCTGCACGTAATAAGGCGAGAGGTGGCAAAATATGCAACCAGTGTCATTTTTTGTTGCCATCTTACATGGACAGACGCTTCATGATTTGGCACCAATAATGGATTGAAGGAAAACCGTCCCAATGCTATGGGATACCCTGAATCCAACAACAACAAAAAGACAGCTGACCCCTTCCTGCACGGTTGATATCTACTGGATTACAGTAAAAGTGTGTCTCTTCAGCTCTCCTCAACTCCCTGAGGTGATCCTTTGACCGGAATAAAAAGGAGACTTCTTACCGTTTCCGAGTTGTACGAGTGTGTGGGTGACATGCTTCATTTTTCACATCAAGATTAAACACGTTTGTGCTACACTTCTGTCAGCACGACACCCAAACAGAAGAAGTAAAGCATATGGAGGCTCTTTATTGACGTTGTGATCAGCCTTTCTGGAGGAAGTCTCTTTGGGAACCAATTTAGATTTAACAAGTCTCCTATAGGGAAGATGAGTGGAGGGAGGTTTCAGCGAATACACCATCACCTGGGGATAATTGGGGACATGTAAGATACAGTAGGAGGGAACAATAGCACATTCCACAGATCTGGAAAGTAGGAAAGTTTCCAACTTCCGAGACAGGAGGATAAATGAAAGAATCCTTTGGAACTTGAAGTGAGGCCTGGTAATTTCCATATGCTCTACACTCTAGTAAAATGATTCAAAAGATGCTTTCTGGGATTTTCATTATGTAACCATTGGGGAAGCTATCAAATGTTTGTCTACCTAAACATCCATGTATTCATTCTAATACATGTTGTGTTCATAAGGAAGCAAGCATCAACCACAGGTAAATGTTGAAACAAATGTGTGTCTACATATGCAGTTTCTCTAATGGCCTCTAGAGGGTCGCCTTGAAAAACTATTAGATAACAATTTAAATGCCACACATTAAATATATAGTCTAGTTAGCTTAGCTTAGCATATAGATAAAAAAAACAGAAGGAAATTGCTAACCTAGCTCTGTCCAAGGTAACAAATCAACACCCCACCATGTTTTGGCCAATAACTTTTTAGGGTCTTGCCAGGCAAGAAAGAGTCCAGGACACAACCCCTGGTTTATCCAGCAAAATGCCAACATTCACTTTCTAATCCTAAGGATTTCCAGCAGATGGTCATTTACATCAAACAGTGATCTCGCCCCATGTGCAACCACCTGCTTACATGCAACCAGAATTCCATAGGAAGGTCATGTGATAACGAATGAAATATCACCATGAGAATTGCACCACTCCATCTGCTTATAAAGGGCCGCGAGAACTGACTAAAGGATTCAGCGATTCTTTGGAAATTGTTTTGTCAAACTGAACATTTTTCCATAGGTCGACAAAACAGGTGATTTGAAGACAACAAGGTGTTGTGCTCTGGAGAATCACAATCGGCATTTCACACTGTGAAATGTGTAAAGGGTAAATGATTAATTGATTGATTAATAATAATAATAATAATAATAATAATGCATTTTATTTCAGAGCGCCTTTCAAAACACCCAAGGACACTATACAAAGATAAAAAGCAATGGAAATACAAAGATTAGAAAAGCAAAACACAATCAAAAGCACAGGCTGTATAGTATAAAACAAAGAAATTATGAAAAGTCAAAGTGCATAGGCTAACTGAAACAAATGAGTTTTTAATCTGGATTTAAAGAGGGGTAAAGAGTCAATATTGCAGATGTCAGGGGGTAGTGCATTCATGATTAATTAATACAACATTCGAGAGATAACTAGATGAAAATCATTAGTTACAGCCTTGGAAATGGGAATGTTAGCCTTGTTTGGCAGGATAACACATCCTGGTTGCTTTCTGCAAGCCACTTCAGCTACACCCAGTTACTCGAATTTGGATTTTCTGATTTTTAAACCAAACCCCCATCAGAAACATACTGATGACAAAACAGAGAAACAGACACTATGTCCAAGGGTTTTCTAATGTGTCTGTATTCTGTTCAAACTAACAACTAGCATACTCGCACTGTTTTGTATCACATAAGTCACCTGTAAGACTAACTTGTTACTTACACAACACATTGAACTGTGGGCAGACGTCATTTTCCTCGATATGGCAGGAAATTGTCTTATGTAAGCGCCACAGGTAACTCAGAATAAACATATATCATTAGTTTGTGCAGTTTCAATTTACATTTTAAATTAATTGCACAGAAAGTAAATTAACCACCAACCTCTGTAAGCAGAGTGTACAATCAAGCTGTTAACATAGTCATTTTCTGGTTTGTGATGTCCTCTGTTATGAGACTACTGGGCTGAATCATACAACTACAGACAGCCCCTCTGGGGAACTGCATGGCACTTACCATTCATGCTCATCAGATGGGTATTATTTGTGAATTTGGTAAACACTTCAGCTTTTCATTTATCAGCTTTCCTACATGCTCAGCCCTCACTTCTCTCACTTCAAACTCATATCTTCTATAGATATTAATTTTTCTCATGTTTTAAATGACTGAAGGTACGAATAAATACAATGATAGAACACCAGATTGGTGAGACTTTCTACACTGACAAACTGGACTCTCACCAATTCTCACTTTTTCTATTTTTACATGTTTCTCTCTGTTACGTTTTGAAGTTTGGCTGACTGGCAGGTCTGAGCGTTCACACTAATAAAAGGTTACAGCGAGTTTTAAAACTGCCAAGTTTATTTCTAAAGTTGACGTCAGTCAAAATGACTGGCTTCTTCACATACTCACTAAAATATACACACATAGACAGACAATTACTCATACACAAATCACCGCTGTTATTGCACCAGTATGATAGTTGTTTATTTTACACCCGACTGCGAATGTTCTCAAGACATCACAAGCTGCTAACTGTAGCACCAATGAAACACAAATGTGATGCCATACATCACAGACAAATATCAGTCATAATGTTCCTGTGTGTGTGTGTATACACACATTATAAATGTATGGACTTTTGGCAACTACCTTTGAGTTGCTGGTGGTTTTGTGTCAGAAACCAGAAATAAATATTTCAGTAAATCTTTTTAAAAAAACATTATGTTGACCAAAAAGCTCCTGTGTGTCACACATGTCCAGCAAGCATGGGATAAAAGGTCTCACAGTTTATCCTAAGAATCTTATCTCATGTGGATGCTGTAAATCTGCAGTGGGTATTAAAGGCTAAAAATTTGGAATACAAAATTGTATGTTTGAGCTTTTGCTTTCAGACTGGCTTTAGTTTATTGGGCAGCTGACAGGAAATGCACCCGTGCTTGCAAGAATATCTCTCTTAGTACATGGACTTAAGTGGTATCTAATACTCTCAAAAACTTTGACAGAACATCGCTCAATGACTGCCAATGAGAAGACTTCACCATCCACTCATGGCTTTGTCGACTTCCAACATACACTAGACTTACGTAGTGACCCTAGTCGTCATGCTGTCGTGTAGAAAGAGAAAGACAAAAGACACTCGTCACGTCTGATTCAGTAAAATTTCTTGCAACACCGAAATAAGTAAAACTTACATTGTAAATTCACTAAAGGTGGACATGGAAGAACCGAATACAATCAGCTTTGCATTGTGACATTGCATTGTTACTCTTAGTCTATTATAAGAAACATTTGGTGCAGAAAGAAAACTGCATAACCCGCATGCATGCGACAGAACGGAACAGTATAGAAGCCATGTTTCACCAGAGTTCACCATGAACAAATTTGTATATACAGTACTAAAGTACACAGTAAAGTATACAGTTATCTAATTATGATCCCTGTCTCCATTAAAGAGAACCTGCACATCTTGGAGAAAAAGATACCCTGTGGAGTTTTCTACTAAAACAAAATGTTAAAAAGTATTGTGTGCCCTTGAGGCCTAAAAAAAAAAATCTCAAAATATTTGAAAATAAATATTTTGTTCATGTTTCTAGCTTGCAGTTCTCTTCCCTGCGTTTTGCTAGTACGTTGCTACTTTTCTTGGCACATTCTGTTGCCACCTATCAGTCAGTGGAAGAGCATTGGGAGGAATATGTATCCCGTCACCCACATTCTCGTGCATGCACACCAGATGCAAACAAAACAGAGACCAACCCATCAATACATTGCTCCTTAGCACTCCTAGTGGTCAAAAACTCCACAGAGTAGCTTTATAAAAAGGAAATGTGTTAATGTGTTAATCTAAGCAGTAACATTAAAGATGAACTGCACAGTTTTCAGTTTATTTATTTATGCCCATAATGTTAAACATGTCTAAAATAATCCTGAAACAACTTAAAAAGACAGAATCAAAAACCAAAGAAGAATCCTTAAAAACCACAAAAGGTAATAAGAAAAGTGCTACCTCCGTGTCAGTATGAAACACTCATTTATCTTAATTTGTCATTTATTTTATCTGCGATTTCTCAACAATTCGCTCAGTAGTGCTATTCATCACCAAAACCACTGCCGTTCATCTTTAACAGATTTACCCAGCCTTTTTGGCTTTGCCACACAGAATAACAACATTTTGAATGAATCATTCTGCTTTCCCCATGTACAAATTTAAAACAGGCTCTACTGTATTTGAAGAGAACACATTTTCTTATAACAAACATGATGCATTAATTGTTGACTATAAAATACAGGCTTTTGTGGTGAAATTAACATTTTCTCGCTTTTTAGATCACACTTAAGCTTCATCGGTTAATGCCGTGATGTCTTAGGTGGAATGAAATAGAACTAAGGGTTACAAAGTCAAATGAAAGTTAGGATTTGAGCGATTCTGCTGCATTTATTCAAACTACAACTCCTGACATCTAATAACCGTCTAAATCTCAGACTCACTTTGGTTAACAGGTTCGAGTCACTATCTTTCAATGCATAATTATAATGTTTACATAATTTCACAGTCCAAAAAATATATATTCATATATATATACATACACACATTTAATAAAGCAATACGCACCACATAACAATGATATGGTGATATGAGCTGAGGTGTTAATCCCAGGTGTGTGTGTGTGTGTGTTTATCTGCACACTTCCATGATTTTTCCAGTCTGGGATTCACTCAGAACCAACGACGGGGGGTTAAAGCAGGTGACACAGAGAGATATGATTCTTCAACTGGCTGATAGTAATCAGACAGTGAAGCCAAAGTGCTTAATGCTGAATTTCACTTCTCTGTTGTTGGTGGTATTCACAAGCGCTGCTCAAGATGGTACACTAAGAGCAGCTGCTTGATCACTTAACAAGCTATGGAGAAGTACACCTAATGTTTTTAAAGTCTCTCATCAGATACAGTGGACTTTATATACGTACACAGATTATTTGTACCCTTGTCGTATTATTTTGATGCATGTACTTTTTCCTCTTGTATGCCCTGAACAGCTCAAGGTGGCTTTGGAAACTACCCGTGCAATGCACTTTGCATGTCCCCCTGTATCTGCAAATTTGAATTAAGTTAATTTAAACTAGGCTGAATTTATGGTTCACTTTAGGAGATCGTCTCTCTAGCTCCATGAAGCCTCGTCTCTAATAGTTTTGGAGTTCAGGAATGTTCTTGTAGAGGTCTAGTGAGTCAGGGTTGGAGAAAGCTCCTCTTTGCATCACCTCCCGGCCAGCAATGACCTGTTTCACAGCCACTTCCACCTTCTTACCGCTGATCGTGTACTGCAGAGGGATGAAGAAAAGGGTTGTCATTAAAGCTAGGACTTACTTTTACAGTTGTAATCATTGTGAAAGGATAATCCATACATTCTATTTATATCGGACTGATATTTATAGTGTTCTTACAGGAATGTCTCTGGTCTCCAGTAGCAGAGCAGGGACGTGTCGGGCAGACAGGGCTTTTCTAATGGCTCCTCTAATCTTCGCCACCAAGTCCGGGCAAAAGGGTTTACCAGGTGCCATCTTTAAGAATAAAATAACTCTTTCTTCTCCGTCGGAGTTGTACTGAGGAACGCAAAGACTGTCTGACACTTCTTCGAACGCCTCCACTGTAGAGAGGACAGGAAAGGAGGGGGCAGAGTGGAGGACAAGGAGATAAAACAAAAAATGAGGAGTGCAGATGAGAGGCATGAAGAGACAAGGAAGTGAGTGGTGAAGAGAGTAAGGGAGCAAAGATCAGAAGAACAGAAGGGGAAAAGATGAAGCTTTGGAAGAGTTTGAGGAAATTCACCACTTAAAACTTCAAAACTAAGCACAGGAACGCTGCATTCCTGCTGTCAATAAGAAGAAGAAGCTGTGCTTTTGTGACACTCTGTCAGTTGAACACATAATGACAATTGACACTTAAAAATGAATGAAAGGATGGAAAATATCTTTTTTCCCCACCAACATAAAGAGGACCATGACTCAATTAAAGCTCACAAAATAACTTTGGTCTTTCCTTTCTTATGCCCAGCCTGCTCCATCTGTAATGTTCAAGACTCACCAATGTTGTAGATCTCTGAGCTGCCAAATCGGACTCCATTGGGGTTCAGTGTCCCGTCACTGCAGAACAAACACATGTGCAAGATTTAAAACTCTGGTGTCTGTCACTGGGAAGCTGTATGGCTCACATCATACAACACATTGCAATGAGGGGAAATATTCTACTGGCTTACAGAAACAAACTAAGTTTCTGTACGCTAGTGATTTTTTCTTTAATTATTTTTATTTGTTTCCCTATAAATATATTTCCATACGATTCGTTTATATATTGAATCTGAAAGAATGTTTTTTGACATAAAGCAATCTTAAGATCCTTCTGAACAATAAGACAAATCTCAGGGGAGAAGACCATTTTAAATGGAAACCTCCTCAAAAACAGAAGAAATATGCATACTTTATATTTAAACCTGTCTACTTACTAGCAGTATAACGTTCTTAAAACCGACTGCTTTTAGTACATATACACACAAATGTGCATACATGGAACTGAAATTTTCAAGTGCAAGTTTTACCTGGAACATTTTTGGCAGTGCACAAGTTGTCGTCTATCAGATGTAGCACACTTGTCGGCTAGTTATGAATCAAACCATGGCTTGAAATGTTTTTTTAAATAAACCATTCTTCTTTCAACATTCGATTGCACTGCCCCGAGTAGAACGAATAATGGCTGACCTTCTGCCCAGCATGACGAGGCCTCCCGTCTTTGGGTTGATTTTACAGTAGTCACCATGGGCCCACACCCCTAGAGAGAAGGAACATTACTAAATTTAATACAAGGTTTTAGTTCTGTGAAAATTTTATTAATAGATAATAATGCCATACAAATAAAATCAACAGCAAAAACATATTATTTAAATACAATATTAATAATACTAATAATCTAAAAGATGCTATAAAGTTACATGCAGTTCGGCCATATTTATTGGAGCTATTATATAGCACTGCATTATATCACATCATAACATATATCGAGTGTTGATATTTTCCTGGGTTCTCTGTGTACAGTATATGTATACAGTATGTAGATTTGTATTTATATACCACGTTTGTGTACTTACCAGGAAATGAGGAAAAGTATGCTTTGTGATATTTGCTCCCGTTCTCGTCGTTCCAGAAGTGTGTAGGCTGGCAGGGAATTGGCTTCAAGCAGACAAGCTCCCCGCTCTCTCCCCATACAGGCTTACCTGTCCACACACACACAGACAAACACACAAAGAGATTTCACAGGAACAAAACATAAAGTTAGAGGCTTTTAGATGTACTTTGCTATGACACACACACACACACACAGATAAATAATTCTCAGTTAAAAAAAAAATCACCTGGAAATATATCTCCCTCCCTCAGAGAAACTGATACACTTTACTGTGTGGTTTCACACAGACCTCACCTCCTCCCACAGGACAGTGTTATAGGCTTAGAGAAAGACTAAAATAATCCCAAACTCTGCCTACAAAACTGCCTTCAAATTATCCCTCAATCCCCTGTCCTTTGAGGTGGTGGAGACACAGCAGTACTGCCTGCAGTGAGGATCGGGAGCTGGAGAACAAGGGACTAAAATCAATAAGAAAAACAGGCTGTTTAGGACTCCCATTGTTCCTTCAGTTTTGACCTTTATTTACCCAGGGAAAGTTCACTAATTACTGTCACAATTTTTCAGTGATGGCTAAAGCCAACACATCCACATCCACATATGGGAGCAACCAAGTATAACCACAGTCTTGTTCTGTTAGCTACCAAGCTGCTCCAGAAGCAGATGGGAAGTTTGCTCAAGGGCAATCCAGTGGTTTTTAAACATGCTTGGGCTTAATATTTATCCATTCCCTCCTTGGATTCAAACAAACAGCCCCTTACAACCACTACACTATGTGATCCCAAAGCAGTTCAGCCACTCTGAACAAACACACACACACACACACACACACACACACACACACACACACTCTTACCGTCAGAGCTCCAGGCCTCCACAGCCATCCCGAGGTTTCTTGTTTGGATCTCGCCCCGATACACTGGAACTGTTGGGTTCTGACCCATGAAACACGACACTATGTCAGTGCCACCTAGAGAGAGTGATGAGAGAAAAACAGGTTCAGCTGCACTGAAATGAAACACCTTGCTCAAAGTTACCCTGTGAATTTTAAAATGTGTCAAAGGTTTTGTTTGCATTCATCTTTCTCACCGAGACTTAGGTCTGCTGATAAAAACTTTTCATATTTACAACGAATACAAAGATTTTTCATTTGTTTTCAAAATAGTGTCCAGCCGAATAAAACAACTACACATGCCCAGCACAGCAGACAAAGTTAACAAGCAGCTGGTAAACTTAGCAGCTAAAGACAGCCAGACTCAGTGGAGACCAAACCAGAGTTGAAAATTAGAGTGTATAATGACCAGACACATAGCCAACCGTATTAACCATGTTAATATGTCAGCGCTTCATGTCTATCTGCGTGCTGTGGTTTGCTTGCTGCCCCCTAGTGGCAAACAAAAATCAATTAATGCAGCTTTAAGATTAATAACGCCAAGTTATAAACAACCTTGTTCCAATGAAGTCAGGCACAAATGAGAAACATACATATTATAGTTTGCTTACTAAACTGAATCATTATGTTCCTAAGTAAGTACTCACAAAGACATTACTAAACTTAGCAACAGTAACAATCTGGTATTTTGACAACACAAATTGGCAGAGTTAGCACCCTGCTCCACCTACATTGACCTATATAGAAGTTCTACACTGTTGCAGCACATTCCTAAAACTGTCATGAACACACACACACACACACAGCCACACCATCCATTTGTCTCTTTCTACCTTCCAATCATCTACCATTTCTGACACGTTCTATTCATCTCCCTTCCCATTGTTCCCATCTCTACCTCCCTGTTTCGTTCTCTCGCTCTCTATATCATAGACTCCATGCATCCATCTTGTTTGCTTCCTCTCAACTGCTTTCTGCCCTTCTACCACTTCCTTCTGCTCTTGCTTTTCTTTCTGTTCTTTACACTCATCCTCTCTCTCTCTCCCCGCCTTTCTCTCTCTGCCAGGTTCTTTATTGAGCTTTAATTGGCTCCCTGGAGGAAGTGAAAACTTTGTCTTCTGATTAAACACACACACTTATAGTGGGAAGACATGCAATTATTTTATTATTACACTCACTTTAATGGGTGGGTACACATGCAGAAATACACACACACAGACACACACACACGCCACTGCTTATTTCTTGGGATGCCTTCCATCATCAGCCATTTAGTGTGTGTGTATACACAAGAGGGTAACTTGTAACACTGATCTGATGTTTCTAACAGCACAGACTACTCTGAACAGAACAGAATAAACAGTGAAGAAAACGCTGTTTTGAATCTATATATTTGTGTGTTTGCGTCAGTCTCCTTTCATTTGTGTAGGGGTGAAGCTTTGAACATCCTCTGGCACAGTACCGGGGTCAGTCAAAGCCAACAACTGAGACCAAAAGCCAAACCAGCTAACCTATGCATGCATTCATATATTTAAAAAATCAATGATAAAATATGAAAACAATATATAAAATCCAACTTGCCGTGCACATGCAAATTAAAACAGAAAACTCAATCACATAGAAGAGAAGAGAAGAAAAGAGAAGAGTAGCGAAGATGGGGTAGAGGAGTGACATATGGGCAGTCAGGCGGAGGTATATTAGGATGGGGGGAATCCAGCAGTGAAAGTGTTAAAATCCCCCAATGAGGAACGATGGGGTTCTGAAATTCCCGCTGACAGGGTAACACACACACACACATTCTGAAATACACAAAAAGGGGGAAGGAAATATACTCAAGTCAACTTGCACATGTTTACACACACACACACACACACACACACACACACACACACACACACACACACACACACACACACACACACACACACACACACACACACACACACACACACACACACACACACACACACACACACACACACACACACACACACTGAAATCAGCAAAGGGGCCCATCACATATGTCACTGTGACCACCAGTCACATATGCTGTGATAAATCCTAAGAACACACAC
Source organism: Collichthys lucidus (assembly GCA_004119915.2). Lineage (NCBI taxonomy): Eukaryota > Metazoa > Chordata > Actinopteri > Sciaenidae > Collichthys > Collichthys lucidus. The sequence goes on along the minus strand of CM014088.1, from coordinate 17,141,881 downwards.
ACACAAAACACACAGGCACAGAGCGTTGACCTCGGGGGTCAAGGTTAGGTCGGTTGGCAGCCAACAGGGTTGGAGCCTGCTGTTGCCCTTGGCGACAAGGAGGAAACTAACTGGCGCCAGACCTGCTGTTCTGAAGAATACACACACACACACACAGACACATACATGAGGGCACACACCCTCATATCCATGGTGGTCACACACAGATCTAGTCCCTTAATTAAAAAAAATTGGTCTGAATTTTACAGTTTTGGACATAACTTCTAGCAATTATGACAATGCTGCATTCATCGAAGTAACCTCTATGACACAAGACATCACTGCAAGAAAAGACGCTCTACAACAGAAGATAACACATTACAAGCTGCAGCAATTATATGAAATGGTATACACTTCCTGTTTCCCCACCCTGTTTGAGAAGAGTTGTGAATGCTGTGCGGATGGATGAAAGCAAATGATATGCCAGAGACAAGTTATTTAGTTGTTAGAATTCATCTTTGGTGGAAATGGACTGATGATTTAGCACCAATAGAGAGAAAAAGAGATCTCATGAAAGTATGTTGCTGCTGAGACAGAGACAGGTCTTGAACAAAGTTATTCTTTTCGTGGTCTGTCTGTCTGTCTGTCTGTCTGTCTGTCTGTCTGTCTGTCTGTCTGTCTGTCTGTCTGTCTGTCTGTCGTCATTTTTTTGGTCAGAATATTCAGAAAATATGTGGCTTGTAAAAAATGAGTCCCACTATTTACTTCAGTGACTATAGGACGAAAGAATCGCTCATAATCTGCTCACGTTCACATCTCCCATTACGGTCAATAGACTCAGACTAAAGGGGCAGTGGCTAAACCCACGTGACACAGAGTCTTCAGTGTGCTTCTTCCTTCTAAAACGTCTCTGCTACAATGATGTGTGATTAAGCACAACATGAAATGAGTGGTGAAATGACCAGACACATCAAGCAACCCAACTGTTTAGCCATACACCACTTGATTCTGAGGAAATGATCCAAGGAAAGCATACCCCTTATTGCAGGGGATACTGTGTGTGCTCACAACCACAGTAAGTCTGCGAAGTGTGACCAATTTAGCAGCCCTCTTATAAGAGATAGTAGATGGATGCGAGTACAAAGTCTGTGCAGACACAAGTAGAAGCATGGATGATTTTGTACCAACAAAATAACTTCTGATCACACATAACTGTAAATCTATTAACCCCTCATACCCTTTTTCTTCATCTCATCTCATTTCTGCTTTGTGGATGACATTTAAGTCGATGCTAGTGCGCCCAATCCTTCAACCTGCTTGTCACTGTGTGCATGTGTGCATGTGGCGTTCAAGTATGTTTATGTATGTATGTATGCATCTGCGGCTATAAGCTACACCCATCTGGGATGTCATTCACAGTGTGTTTGTGTGTGTGTGTGTGTGTGTGTGCGTGTTGCTTGGATGCTGTTCGTCTCTGCATGTGTGACCCTCCAAGCTGCTACTCAATATGTGTGCATGTGTGTGTGTGTGTGTGTGTGTGTGTGTGTGTGTGTCCGTAATACGTCAGTCACCCAGGCTGTGCTAAATGTTAAATGTTTCAGGACTCACACAGAGAGACAGATAGCATTCTATTGGCCTGTCAACATAACAATGGGCCGAAAGGGCCCGTGTTTGTGTGTGTGTGTAGCGGTGAGGAAAATATACAGTTCAATACAATTTATTTTCTGAATTTCCCTTTGTATGTGTCAGCCGTTTGGTGTTTTGCATTTTTATGTGCAACTGCCTGTGTCTGTGTTGGACACCGACATTTGAAAAAGCTGTTGCTACTTGTCCCTTTAAATGGACATAAAGTGTGAGAAACACAGAATGTTTCTGTCACCTGAGATGGAGCCCAGCAGCACGTTGCTCTTGATGCAGCGGTAGACGTAGTCGTAGCTCATAGGCTTGAGGGGAGAGCCAGTAGACAGGATGGTGTGGAGAGACTGGAGGTTGTGAGTTTCTCCTGTGGAAAAAAGGGATAGGGACAAAAGATCTTTTTTTAAAATTACACACACACATATCACAGTAGATCTTGTTAAGGTACTGTATTGTATTTGAGCTTTAGCATCAAGTACTGAAAGTTGTATGAACGATTGGTTGTGAATGTTTATGGTTGTTTTTTTACTCTTGTTTACTTCACCTTTGAGAAAAGTATTTGTGATCTAACTGCCTAAATGTAGCCTGTATTTAATAATAAGTACAGTACGCAGAAGTTCTTGTATGACTGCTTGTGTTAAGAGTGAACATCGTTTCATTGTGAAGTTTAGGATATGTATGTAAATATGTATGTAAATAAAAAGGGTTTTCTAGTACTTAACGACGCAATCAGCAATCATCTCTGACTAAATTAAGAATCCGTACACAAACATGAGCTTGCACCTGTGCACAGCTGTGGCTCCATGCACCCCTACATGTTGTGACAGAGCATACAAGCATGCATGTATGTATAATTACGCGCACACTCCCCTTTAGACCGCGTCTCGCGACGCATGCCCAATCCACAAGCCAATAAAACCCCACAAACTAATCAGCTTGCAGCAACCGACCCTCACCCCATAAACACACACACACACAGACGCACACATAGACGCACACACACACACACACACACATAGACGCACACACACACACACACACACACACACACACACACACACACACACACACACACACACACACACACACACACACACACACACACACACACACACACACACACACACACACACACACACACACACACACACTGCGGGAACTCTTGCTACCCCCCACCATGCCTCCAGGTGTCCGGTCCAAATGTCAGCCCAGGGAAAAGGGCCCCTCCACTGGGGTAGCGAGTGAAGAAGCTCCCCTTACCCTTCCCAGCACACTGGAGGCATGATTGCACGTGCATACACACACACACACACACACACACACACACACACACACACACGTAAACACACAAACACATCTCTCTCTGCCATGCTCTCTTTCTCTAATAAGCATCCAAACAAACAAAAACACCTGCTAAATGGATCAAGTGGCTGGCTGACTGAAGGGGGTGGGGCAGGCAGAGAGAGAATGAGAGACCAGCTTTTTGGACATTTTTGGTTTGTGTGCCTTCCTGTTTAGCCCCAACATTGGGAATGTGTTTAGCTAATTCACAAGTTGCAGACAGAGAAAGACATAGACACCCACACACACAGCAGGCACCATGAATAAAGATTTGGGGTAATTATAACAGTGCACTGTCTGGGAACTCAAACACAAAGCAACTGTTTATGCAATAAATGTTGGTTATACGTGCTAATTTCAGGAGAGGAGAGGAGAGGAGAGGAGAGTTTGAGAGTTTAGATGAGGGGATGAAGAAGAGGGCATAAAGAAAAGCTTTGACATATAATTATTTCAACCAAATGCCAGCTAATGTAACTAATTTAAATGGTATTTCTTTGTCATTTTCCCACCAAACTGCACTGCCATTAGTGTTGACCAGGTAAAAAAAACGACGATCGGAGCCGAACAATTTGAAGATTTGCTTTGTTCCATCACAATACAGTATGTACTTTTATAAAAGAACACAGCAATCGCAATATTTGAAGGGTGCACTTCTAAACTGACTTTTCTGACACACAAATAGCAGAGGAATAACAACATGTATGAAGGCTCGCAGCAAGGCTAATAAGCACCAGAATAACTCTTGATTATGAGTAGAGACCTGGCTCTGTCTCTCGAGCGCTGTGACACTAAAAGCAATTAGTCGGTCCTGTCCATGACTCATATGAATTATCATAACAGCACTTTTATCCATTTGATGCGGTGTCACAGAACCAGAACACAGGACAAACTGTTTATTCACACAGTAAATGGCATAAAGGACATTTAGAGTCAAACTGCAACACTATTATAATCATTATCATGTCCATCTGCTCTTATTGTTCCAGGCTCCATCCTCAGCGAGTTGGTGTGTGTGTGTGTGTGTGTGTGTGTGTGTGTGTGTGTGTGTGTGTGTGTGTGTGTGTGTGTGTGTGTGTGTGTGTGTTCTCTCTGAGTTTTTGCTTGTTATTTGTGTGCGTCCATGTGTGTCTCTCCTCGATGTTTGTGTGCATGCTCATGTAGGCGTGTACACGTTTATGATTTCGACCACAACTCACCGGGTTTCAGGTTCCTTTCCTGCAGCACAGACAGCCACTTGGCTCCGGTACCAAAGATAGTGATGCTGGAGGCGAAGATAGACAAGAAGAAAAAGATTGAAATGATGTTGTTGTTTTTTTTTTAAGCATAACAATATAAACGTTCGATGAAGCATTCTTTTATCAAAAATTGTCTTTCCATAAGTGTGAGACCATTATCGTGGGGGAAATACTGAATTTGCGTCACTATTGCCAACAATGACAGCCACTGCTGCAAAAGCCCTCCTACATGGATGCACTGTATTCTGAATTGTGACAGCAGAAACTTTAAACAAGAGAACCAAATTAGCAAACATTATGAATCATCCTTTGGGGCGGTATTTGTATTGTTGCCAAATTACATGTTAATCTGGCGGGTCAGTTTCTTTTCTTCTTTTCTTTTTTAGATATCTCAAGACCAAAGTTGGACAGATAATTGGGTGACAGGCTGATAAACTGTGTGACAACATAAACCTCTAATATTGTTATCTCTTGTCCAACATACCATGCTCTATTCCCCAAATGTTTCTGACAAACTTGTCCTCATCAGGACGGCGTTGAATATTTTAGTGTATTGGATAATTGGATTCTAACTATGATGGTTGGAAACTCACACTTGTCTGCGCCATCCAGTGTGTATGTTTTAGATTTTATGTCTTGGCTCTGACTTGATCCATTGTTTGCTGCATGAGCAATAAGCTCGGGCTCCTTGTGTTACTTGCCAAAGTAACACAACGTCTCAGAGTCTGCTCCATCTAGTTGGCCAGGACATTTAGTGCAATAATCTCAATGGTCAGCAGGCCCACAATTTAGGAGAAAGTGACCATTTACAGTAATGATTACAGAATTAGAATTGGCGTATCATGAAAGTGTTTAGATAGTGAGTTCTGAGTGTATGAGATAATAGGAAATTGTCTGAAACAAAAAGAAAAGAAAATTGGAGCAGAAGAGAAGTTCGGCTGTTGTAGTCTACACTGATATAGCAGAGTGCCATGCCAGAAAAAAAAGTTTTTTTTCTTCAAAAATATTAGTATTTAATATAATTTTAAAATCTTATGATTTTAAAGTGGAGGATTTGGCCCCAGAGAACAAATCCCACTTTAATTAACATAAATCAACAACAGATCAGAATTACTTTGTCTGTTTAGACAGAGTAACAATGACGAGTGAGAATGTTCCAAAGTCATCTGTATAAATATGATATAAATAAATATGATTGGACAAGTCACTAGTTCTCCATTCATTAGCAAAACAGCAACAGAACTAGTGAGGATGTGAATGAAGGAGCTGATGCAAGTACACTTCAGTGCTCAGCCTGAACTGTCAAATGTTCCATTTGTTGCACTGAATCTATGCATGAGAAGGCGTAATTTCAATGTCTTGTGCTGAATATAAAAATATAAAAAAAGGGCAACAGTTGAACAGCCTTTACCCTTAATCCCATCTGCTCCAGTGGAGCAGCTCAGTAGCTCGGTTGTACTAGGAAGCTCCCAGGAGAGGAGAGTGTGTAACTGTGTAAATGTAAAGCAAGGTGATGCTGAAACAGAGCTTGTGTGCTCAGTCAAGCCTTCGCGGATAGATAAGAACAATGCAGGAATAAAAGTGATTGGGAATTGACTTTCAACTGAGCAAATAAAAACAGAGTCAAACAGAATAATGGTCAGTCTAGCAGAAGAGGACAAAATGTCTCCTTCTCCTCAAGGAAATAGTTCAGAGAAAAATGTATTGACAGGATGGTTGCACACAACCACCCTGCAATGAAATGACTTTAGAAGCTGGCTTTCTTCTGTGTGAATGGAAGTCACCCTGACAGCTGACAACAGTTGGACAACATGTGGAAGGCAAGAAGTGACAAAACGTCACTTCTGTGTTCCCCTGCAGTTTTAGTTTTAAAACAAAGGGCCTTTTAAAGTCTGCCTCTGTGAATGGCTGTGTTTGTGTCTCAGTCTGCCTCTTTCTGTCTTTTCAAGTTATTTTTGTTGACATCAAATCAAATCAAATTGCCTCCTATCACTATGGTAACCACGTCTGTCACTCAAAAACCATTAAATAAAAAAAGAATCAGTCTCTGGGACACAAAAGAATCTGTCTCGGAGGTTAAAATCGATTAGCGGTAATAGAGGCTGTTGATCGGGTGAGGCAAAGAGGGAGGGTGGATGGGGTGAAAGGGCAAAGTAATATCTCAAATGAAATGAAGGGAGTGATAGGAGCAGGACGCAGTGGATTACTAAGGCTTAAATGCCCATTTTTGGCTAATCCAGCAAATAAAATGTGTGACAAATCAAGGTCCTTTATCAAGTTGATGCAAAAATAATGAAAATACAACCATGCCTTGAAACTGGCCTGCTTATTGATTTGCAAAATAATAATAATAATAATAATAATAATAATTGCCAATAATCGCCTAATACATCAAGAAATATTAAAGAGGCATATACCCCATGGCAAAATCTTGGATGGTTGACAAAATTCCATCATCTCAATGTTATACGGATCGTATCATCCACCCTTTTATCTATGAGGGTCTGAAGCTTGGAGAGAATATTAAAAGACGACGTACTGTAATGCTGTTTTTGTGTTTTTTTTTCTCTTGGCTGTGTTTAAAATGATTAATTATTTTTTACATATATTTTTTTCCAAAAAAAGTTCAACACACAATTTCAAAGAATTAAAAAGGAACCATCTACAATTCATAATACCATTAAAGGATTTACAGAATCTGGACGAATCTCTGCAGGTAAGGGGCACTGAAAGCCTGTGACCTTTGATCAGTCAGGCAGCACAGAATTTAAAAAAACAGCATGACTGTGTACGAGGATATTACTACGTGAGCTCAGAAACACTGAAAAACCATTGTCAGTAAATACAATTCATCACTGCATCTCCAAATGCAAGTTAAGTCAGATCCTACCATGTAAAGCAAAAAAAATATTGGCAACATCCAGAAATGTGGCCGACCTCTCTTGGCCAGAGCTCATCACATTATCCAAAGTGGAAAAGTGTGCTGTGGTGTGACGAGTCAACGTTTCAAATTGCTTTTGGAAATCATGGACATCATGTCCTCCAGCCTAATTCTAGGTTTTAAGCAGTTGCATAACTTATTATTATATTATTATAACTTATAGTAAAAAGGAAACTAGTGGAAGGAAATTATTACATACAAAAAAGATACTAACAAAAACATACAACACTTAATTAAATAAGATGACAAACTTATTTTCCTTCGGTTATATATCCTTCTGTGTACTTTATTCATGCAACTCATATCCCAATCTTTATTTTCTGATACTAAGAGTCTTGATTTCTTATTCTGAAAGTTACTTACATCCCTTTATTAAGCTAATAGGGGTGTGTATGGGCACAGTTTGTGTATATTTTGTATAGCCTGTTCTCAACATTTAGTTACAGCCACCAGATACGGTGGATGACACACATAAACTCAAATGCAAAGACCCCATTTGTCATCTGCACACACAGGCAGTCACTCTCCATTCTATCCATCATCTCCGACCCCCCATCCACATCCGGATTTGTTCGTAGCCGGCTACCATGGAAAGGGTCACTCTATTCTGATGTGAGGCAGGTGGCCAGGTGTGGCCGCTAATTGGGTGTTTAGGATGGAGGGTGGAGGATAAGCTGTGAGCCCCAGTTTGTGTGTCTGCATGTGTAAATGTACCTGTGCATCGGTTTCAAGGGAGACATGTTGCTGGAAGCCACCGAGCCAATAAGAGACACTTGAAGCTAATCGGACACAAGCGCACTGAGCATTTGTTACGTTAATGTGTCTCTGTGCGTGTCATGATGTAACAGCTGAAGTACCACTGAAGTGCATGTTTTCTAAACTGCTCTCGCACTTGTCCTCCACCCTTGGAATAACTGTAATATAAAAACGGACCATTGCTCTCTTCCCAGGAGCTGCAAGGAACAGTTTGAAACCACTGTTGTAATTGTTTTCCAACGTGCAAATATCACAAGTGTGAGGCACTGCATCATTTTTGAAAATCAACAAATATCAAATATATTGGGGTATTGGGTTATTCTCATGCATGCAAGAGGAATTGTTGCAGTATGACAGACAGCCTGCATATTAAGTCAAGAGTATTTTTAGTGCTATTGTTTCTAAAATTAAAGTTCATTTCCTATGAACCTCCTCACAAACAGGATTCTGATAGTCGGCTCCCTGGAATGCAATTGTTATCTCCCACTCATTACTAAAAAGCACAGACATTTTTTCCCCCCCATCACCACTTCACTCTTTGTGCCATCTAGTATTGTGAAGCTCTTCATTGTCATGTAAAACATTTTCTTTTCGTAATACAATCTCACCCGATAACAGACAACCAAAAAGGCAGAGACAAGGCCAACGTGGCTCAAAATTATTGTGGCAATGCAAAGTATGCTGTATTTAGCTGCTTTTTAGGTATGGGTGTTGTTTAGTTTGTGAATACATCTCTGTAAAGGATTTGTTGAAGACTTGAGTCCCCAGTTTAATCCATTTAGACAGAGCTTGAAGACAGGACATTTTAAATTGTTATGCCCATGTGTCTAAAACCGTAACTGAGCTGGCAAGATGCTAAACGGTATCTGTGGTCTCTTCCAAAGAGGATAACTGAGAATTTAGTTTGCCGCACGTTTTCGATAGTTGGTACAAAAGTATAGGAGGAATAGTTTCCGACATATCAGCTCAACACCGAATGGACAAAAGATGGAAGACGGAGAAAAGAAGATCCTTGGAGAAAACAGAGGTGCCTCCAGAGTCCTGTGGAATACATGGAAGCTGTCACAAGTATAAATCGAGGTAACCTTTTGCTTGCTTTACACAGGAATGCTGCTGCTCTGGTTCTGCTACAGCCTTAGTGGGAAGTCTCTAAAAAATGTTTCAGTTCAACATGATGTTTCTGTGGACCGCAGGTGTTCAGGTCTCTTGTAAAGTTACTGCCATCACTTTTTGCCATTCTTACCAGAGCCAAAGATTGTCAAATATGACACTAAACAGGGGTCGCTATTTTTTTTGGCTGTCTAAGATTATATCGTACTACAAAAGGTATATTTTACTATTACTATTATACTATTAATATAAAATGAATATTATTAAAATATGAAATGCATTTGACTTTTAAAAAACACACATTTAGAGTGGGTTGTTTTGCCCAGTAACTGTAACAATTCAGTTGTACATGAAGAACTAATACAGTGGCCTACATATGTTAGATAGTCTTTCTATAGATGTATAGATAAACATGTGAAGAACAAAAAACTACTACAGCGAAAAATAAATCTTTTGAGAATCTCTCTGATGCTTCAGTCTCCCCTCACTTCCTTTTCTCAGAGCAGCAAAACTGCAATAATTCATTTTAGCAAATAGAAAGTTTGTTTGTGTAAAATGACCACTAGAAATATCTAGAAAGACATTTAAAAACCATAAATGTCATTTGTTAAAAGGTGATGCGGCAGTGGAATTCAAAAGCAAAATAGTTACTTGCTACAATTCCATAACTGACTCACTAACAAAATTCAAGCCAACAGGGGGAAGCCTCAACGTAAGTTTAAGACTCTCCAAGGCTCTGACAGATTTAGCCCCAATTAAAATGTCCATCCTCGATTCAGAAGATGAGTGAGTAAAATATACCATGTCAGCCTCTCCCGGAGGGTTTTTCCACATAGCGTGGGGATCTGGAAAAAGTGTCTGAGGTGGCAACATCAGCACTTAATTGGTTCAAAACTCCTCTCACAGTTTAAAAGGTTCCATCTGTCTTTCTGCCATACTGGCAGCTCTCCACTGAATTTCTTTATGTGGGTAATAAAAGCAATATTCTAACCTTGTTTACTTCATTATTTTAATTCTTATTTTGGGAAAACAAGTAGTGTGGTTGAAAGAGGAGAACATTCATCTCATCAAGAAGCTGCTACAAACCAAACAATACTGTGAATGTTAACCAAACATGCAGCTTAAGAACTTGGTGCAAACCCTACCCTACCAGTTATTTTACCAGGTAAACAATCATCCTTTAAAGATCATAATAAGTTTGATAATTTGACTATTGCAAAAGGAGTTAATTAGCTTTGGGATCTACTAAGAGATCTCTCTCTCCCCGTCTCTGCAGTAGAAGTCCTTTTCCTAGCTCTTTCACTCTAACGTTCCCACTATTCCCCATCTGTGTCAAATCTTTCTCCCCATTACTCCCTTCCATGCCGAAGGCAATATGCCATCTCTGCTGCACTGAAGATGTGTCTGTGGTATCGCCTCCTTAAAGGGTCTTATTTCTGCTGACCACAGTGCATTTTCTTTCATAATTTAACCACAGGCTGACTGAGTGTACTCAGTAATGGACACTCACAGCCAGGAGCTGCCTCATATGACATAATCTCCAACTGCTGGCTCTAGTAATAAGGCTGCCTATGGGCAAGTCAGGTGCAGTATTTTTTTAAGTGGGGAATAGAAGTGGGGAAAATTTCTCATGGATTTCCACCATGCCTTTATTCAATCATATTTGTTACATTTCTTTGCAGATGATGCACATTTCTCTTGTTGTAAACTAAATAGTTAAACTCCAGGCTGAGATAAATTGATGTTTTTTGTACAGTACATCATTAACAAAGCAAAGAACACATCATATTTCACTTGTCTAGATTCTTAGTCTCCACCTTTTCATTTTTTCCAGGTATCTTGACACCATGTTGAGAAGAATAACTTATTAATAAGATAACTTATTAATCTGTGAGTGTATTTTTGTTTATCTCCGCCTCTGACTGATATAGTGTCATTATGTTTATTAGGTAGATTCATAAAGTGAAGGGACTAGAATTTTTTTTTATTGAAGTTCTATTTTCCACTTACACAGACAATCCTTCATGTAAATTTGTGCTATATCGATGAACCACGTCTACTTGCATAGTTACATTTTCTTTGTATGCTTCTATAATTCCCCATGTCTCATCTTTGCTTTGGTAATTAAATGTGTGTAGAGTAAATTTGGTATAGTTTTATTTTTCTTTTGAAAAGTTGTTTTGAATCATGTCATGGAAATGAAGAACTGAGTGAATGAGGCTAAATAAAAATAAATAAGAAAAATAAGAAAAACATTTGTTTATCTCACAGCAGAGCTCACACACACACACACATGCACACTTTTTTCAGGTATATACAAAAGTAAACAATGGAACATTGGGAAAATATATATGCTTGCCATCTTCCCTATTAAATTTGAGCCAATTAATTGTCTGTCTGCCTCTGTCTCTCTCTCACACACACACACTATTATCCTTGACCATTGCCTTTCTTCTTGCTGTCTTCACAAGACAATAGAAGATCAATACTAGGTTTAGCAGCTGCTGTTTATGATGGTGATAGCAGTGGTGGTGAAGCGAGAAGGTATCAGGACAATTACAAAGGAGGATGTGCTGTGAATTTCCTTTGTGCTACTTTGAATGTGAACCTCAGTATGTGAAAATATGTCTTGATTGATGAAAAGGAAAGGGGTTAAAGGGTGTATACACTGCAGTAAGTGGATGTGGGTTTGCACAGTAACTAAATCTGGTATCACAGAACCAAACACCTCCAAATCTTATCTCAATATTGTAATTGTTATTATTCTAATTGTGTTACCTCCAAATATTTCTAATGCAAAACTTATACTGAAAAAGAAAATATTTTTCAAACATCTAATCTGATGACAAATAATCCTTTGTCTCTACATGTCTCTACAGTCTCTGGACTTTAGGTTTTAGCTACCCTGGCTGTCTTCTAGTTTTACCTGTGTTCTTCCAAATTTACAACATCGCCATCAATCTAAATAACAACAGTATAAACAGATGGCTGACCCTGCTGACTTAAAGTAGCCTGTTCAGCTGAGTGCAACTCATCAGTGCAGGGCAGCTCATTTGAGGTCATCAATAAGGAAGTTTGGGGTGTCTTTGATGCAGATTTCTTTTAAAGTTATGAGAAACTTCACCTACAATTATATTTTCTCCAGATCTCAATAGATTAACCAGTCACAGTAGAACTCTTCTGCGTGGTAACTTGACATCAGATTGGCAAGTTCAAAATAGCCTGTTCCTATTTTCCATTTATTTTTACTTTATACCAGATAATAATCGTCCTTATCTCTGGTGTAAAAAATAAAGCAAAATCATCTCAGTTACCCACTATATACTCTATTTCTATTTCTTGTGTGCTTTTTTTACCTAATCGTTTTGTTTCTCCTTTCATTTAAAAAAAAAGGTGTATTAAATAAGTAAGTAAGTAATAAATAATATTAAATAAATGTTTCAATAACAATTTAAATCATTTGTGATTAGTTGCAAATAGTCTCCATTTTGGATGCACACTATAACCAGCAGAAATCGTTATTCATGAAGTTTGCTCTTGTGTGCATCTGCGTGCAAGTTGTCAATTAAGTAAACACATTGTCAATTAATCAATGTCAACGCCAATGAAACAAAATCCCAAGAAACCTCACGCTCTCTCTCACTCTGTCTGTACATCTGACTCCCTCTTTCTCCTTTTATTTTCTGTTTTTGGTCTGTATTCTCTGTATCTCTCTACTCTCCATTCCCCCAAAACATCTTAAAAAGGGTAAATCTTTACTTGTTCTTATAGCAGTCTTATGTCAGTTGTAGTATTCGTGTTGAAAGTGTAAAACAGGTTGGGCTCCATTGCACTCTATTGATGCTACAGAAGGTATGACTGACATCGGTCAGGAAACTGATATTTCTGTGTTCTGGGATCAGGGCAAAAAGGTACCATAAAACACATAACACAAACTGTTAATGAATCTCACAATGGAAGTTATTTCTGTTTGCACTGCTAATCACAACCATGAAAAAGACGTTTTACATGAATCACCTTATAACCTTGTGGAGGATCCGGACTCTTAAGATTGACAGCAAGTTTATTAGCGATGATATACTGTGGGTTGTGTGTTTTAATGTTTTTTTGGTGTCGCATATACAGTACAATCACTGTCACCTAAATATTACAAAAGAAACTGTGACAAAACCCTTCATAACAGAGTACAGTTTTAAAAGGGCAATTTTAATTTTGGCATTAAAACAAAAAACAACTTCCAACAAGAAGAAATAAGCAATTCAGTCTTTGTCACTCCCTTTTTGTCAGCCTCTCCTGTTCCTCTGTGTTTGTGTGCATGCACGTGCGTGTGCATGTGCGTTGCTAACTCACCCCAGCTGGTCTGTCAGGTTCCACAGTACATTGGCCGTGGGCATTAGCGGTGAACCATCATATAAAACCACTGAGGCTCCCACTGACAGAGAAGACACCAGCCAGTTCCACATCATCCAGCCAGTCTAAGGGCAGCAAACACACACACACACAGATAAACACACACACACAGATAAACACAGCGGTCAGTTTATCTGATACAAAAACACTTTCTCATCAACTTGGATATATGGGTTGCAAAATGGAGAACCCCTGCAGAATATGAGTTATATATATCTGTGGTTCATGACTGTTCGTGTAATTCTCTTTTTACTGCTTGCTGAGCTACAGACAATTGCCTGCAGAGTGCATCATACAGAATATGTGTATTCTGTATGATGCACTTATGCAATTTCAATTAGTAATGAATCAATTTTTTGATGATAAGCTTATGCTACTTTTCTCTCGTTTACACATTCCCACAACTCTAAGCGCAGGCAAATATTCATAGAGGTTCCTGAAACAGATTCAGTGTGGACAATTATATTTTTCAGAAAGGAGGTACTTAATCTTGAACTTGCCTGTATGATTCCAGTGCTTCACAGAAACAGTTTCTAAATTAAGAAAATGTGCATCCACATATTTGTTCCCGATGACGGTGTCAAAAAATCCAAACCACCAAAAAATAAAAACTTTGCAGCGGCAATCAACATAAAATGGTGTTTTCAAAAGGAGCTAAGATCTTCTAGGAATAACAAAAAAAATTATGCACGGCTCTGACCTTCAGCTCTCAATGCTGCTCATTAGACAAGATCAGTTTCTGTGTGTCCTTGTGACCAGGCTCCTGATTAAAAACACTCCACAATACTTAACATTCTACTCCTGCCGAGAACTGAGATGAGACAACAAGAGAGCCGTGGAAACTTCCCCTGAGCATCACAACTTTGGGACCATGAGTATATTTTAATTGTGAAAAGGTTGTGGACCCACCGTTGTGTAGTAAATGATGACATCACTGCTTGTCATATTGCCATGAAGTATATGTTCTTTCAAGTGTTGGATAAGTGTTCCCTACAGAAACAAAGAGACAAAGCATTGACTGTTAATTGTAAGCTGTAAATACCTTCCAATTAAGACAATATATCGTCAAAAATATTCATCAAATCCATTTTCAGTTTCTTTTCTGACCAAGACTATTGCAGACAGCATATGCAGGCACTTCTTTTAACAAAAAAGACAATTTGTGTTGAGTGTGAATTCTCCCGCAGTCACTAACCCATCACAGTTTGATAGGTTATTATCGCTGGTGGTGCGTATGCACTATGCGACTGTGGTGTTTTACTTTAGAGCCCATGCGTACCTTCCTGTTCGCACAAACAGGTGCTCCGTGTGTGTGCGTGCATGTAATCTTTGGCAGGACTCAGCTGCCATACCCGTCCTTTGGTGCGTGCCATCTTTCTACTGACAGCATGTTAACAGAGCCGTAACAAAGCAGAAAGGACAACAGTGCTGGGGCTAATTGGTGGAGCCAGAGAGGACTGCCGGCGTTGCAATACGAAATGTTTTCAGCGACGCATTACTGCCCAATTATAGGCAGCATGGGGAGAAAGAGGGGGCATAAAAGAAAGAGACAGAGAGGAAGACAATAAGAGAAAGTAAGGAAAGGCGTCTAGAGGAAAGAAGAAGTCAAGCAGAGGGAAAAATGTAATGAGTCTGAAAAGGAGAAGTGGAAAAAAAGGAGAAAATGTAAAAGCAAAGCAAGAAACAGAGAAAGGAAACAAAGGTGTGTGAGGGAGAATGACCGTTTTGTGAAAATGTGTTTATGCATTTGTTTGAGTGTGCTAACTGAATTTTGAAGTGTTTCAGCCTTCAAAGTGCAGGGGTCCTTTTGAAATCACATATTCATCCGACACTCTCACTCAGATGTAGTGGGTACAAAAAATAATAAAAAAAAGTAATTTATACACTCTTGAGGGCCAATAACCTTTGTGAGATCTGATGGAGGTCTGCTGCCATCTTGTGGTAGAAAATAAAACATAAACCCAAATGACACAAGTGACTTAAGTTCCTGTGCAATTTGATTAAAAACATTTAAAACATATTAGAAATTAGAGGCATGATAGACATCATCAACACAGTTACATGATTTGAAGGATAACATCGTAAACCAGTGATAATGCTCTTGATGTGTTAAGTGTGTGGATGGAGGAAGTGAGAGTTTGTATTTGCCTTTGAAATTTGGGATCATAGTTTACTGATAAGAGAAGAGATACAGGAATTAACTTTAAACATTAGCTCTTAAATGAATAAGAAATGCTGTGGGGAAAACATTGGTCCATCTCGGTGATCAAGATCAGGTCATGTGATCAAAAGCTCATGACAGCTAATAAATGCACCTTGTGGTAAGATCGTTTTCTCAACCACTGAACAATTTCAACCAATTTTCTTCTCCTTCTATTCTCATCATTTTACTTCTTTACTATTACTCCAGCCTTGGTGAGGACACCGTCTTCTCTATAAATTGTTAAAATGTTTATTAATGTAGTGGTGTGCTGTGAATATCAAACTGTGCATGTGGCCCAAACTAGGAAAGCTCTGCAAACAGATGGGACCAGTGTGTCTGTGTGTGTGTGTAAGAGAGCGAGAGCAGCTGTGGTCTATCTAACCCTTGCAGAGCAGCAATAAAAAACAGCAACAAAAGTGTCACTTTGTTTTGAATTGCAAATGTGTCCCATTTTTAAATAATGTAATCAATTACATGGGACAACCCCTGGGTCAGTCAGTGAGACGCAGCACTCCTCCCATCATTTACACATTGAGAAACTGTGTTTGTGCCAGCTTAACACCAAAGTGAAGCAGAGTGATCCATAAATATATTATCTGACTAATGGAACTTAATGTTTCTTACCCCAGCAGAGTGAACCATACATTTAGGAGCACCCGTGGTACCAGAAGAGTACATGATGAACAGAGGATGATTAAACGGAAGCTGCTCAAATTCCAGCTGGGGAAACTGGTCGGCCTCACCGCGTCCAGAAGCCAAGAAGTCATCTAAAAATACGCTGCAGAAATGAACAAAACAGAGAGAAATGAGAAGAAACTGAAGAAAGATTTGATCAACTATATCTGTGAGTATCACTCTGACCTGTTCTCTGCGATACAACTTCTCAGTTTTAACATTTCAGTGCAGTTTAGAGTGGCTGTATCTGCAGACACGCACCTGTTGGGGATCTTGGAGAGGTCAGTCTCGTGTTTGGAGCGAGCGTAGGGAATCACCACTACTTTCTGCAGGTCAGGCAGACCTACACAGAAAGAGAGAGAGAGAGAAAGAGAAGGGGGGCAGGGACAGAGACATAGACAGAGACAGAGAGAAAGAGAGAGAGAGAGAGAGAGATTCCCTAAGTTTTAATTGCTGCAACGAGACCAAAAAGATCCAAGACTTCAGCAGGTCTTACCACCAAGAAGACAAATGTAAAATGAATTGATGGTAATCTAACAACAGACACTGTAAAAACAAATGTACAGTCAGACATGACACGGGTGCCCACCTTTGACAACACTGATGAGCTTTTCCATGTGGTCGTGTGTTTTGCCGTTGTAAACAACAGCGGCAACAGAGAAGATCAGCTTGGGCTGAATTTGAGAAAACCTGTCAAGAACACCCTATGACAAAAAAAAAATGGAGATAGGTTTAAAATTGAAGAAATACATACAAACAATTTAAAAAGTGCAGAATATACTCATGTCTGCAAAGACTCTACAGAAATATATTTGAATTTAAGTTAAGCACAGGAGAAAAGTAATTTTAATTTTCAGATTTTAAGTGTAGTTCTCGGATTTGCCAGACGAGGCAGTAACACACAAGAAACTAGAAGCAGGCCGGGATGACAAAAAGACCATTGAGGGAAAAGTCAATTACACACGTGATGTTTTTTCCTGACAGACCTGATTCAACTTTTCACTGTGTACAGTATGTATATGTGTGTTTGCATATGTGAGCCTGTGTCGCAAAAAACATGAATTCCCTATAAGAACGGATAAAAGGACATCGCCCCACTGCAGATCATGATGAGCATGAAAAAAATAAATCTAAAATCTAGTTTAAATGACTAAATTAAAGTGCTGATGATACATCAGCCAATATGGAATAAAATAAACTATAGCTCAAATATATGTAAGTACAAATAATGCAGTCCTTACGTTGACTCCAAAGTCGACAGACGTGGAGCTCCAAATGGCCCCAATGCTGGCTGCTGCCAACATGGCCTCCACTGCATGGATGCCATTGGGTAGGTAGCCTAAAGTGTAAGAAAAGGAAAAGGAAAACATTTTGTGTAAAACAGAAATTTATAAGATTAATTTTAATTTTAAAAATTCCCTTGCAATGTTTTTGCCCAGACCACACATCGTAAGAGATCAGCTATAGCACAGAAATGTGCAGAAATATATATACATTATATACTATTGTTTCTTTCAGCCATCTAGGTTATGTGATACCTAGCAGCACCAAAATAGGAGCAATTGGATTTGTTGTGTAGTCTTATAAGTGCAAAATACCACACAGTAGGTCACTTCACTGAGAGAATAGCAGAAGACAAAGGAGGGCGGAGGGAGAAAGATACTGAGCAAAAACAATCTGGATAAAAGGAGGAGAGCGAAAAAGGAGAACGTAAAAAGAGAGAGGGAGAGGGGGAGAGATGCGATGAATATCAACCAGGGCAGTGAGAATATTTCATTCTTAACAAGCAGAGCTGAGATCATAAGTGCTGTCTTCCCGTGATATATTCTCTGATCAATATAGGAAATGGTTTCCCAAGGACGCTAGATGTCTTTTCCCCTGGACCAGAAAGGGAGAAAAATGGACAACTGCACCATGGAAAATGAAGAATATCGAATAGAGATGCACAGTACTGAAATTCTGACCATCCTGCTTTTACCAACACTCAGTCTCTAATATTCACTGGATTTAGATTTACACATGTATACACTCAAAAGTGTAAACATGTGTAAATCTAATGCCAATACAGCCCTTCAGTCATGGAAATAGTTCATTAACTAAATACATTGTATTCAAGTGGATGATTAATAAGGTTTTATTGTAAACAGAAATAAAATCCAAGCATGTAATAAAAAAATAAATCGACTCAACAGGCTCAACACAGGAGCTCGTATACTACCTTTAAACCCAGGGCTGATAGCATCTATCTAATCTAGCATTATAAAACAATAATGTAGCCGGTAGCTCCAGCAGAGCAATGTGACTGGTCAAAGGCAAAACCATACTGTCGCTTCTCATAAATCGTGACTAATCACTGTTATATTGGTTGCTATGCTGACTCCTGCTGTAACCAGGAAGCTTTTCCTGGTAGGATGACAGATCATCTTTCTGCTACACCGGCTCTACAGACACTCTGATAAATTATTATCTTCTTACACTGGACCAGGAAAAATAGCGTCATGGATCATAATCTTATGACAACACCTTGCCTGATTGCCCCCGTGGCTACTATTATGAATCACTATCTTGCTGTTCTACAGAAACATTGCTTACACATCAAAGCAACACACTGCTGTTCCTGTTTGTCTATTCAAACACACTATTATAAAACCCTTAGGTCTACGTGCATGTTGATAACCGCTGAATGAAAGCCAACTTTTGCTTCAGGATGTTATTGAGTACCACTTAAAATGTATCATCAAAGGACTATTGTTCTAGCATTTGTCTACCGCTTTTGATATTCTACTAATTTATAAAACGGACAGTGATTTTAAAAAGGCGCAGATGATTTTGTTGGATTCTTCTTGTTACATTTCAATTAACTAGTAATTAGATAACTGGTTACAGAAACAAGAATGTGACCGCTAGTTTAAAACTTTTGCTAACATGCCCCAGCTCTTAACCCTCATTAAGATACTCTGTTTAACTTAAGAAAGCTTCCAGGCAGTTTAAATGATAAATGATAATAAAGTTGTTGTACATAGACATTGTAAAAATATGAAGTTAGTTAACATAGTCATTCTTACATTCAGTAAAACACACTGGGTTTATTTCTACAAACATTGCTCCATGGCAAAACTTTTATGGGGTAACTTTAAGATCAATCTGAAACCCAAGTAACTAA
Source organism: Collichthys lucidus (assembly GCA_004119915.2). NCBI lineage: Eukaryota > Metazoa > Chordata > Actinopteri > Sciaenidae > Collichthys > Collichthys lucidus. Next base: position 17,122,433 of record CM014088.1, on the reverse strand, counting down.
CTTTTTAGATTAAGTCAGGTAGTTGGTTTATGGCAGGGGTGCCCAAACTGTTCCACAAAGGGCCGGTGTGGCTGCAGGTTTTCTTTCCAACCAACCAAGAGCACACAGTTTGACCAATCAACTCTCTGAAGACTGAGAGCAGTTGATTAAATGAGTCAAGTCTGACTGTCCCTTTGTGGAACAGTTTGGGCAACCCTGGTTTACGGTTTGGCAATACTGCAAAAATAAAGTGGAGAGGAGGTTTGCTGTCTTATCCGGAGTTAAACCATGTTGACCTCTGCAATGCTGTGGAGCTAACAAGACTACTGCTGAAATCACAACAGCCAAGGTAAGCATTGAGATGTCTATGTGTAATGTTGGTGGTGATTGTTGGGACACATTTCTTAACCATCTGGAAAGCTCCAGATGGGTGGAGTCCTTTTTTGTTTTTCTTACATTCATTGCAGTTATTCCCAACTTGCTTAAAATTTTACAATAAACATTTTTTTTTCAAAGCTTGTAAAAGCAACGTTGATTCTCACTGAACAGAAAAGTTGCTTTTATGCTGTGACCAGTACATTGTTTTTCCTCTAGCCCATCCACATTCAGAATCACAGCCACATGTGTCACTTATTACACACAGTCTGTGTGAGAAGTACGACATTCCCTGCCCACGCCACGTTAGCAGTTTTTTTTAGTTGCAGTTGTACTTTTTCTAGCATTTAAAGATGTTTTATTTAGATATGTTTGTTTTTTAATCATGTTGCTACATCTGTTTCATATTATTGACTCCACATTCATATTAGTCAACACTAAAAGACTGTGATTACGCAGTATGTGTTATGTGTTCAGTGTGTGTCACGCAATAAAAGATTCCCCAGTGGATGAACAGTGGCTGTGAAGACCTGATACCAGTTTCATAAGACCAAGAAAAAGAGCAATAGAACTAAAAAGTGAGGACACAAAAGTGTGTGTGTGTGTGTGCGCGCACTGGGTTGGCTCATCCTCTGCTATAAAGCCTGGCTGGCTTCATCAGCTAAGTGCTTATATATCTCCTAGATTATAGACACTGACAAGACATTTTAGTTACAACCTGGGGGGCTGGGACAAGGTCATCTCTGTCTTACACACACACACACACACACACACACACACACACACACACACACACACACACACACACACACACACACACACACACACACACACACACACACACACACACACACACACACACACACACACACACACACACACACACACTTAAACACAGATTCGCGTTAAGATATTTGAGCAAAGTAATAAGGAGAAGCGAAAAAGGAGGCATGAATTGGCTGGTGCCTCTCTCGCTCTTTCTGTGTTTTTCGAGCTCCCTCCTTCCGTCCCTCCTGTCTTTCTAATGAGATTCCCACAGAGCCTAAGTCATTTAGCTAATGGATTACCCCACCGCACTATACATCTTTCCTCTGAGCGCGCACACACTTTCATATGCACCCTGGTCATTCTTGAACAGAGTAGGTCAATAAGAGCTCATGAACAGCAGCCATAAACATTAGTCACACTGCTGCTTCAAAATAAAAGCATATAAGGAGAGCCAGGGAATTCAGGTTCCTTGATTTGTAGAGACTTATTTATTTAATTTTGGATTATGCCTGAATGTACTCCTAGGGCTGGCTTCAGTTATCCATGTTATGGCTGCTCGGTTCATGAACACTCTTTCATTATCAAATAGACATAAAACACCAGGGAGCTGCCCAGTACAACCACTGGTACAGTTTTGGGAGGAGTGACTTAAATTCTAGCATAGTTAACAGTTTGCACAGATTTGAGTCCTTCATATTTTTGACAGGCAGTACAATCTAGATGTCCTTTTCCACATCAGCTTTCTCCCACTCAGCATTTAAACGTTTTCTGTAATGCCTGAACCACTGTGCCCGTCATCTTTATCCAATATATAATGTTTGATCCAACTTGAGCAGAAACAGAAGGTGTTACAAAGAATTAACAGTTCAGACAACTGAGAAGCTGCTGTCTGACAACCTCTGTGTAACTGAAGCCCTTGATACTGACACAATGCAAACATGCAAACAGCTCAATACACGTTGCGGCGTCGAGGCTGGAAATGTGGCACTGAACAGAGAATGAAAGAGACACAGCGATGGCTATGGACTCCATGGAGCCGTTTAAAAAAGAAAACACAACATACAGGTATTGTATGACACCCCCTCCTCGTAACGAAAGGCTTGGTGAATGATTTTAATACTTCCTGGTGACAAACTGCTTATTAAAAAATCAACTGTAACCCCTTTTTTTCATTAGATATACATCTCTAAAATGATCTGTTACGTAACTATGTGAGAGATATTGTTATTACATTAAACTTACCATCTTACTAAAGGCTCACGCCCCGACCAGGGCGTTACACTCCGCTCATTCAAACCGTCTAGTTGTACCCTCGCCTCTCGCAAAGCGAGGTCACTCTAAACTCTTCTCTGTGGTCGTCCCCAAATGGTGGAATGACCTACCAACGGCTACAAGAACTGCAACATCCCTTTCTACCTTTAAAAAACTTCTAAAAACCTTTCTGTTTCGAGAATGCTTCCCTGCCTAACAAAACTAACAAAACTAACAAACTACTCTGTGCTCCTTTACACCTCTTTCAGCTTATGTCCTTCTCTGTAAGTCGCTTTGGATAAAAGCGTCTGCTAAATGAAATGTAATGTAATGTAATGTAATGTAAACTAATGTGGTTCTTGTAAGGATTGTCTGGAGTACGGCGATTAAGATAAATGCTGTTATAGTAGTTAAACTGCTAGTGTAAAACATGTTTAAACATGTTAGCAATTGTATGTGTGGGTGTGTGTTATGAGATTAGAAAACCTCCAAACAAAACCTTTGTGGTCAACAAAAGGTTCAGTTTGAAGGTCTGAGACACGTTTGTTTGACAGTCCTAAAGTAACTAAATCCCAGATAGATGAGAGGTTCTAACAGCTGCTCAGTGGCAGTTTATACTTTACGTTTAGTTTGCAGGTAGAAATGTGTCGATCTGCATCTGGTGAATGTACTGTACAGTGGGGCGTTACGGAAAAACACGCACCCTCAGCCAATTCTCCCTGTACAAATATGAACTTGGCGAATGAACTAAATGGTGACTTTCAGAAAGAGCTGAGACTTGTGCCAAGACAGCCAGTCCCCTGTGACCAGTGAGCACACACAGACACACGAAGAGCTAAGACTCCACATCCAACTCATAGGGCAACAGGCTTCAAAGAAGAGAGAAGGAAGTGTGAAGGAAGGAGAGGATGAAGAAGACTGCAGGACAACCGGATAAACAAAAATAAGTCAGGAGGGGAGACGGAGGGAAATAAATGTGAGACCCACCTGCGACCCTGTCCCCAGTCTTGATGCCCATCCTCCTCATGGCGGCAGCAAACAACGCCACATGGCTCCTCAGCTCCCCGTACGTCACCTTTACGATCTCCTCATTTGCCTCCGCTGGTAAAGGGAGACACGAAGAGGAAGTGTGACACATGCACAGAGATAAAAATGGACGTTTCGAAAAACGATTCGAATTAAGTTTGCGCCCTATCACCTGTCGGGTATTTTTTGAAAGTGCCTGCCCTTTTCCAAACAGTTTCCCATGATGACTTCCCAGATGGCTCTGTGTAACAACAAGCCATCTGGCGCAGTCAGGTTACCCACTTTGTGAATGTTGGAGGGAAGGGTTTGATGGGTTGACATAAATGCTAATAAAACCTCTGAAAAATCTAATCTGTGGAAAAGAAAAACAACAAGACAGAGATGGAGATATAAATAGAAAAGAATAGTCTGTGATTAAACCACAGACCTCCTGTTTCTCTAAGTAATAGCTTACTGACATTAGGAGAGGCTCCACTGTGACCAATGGGCCTTCTCATAATTACATTAGAGCTCCTGAGAAAGCTTATGTGCTTGCGTATGTGTACATGGGTGTGCAAAGGCTCACTCGCCTCCGCGAAGACACAGATAGGCCAATAAAGAAGGGCCTATCCATATGTCAGTCCTGAGAGATAGAGCAGAGAGCAGCGGTTAATCTAATAACAGAGTGACGTGTGCAGCCTCGTGCTCGTGGTGAGGCTACATTGATTCTGAACTCAAACGCAGCTTTAACGCAATTCTTTCGTTTCTTCCACATCTTCTATCTCTAACTAATTTTTTTTTTTTTTTAGGAGGGATCAACACGTGCGTCTCAGCATGCATGCTGCTTGCTCTTGCATGGACTTAACACTGGCAGGATTAGGGATTTGATTCATACTGGAGATCAATAAATCCAGCATCATAAACTTCAAATACTTACTTGCAGCATAGAGGGCTACTTTTTCCTGGTCTGCATGTTTGAGCAAGTTCTCAGCATAGTTTAGGCGAGCTCCTTTAAACCACTCTGGGACATCTGAGATCCGTTTTGATACATCCACAACCTGGTATACACCCAGAAAACACACACGAAGAACACACACACACACACACACACAGACAGACACACACATAGAGACACAGCAATTGTGAATGACAAAGACAATGCATTTGGTGCATTTGCTGGCATAGAATTAAGTCTACTTAAAATAAATTGTTTTAGATAAAGTGTACAGCTGTAAAACAAAACAGTCACAATACAATGAAATAAAGCTATGACAGATCAGAGAGATCTCTGCATTTGGCTCTGTGAGATAAAAGCACTCAAAAACGAAAAGGCACCGTTTTTACACACTACTACTCAACCATATCTCTACCACTGCGAAAGCTGTGTTGCTGCGCTTGAAACAAAAACAGCACACTGTGCATCAATGTTACAAAATGTTTAACTAACATTTAATTGGCATCTGTAAAATGTCTGCTGAAGCCACAAACCTAAGAGAGGTGTAAGAATAATCAATAACCTGCGGCCAAAATGACGTGGAATTATACGTTATCTATGTGTACAAAAGGCGTGTATTAACAACACGTCACAGCGCCTTAAGCTAAGGCACCATTTATTTCTGCACCTAAGTGGCTATATCCTGGAGCAACATTAAGAGCATACAAAGTAAATAAAATAGTCACACAACCTTAAATATTTAGTTAAACCTCAACTGTCATTTGTAACTTTGTTAAAATACTGTAGGCACAAATGTAATGTGAACAAGTGAGCTCACAGGTATCATAAATATTGCCCAAGTCACAGCACATCAATACATTCATTTGGTAATATTGCACTTAAAACATTGAAGAAACAATGGGCCCAGTTCTCTGTGTTTTGTTATTTTTTTTTATGTCTTCATCTAATCTCTGCCTGTATATGGACGAGCAGTCTGATTTAAAAATTAGTAACCACAAACATTTGTTGGCTGGCATGGGAGTACAGTAGCATAACAGGACCAAATGGGATACGCAACCCATAGAGGCGTTGTATACAATCGTTTGAGCAGAAAGACTGTCAGCTCTCAAGGACACCGTGTACTACATAACTCAAGGACTGGCATGTTGCAGCACAAATGTAATGAAAAGCCTGCATGCCAAAAATAGTGAAACATCTTATGCCACGTGTCATCATTAAGTACTAGTCCTAATCAACATAGTATTTTGTTTTGTGTTTAAACAAAGCATTTCGGAGAATAAATTGTGTGCTTAAGGAACCAAACGATAATTAATAATTCCACGTTATTGCCACATTTGGAAGCATTTCACAGTGTTGCACAAAGGGGTTGTGTATATTTGAGATATGACATTAAAGAAAGTCAATGTACTATTAAAGCAGAGTGACTGAAGTTGAAAATTACCACAATAAGAAAAAGAGAGAATTGATTAAATGGATCTTTATGGTGAGTTTCTCTACTCTGCCAGCCATTACAAACCTTTAAAACAACTCATTTGTTGGCAATATTCTAATTTTAAAATTATTATTTTATTTTTATTGTGCGATGACAATGTGCCAGCAGAGGATGGACTCACCTCTTCATATGGTTTAGAGCTGACTACTCCACAGAAGCGCCACACCTCTCCCCAGAACTCTGAGTAGCTGTCCACCGACCACTGGTACAGGTCATTGTAATTGGCTAGAGGACACAGAATCAGTGGTTACTACAGAGTTATAACAAAAATGTTAACATGCCAGTGTGACTATCAGCTTAAATATAGAACGTAAATCTAAATACAAGAAAGAATCAGGCATAACAAGTACCACTAGACCTAAATGGAAAATTGGTTACTTGCATCACCATAAGTTGAAATCATCCTCTATGCCCCGGTCATGTTCCACTAATAACCATGACACAAACCAGAGGCCAGACAAAATGATTACAAAACTTTGGCCTTTTCTTCTGTAATCCTGAGATTAAAGTCACCGATAATGTCGACACATTATTTCATGATTAATGCCAAAATGTCAAAAAGTAAATCTCAGTAAAATGTCGTCAGTGGGCACCGTTTCCCTCAACATGTTTACATGCACATTATAAAGATAATTTATACAATCGATCTCCAAGCACTTAACTTAAAGCAGCACTTCCCAATCTTGTCTTATGACAGTTTATAGATAAGTAACGGTCGCAGTCACTTAGTAGATCAAATTGTTTCAGTTTGTAAAAAAAAAAAAAAAAAAAAAAGGCTGCAGATGTATTTTTCATTCAAAGAAATACAGGATTTCAAGAAACATTGGGGAAAACAAACAATTTGTACTTTAGGTGTCACCATAAATAATAAAAAGGTTAAACTGGTTCTTGAGAAGAGAAACCCAAACACACACACACACAGTCATAGCCATGTCTACCCTCCTGCTCGCATCTCTCCCAGATTACGTAACTCTCCCCCTCTCCCTCTCTCTCTCTCTGTTCATTCAACACCCAGTGGCACAAGTTTCTCAGCATTCCTCCAGAGAGCCCCGGTGGATCAAATTGACACGGTGTCACAGGGACAATTGAAATTGAGGCCGCTCTCTCTTTCACTGCCTGGCAGCTCTGCAGGCACAGTTCCTCTTTGGGGTTGTTTTTTTTTTGTTTTTGTTTTTTTAAATGAGGAGCTGGGAATAAGCCAAACATGAGAGCAAAGCAAACCGCTTTTTTATTAATACTATTATTATTATTATTATTATTATTATTATTATCAGAAGAGGAGTGGTGAGGAAGTTAGAGACCATTTTTTTTATTTATTAACCTTTTTTATTAGTCTACACCTGCAGAGATGCTGATTCACTGTCTGTAAAATACCATGGCTGCACACTGACGCTGGCCTGAAACATTGGGTTTGCAGAGCAGCTTTAGACGCTGCCTCTGAGATAATTACATATATATATATATATATTAAAATAAAAAAAAGGTTGTGGGGACACTGTTTCTATGTGGTTATTAATCTCTGATATTCATTTTCGCATGCTCCATAAATTCCGACATTCATTCATCCTAACACTGTCTCCCTCTGTGTGTGTACCATTGTTTGTCTTCCCCCTCCTCCCCCTCCTCCTCTCTACTTACCCAGATTAAGTCCGTAGTCTCCGTTGACCTGTATCCTAAACTTGTCCATCTGTGTGTTCCTCTTAGAGTCCGGGTACCACAACACCTTGCTCTCCATATCCATGATTTTCTCGCTCTTGCCTTCCATGTCTTTAGACATCTTTGTCGCGTGTCTTTTAAAAAAAAGTCTTAAAGGTTATAACGCGCGAGCGCCTTGCTTGAAAGCTAAGTGTCCCTAAAGGTGAGAGCTCGTGCTATATCAGGCCGCCGGCTGGCTGCTCACTTTGAATGGCTCGGGAGTTTCAGTGCACCACAGCTAGCAAGGCTCACTGTCAAAGGCGAGCGTGGGGCTGCCAAAGAAAAGTGACAGGCCACGCCCCGGCGTCATGACGTACGGCAACGAGGTACGTTCAAGAGCAGCAGTGTTCAAAGATTGTTATATAGAAACATCCAACTGGTCTGTGCAGCTGTGGAGAGAGAGAGAGACAGTGGAGCATGTAATGGTTGAATGTCATGGATATGAAAGGGAGAGGGAAGAGAGGGTGGCAGGGTTGCGGAGGACAGGAGCAGTGGAGAAAAGTTGCAAAGGTATAATAGAATGTGGGAAATGTAGAGAAGGGAGAAACATCATAATGGGATATCTGGTTTTAACTGGGTTAATAAAAAGAATTTTAAAAGGAAAAGGAAATTAAGTAGTAAAGAAGTAAAGTCCAGAAGAGGGTGGTATATGCAACTATGAAGCTTGTTATATAACATAAACTAAAACACAATAGGTCCTTAAACTGACAACAAAAGTCTTGTGTAAAGTCCAGTGTGTAAGGGTTAAGGTGATCTATTGGCAGACATTGAATATGATATTAATTAGTATGTTTCCATTTGTGTGTAATCACCTGAAAATATAAATCGTGTTTCGCTGTGCAAGTGAGAGCGGGTCCTCTTCCATTAAATCCGCCATGTTGAACCATCTTTTTCTACAGTAGCCCAGAACAGACAAACCAAACACTGATCTACATGTGGATTTTTGCTTTTTATGTGAATTATGTGAGTTTTTCTTACATGCTTGGAAGGAGAGCACTAAATCGTAACACGCTGGACCTTTAAAGAAGATTCCTAGAATAATTTTGATTATTGTTGTGGAGAAATTGCTGAAATCAAAGGTCAATGGTGAGGTCAGGAGGGAAGAAAGTGTTCAGGAGCCTCTGATGTCTTATGCTGTATTATTTATTGACGCTTGGCCAAGGAGAATTAGAGACACTCTCAAAGTACATCACAAGTGTCTGAGTCTCACATTCTCCCGAACTCGTGCTGGTGGATAGACTTTAAACCTAAAGATTGCACCCTGAATACTACACGCCCCAGAATTAGTCAAAAAGAATGTTTTTACCCTTGGAGGTGTTATTGTCAGCATATTCTAGTCTGGAGACACAGATGTCTGTTTACGCAGATTGGAACGTCAACGGTAAGCTATCTGTTATGACTAAGAATGCAGCAATAGGCCCCTTCGACCCTGGCCACCACAGTCTTGAGATATGGTGGCACTTGTCAAAGACAAATGTGTTACTAGAAAGAACGCAATAGGTAAGTATCCAGGTTCTAGATATGAAAAACATTGCATCTACCCAAACTTTCATCAGAGTTTATACAGCTATGGTGCCAACTGTATTACTACAATGAATGCTATAGATAGCACTGATAAAAATGCAATTTATTTATTGTCTCTTCGTGTCTGTTTTTGAAATAGGTCAATTGAATGGTTGCAAAAACACAATAACCCAGTGCTATTAGCCATATTGAAATAAGTGATAGGTTGTCATTATACATTATACATGCTGGTCGTTTAAAATATAAAATCATCCACTTGCCAGTATAAATGCATTTACCTTTTTAGAAAATAAATACATTTTGTGCATCCTTTAACACGCGCACAAAGACTGGAGTTGCGTGTCTCGAACATATCCCGCACGTGGGCGCGCGTTAAAGTTGTATGTACGAGACTCTCGTGCACGCGCGAGACTTGCCTGTCAAAATGAAGGCTTTTGATTGGTCCTCAGCACCCTGGTTCCACATCAGCCGACAGATCGGTCTATGTAAGGGGCGTAGTGTTTTCATTGGACTGACATGTCGTTTGACCAATGGCAAACTGGCGTCTAGTCGGCCAAAGGGGCCAAATGAACCAATCAGACAGCGACAATGGAAGAGCGTTTTAGGGGTGTGCCCAATCAGTGAAAGGGAACAACGACCCTCCTTATTGTCCGGTGGTGTCATCTCAAGTTTAAGTTAACGGTGGAAATCTTCTTTTACAGTTTAGTTCTGTCTTATCTTGTGTAGTTTTCTTTGTTGAGCTGCTCCAGAAATGGCAATTTCACAACAAAGCCACCTGACGCTTTTGGGACCCTTTTTTTTATATATGTACAGTATATCATAACCTGATGCTTTTACAGTTTATGAAAATTGTGGTCTTTGTTGTTTTATCAAAGTCCAAAAACAGTTACCAAAAAGTTACCTGAGCATCAAACATAAAAAAGAAAGAGAAGGGCCACAAAATCTCACATTTCTACTCTAAACTGCACTAAACTGGCATCCCTGGTTTGTGACCAGATCTTTTGACTGCTGTGTGTCCTGGCACAGAAGATACTGAGAAAGATCAATATGTTGGAAACTAATGATCTTTTGTAATATGGTATCAGTGCCTTTAAAATATTGGACCCAGAGTCCAGATTGCAAAAAAATGAAGGCCTCATTTCTCAAACTAGAATCTGGATGTGCATGCTTTTGTGAACTTTTTTTTTAAATATACATGTATGCTACAAAAGTAACCACACTGTTTCTTCTGATTTTCCCATTATTATTGTATTACCCTCTTAACCACCCATGTTTTGACCATGCCTTTATCAAAGGAGACTTGATGAAAAGAATTAGCCAAATATTTTATTCCAACTTTAGGGGCAACTGTGTAATATTGCATATACTGTAGGTGGAGGAACGAGAAGAATTATTCACCTGGATTTATATATTTTGGTAGACTGGACCTGACTGTAAATGTACACATCCTGCATTAATTTGCCTCCTTGTAAGTCGTTGGAAAGCTTGTTTTAAAAAAAAGAAATCTCTGGAAAATTAGATTTTTGCAAAAAAATTAATTAAATCTTCTCATTAATTGTGAAATAATAAGATTTCAAACTGGCTTTTGGGTAGCATTGTATAATTCTGTAAATCTTGCTTTTATGACTGTATCCTGCATGTTCATTGAGACTATCATTTTTGTAGTTGATGTTGCTGTTTCTGACATTGAAATTGACCTGAAATGGACCCTGATATTACTCCACAGGGGTCTCTTTTATCTGTGTACCCTGGCACTGTCTCCACAGGAGTTCATATTTCCTGCAGTTCAGCCAAAATTGACATTTTGTAACAAGCAATAGCTCTATCTCATTTTGTTTCACAATCATATTCTTTCTCAATGACTGTGGATCCTGTGGTGTAAAATGTGCAAGTGATCCATGCATACTACATCCTGGGTTACATTTTGTTATACATTACATTTAGCTGATAACCGTATCCAGAACAACATAAAATGAACCCTATAGGGCAAAAAGACAAGCTTCTAAGTATACTCTGGGGTGTTACAAAATCTTTTTGCTTGATTTAGTGTATTGCACCATATTTATGTTAAATGAAGGACACAAGATACATATATATATGAATTTTTGGCAGTCAGAGAGTTGATACCATAATGATTCGTTTGATGGAAATGCAAAATCTGCTTTACCAACCATGAGACATGTGCTAAAACTTTCAGCTATTGACTCTGTGTTTGTGCATGTTGTGTTTACTTGTCCATCTATATTTGTGGGGACCCCTTTGAGTTTTAGACTTTGGAAGTGAAGACATTTTTTGCAAAGTGAATGACAGAAAGAAGCAGATAGGCATTTAATTGGGACGGTTACATTTATGTTATGGTAAGGGGATGGGGAGCCTATGTATTTCCCAGTGGATGAATAGTGGGTATGAAAGCTTGATGCCAGCTTTGTAAGACCGGGCAGAGAGCAATGGAACAAAACTGTGAGCGAAATGGATGAATACATGTGTGTGTGCTTGTGTGTAATCAACTCATGCACAACAGTGTTTTCCATCTGCCTGTTTTCCGTCATTCACACTGGGTTTACATTGATGAAAATGTGTTTCTAAAAATGTCCTTACTTTGCAATAAGGACACAGTTGAAAATGGCTCAACTTCTCTGCCACAGGTCACTGTGGCTTTTTTTCAGCCACACCACTGCAGCCAAAACGCCCTGCCCCCACTCAAATGAATGGAAAAACCTGCACAAAATGATTTTTTTTCTATTGTATGTTACATAAAGGGTGGCATGGTGGTGCAGTGATTAGTCCCTCACAGCAAGAAGGTTCCTGTTTTTTATGTATGGAGTTTGCATGTTTTCTTTGTGTCTGTGTGGGTTCTTAATGGGTACAAAGACGTGCACCTAATAAGTTAATTGGTGACTCTAAATTGGCCTTAGATGTGAATGTGTGTTTTTTCTCTATGTGCCCTGGGACCTGTCCGCCTCTCACCGAAAGTCACCTGGGATAGGCTCCAGCCTTACTGCGATTCTGATGAAGATACAGATAGATGGATGTTACATAACAGAAACAGGGCAGGATTGGCAGGGTCTTGCATAGACCGCACACTGATACAAGCCTGAGCTTTCTGTGACTGTGTAATCCTAACACTGACTGATTCATTTAAACTGTGTCTGTGTGTGTGAAGCAGGACACTACAGATACATGCCCAGTAGATGGCGCACTAATACATTATATTGTTTACTTCAAGCATCTTTTTCTGTTTCCTAACTTTTTTTTCCTACGTCACATGACTTGAATCGTGTCCTGACGTCAGCGCCCTCCACGGAAGTCGGCGCCAGCAGAGATGGTGGCGGCCTCGTCAGCCTAGCAGCAGGAAGAGGATGTTTGCTTCCAGTGAAAGGATAATATCACCTGATCGTACGCTGTTATAACTAAAGTAAAAACGACCGAGAGTTGTTCCCACCGAGACTGCTGGGTTTTTTTTACACGGCGCATTCCTTCACCTGGAGCCGGCCTCTGTGACTCTGAAGCAGGGCGCTGGATAAAAAAAATGTCCCTCTTCCAGTCGGCACTGGATTTCCTAGCCGGGCCCGGCTCGTCCGGGGCGGCCAGCCGGGACCAGAATGACTTCGTCGGACAGATCGTTGAGCTCGGTGACATGAAACTGAGGATCAAGAGGGTGATCGCGGAAGGTGAGACGGCGTACCGCCACGAGATGTGTTGATTACGTCCTGCGCGGCTAAAGTGTGCTAGGGCTAGCCGAAGCGGCTAACATTAGCATGAGTGACAGACTTATCATGTAGTCAATGGCAACAGCGACTGCAGACCCGTGAGTCACCGAGTAAACACACCGGTTGATCGTTTGGTTTCGTGTGAGACTAACACACGTCAAATCGACGTGTGTGGCTTTAACTTTTAGCTCTGTGTGCCAGAGTTAACTGCACACCCTCAACCTTCTCATCTTTGTTGACTCCAGAGAAAATCATCACAGTGAGGACAGGAAGGCATTTGGTGATTAAAAATGAAAATATGAAGGATGGCAGTGTTGTTACCAAACCACTTTCTTAACATGGTGTTACATTATGATCACCATGTTATGGTGATTTTTATGTTTTGATGTTTAATACACAAACTGCAGAATCAAAGCATCTGCAGAGCTGTGCTGGATTGTTTCAGACTGGTCCAGTGCCAGTGCTTCTCTCTCCCTGATCTCTCCTTCATTATCTTTTATTCATGTGTCTCCGGCTCAGGCTCCAAAATAAACAGACGAACAAGAACAGGATGAAATGTGTCAGTGAAACCTGTTTTTCTAAATGTCTAGTTTGGTCTTTGGAGTTTCAAGTCAGCTTCATTGTCAATGCTGTGTCATATGTGCAGGACGTACAGAGAAATTAAACAGTGTTTCCCCTCATATCGCTGGTGCAAACAGCAACATGCATATAAAAAATATATTATTCAAGTTGAAAGATATCTAAGAAATATGGTAAATGTAGAAAGACAGTTTCACTAGTTTGCCAGTTACTTAGTATCTCAAAAATATTTTTGTTGTGTCTGTGATGTATTGTATTCCTCAGTAAGTTGAAAGTATATTACCATATACATATCATATGAGTGCTCTTTCAGCTGCTTGGGTTTATAATAATGTGTCTGAATAAAATGGCAGCCTCTATTTGTTCATATGCATCAAAACAACTGTGTCTGCTTACAGCAAACGTGTGAACCCAGAGATCAGGTTTCATTTCTGCAGCCCTAAACACAGATTTCTGTCCTCGGCTCTGTGCACTGCCACGCATGGTTAGCTGCTTAGTGGCTGTGATTTAACATTAACGGTTAGATCAAGTAGTCTGAAGATGAGTACTCGGTCTTTCAGTGTCAGCAGTGTTTTTAGCATAATCAGCCCCGTTAGTTCAGCAAGTAAACTCGCTCCACTTTTTATGTAACTTCTAGTTATGACATTCCTACAATACAAACCAGCAAAACAGTAGAAAATATATATATACAAAAAATATGCAATACAAAAAAAGGTACATTTCTAATTGTCTTAATTATTTCTGATTATAAATAGTCCTCACATCTAACTGATGAAGGTTTGTCAGGTCATGCTGTTGGAGCTACTGTCACAAAACCAGCCTGACGTTTTAGGAAGTTGTCAAGTCTCCATGTTCTTTCTGTCAGCACGTAACGTGTGTCTTCCGGTACCAGACCTTACTCGGAGATTTCTGGCTAATTCTGACGGTTTATTTGACAGAAACCTTTGTCGTGCAGCACTCGCTCACGTGTCCCCTTTCGCAACACCCTGACTCATTCTGAAGTGTTCAGTCCGGGCTGCGTTTTAAAGCTGTGTAATGCATGTTTTTTTGGAAAAACATGTAAAATGCTAATCACATCACCTTATTCAACGCACACAGTTGAGAATCAGTTACATTTCTGCTTGATAAATGACAGACAATTCACTTTTCTATCATTAAAATTGTTGTTGCTTAACTATGAAGTACTTGTTTCGGCACTAATTCAACCCTGATCAACAGGATAATCATGTTGTTGTGATTGCACATCCTCAGCCGTGATAGTTTGCTGAAGAGAGAAGTTAAACACGACCTAGAAGCCAAGGCAGATGATAAAAATCAGGATCATTTTACACTAAACCTTTTGCTCTTTTTCAAACATCCTGCTGCTGAAAAGTGTCTTTGTTGTGTTTCCTCGCCAAGATATTTCATGAGAGAATACAATGGTTGGCTGTAACCAGATGGTTCTTTTACTTTTTTAGGGCCATAACTAGTTTGTCTGTCTGCTGTACCAGCCACTTGATCATTCAAGGTTAGCTCTACTTCAAAGATTTAGTTTGGGTAACCGTTTAATACACTTGGGTAAATTTAGGAAACCACTTCGCTGTGTTGCAGATGCACAAGTGCTGGTTGTCAATATGAGCACCGTTTCAAAGCCACATACTTTGTCCTTTGGTTTGTGAAGCTGAGATTAATATCTTCACATAACTAAACAGGTTTTCAAGAACAGTTACACCTGGCTGGTCTTCCCTTTCTCTTGGTTTTTATTCCCTTTTCTGAGCAGGTGAAACAGTAGACAAGAGAGGTCTCTTTATTCAGAGCTAAAGCGGGTGAGCTGCGCTTCATTCCTTACGTCCCTGTAATTATTTAACACAAGCACAAAGATTGTACCCAAGCAAGTTTTAGGTGAAATGCAGTAGGATTTTTTTTTACCCACCATTTCAAGTATTTTTCTTGGAATGAAATGGTAAATAGAGCAAAAGAATGGAGCCTTTCAAGTTGCAGTCTTTCCATTTGCCAGCACAAAACTGAGGAAATGTGATCCCTACAGGGAAGGTTGCACATTCTTCAGGTGAGACGCTGCAGGCAGAAACAGTTTTTTTCATGCACTGGTCAATATTGAGATTGTACACAGTAACAGTTACTACACACAAAGGTTAGCATTAGATAATGTTACATTAGCATATTTAAAGTAAAAAAAAAAGTCAATCAATTGGGGAAGTTGCATCTATTAGTTACAATTTAATTACAATTACAATTATAATTTTCTGATTTGTGGAGTCATGAAAAGAGATCCATCCAAAATTGTCCAAAGCTTTATAAAGAAGCCCTTTGACACTAGAATTTATCCAGTGTTCAGATTTCTGTTCTGGAAATCTATGCAAAGGAGCGTATCTTTAATTATATATAATACATAATCTTTCAAAAAAAATCCAAGAATCTTTTTAAAACCTTTTTTTTAGTAATCTTGTAATAAAACAGTCCTGATGATGAACTATGGAGGTTTCTTTGTGATATCTACTAAAAATGTTGTTTAAGTTATTCACCTGTAGTGTCTCCCTTTAAATGAAAGTCCCAACCTTTGCAGGTAAATGTGTTGTGTAAGTAAAGGATGTACTCGTTCAATAGATGGCTAGTGTTCGCAAAATCAGGCCTGACCAAATAAAAGCCACTGACCACACCTGGCCAGTCCTCCTTTTTGTAAATAAGGCTTTAAAGATTAGAATCTTGAACGTGCTCAATCAGAGCCGAGCACAGCTGGTAGTTGATTTACTCATCACCATGGCCTCGGTTGGACTATGACTTGCTAAATATATTTTTCTTGCGAGCTCAGACGCACACCAAAACGGAGCTAGCACGAAAAGAACAAGTGGTGTACTGACTGTACTGTTATAGATATCATTATCAATGTATATCACCAGTGCAGGTTTCAGACACACCTTCAGTGAAAAGGTGTATATTTAGCTGGGGCTCAGGAGAAGTGAGCGTGTGACAGAAAGTTTGCTTGTGTTGTGTCATGCTTGAGCAACGCACTTAAGCTCCAACATCTCCAGTGTGGCTTCTCAGCAGCCAGGAGACAAGACTGTGGTTATTTAAATTGTTTATGGCAGTGTGAAGCAGAATTCCTGGAGGTTTTAGTGGTCTCTGTGGTCACAAGGTAAAACTAAATTAATTGAGCATCCTGTGGAGTGGAATGGGTGTGTATGGTGCTGGTGGTATTTCCACTTTAAAAAAAACAAAAACATTTCTGCACCACCAGAAGAGCAATGTTATATAAGTGTGTGCCCATTCGAGCCTATCTCTAACTCTTGATGTCTTGTATGAAGATGCATCAGCATCGGTAATATTTCTGACCAGTGAAAGAATAGCCTGCTCACGCAGAGCGTTTGATGACGATTACATATCATTGTAAGAGCTCACGATTACATGTACTATTCAATATAAATTACATGCCGGTTGCACTCTTTTTTTTTTTTCTTAGGTGGATTTGCCTTTGTGTACGAAGCCCAGGACATGAGCGGTGGTAAAGACTATGCCCTCAAGGTAAGATAAATGTACACTGAGAAAATTCTGCCTGTTGCTGCTTGTTACATGTTGATCCTCTTACATGCTGTACCGCACATGCATAAATGATACACTGAATCAGGGACATTAGCTCTCTCTCCATTGTACATTGCATATACTATGCAGTGTTATTATTCCGTCTGCGTTCAGCAGGTAACGACTTTTAATGCAGGTCTAAATAAATGATAAATGCGCAAGAGAGAAAGAAAGATAAGGCACGCTGCAACACAATGGCTGCACTGAAGAAAAAGCAATAATGTGCTAAATGTTTGGCTTAGGTTTGCTTGCAAATATCTATTTTACGGTTCACTCTGGGTCTATGTTCAGATTGGATTGGGAAAGCGGCCACTGAACTTGTCAGTCACCATAATCAGCAGGAGCAGTCGATGTGATAAATGTATTATCCTGTTTGACTTGGCATTCAAATCAGTTCCCGGTGTTCAAAGCAACTGCTGTATAGACTGTTTATTGATGGAATATGTTAGTTTCAATCCTCTTAGGTATGTTTATTAAAAAGATTATGCGTCGCCTGATGAGCAGCAAAAAAAAAAAAAAATAATGGCGTGTGTGCACATTTGTTGCAGAGGCTGCTGTCCAACGAGGAAGAGAAGAACAAGGAAATCATACAGGAAGTCTGCTTCATGGTATCCTTTGTCATTTCCAGACCCTCGCGAAAAAGACACAGCGCACGGGGTGACATGTGACCAAGGCACATTAAACTCTAAACCACCTACAGTTTACTGCACTGTCATTACTGGATCACTTGTAGTTTATTGGCAGCGCCACACAATGCCAGAATGCGCAAACCAGGAACTAATATATATTTACGGTGCTTTAGTTTATTATGGCATTACTGTTTCACAAACACACAGGCTGCTTTGCACTATGTGCTCGTGTCCACATAATCTGAATCTTACTTAGTGGAGGAGTCTAGCGTGTTTCGTGTTTGAGGAGAAGCGAAGAGCAGGGCAGAAAATGAATAATTCTGGGGGGGTTTCTTTCACAGATGTGTTATTCAGTGGCTGCCAGGAGGGATAAGATCAAAGCACTGAAGCAGCCATTGTATATCAGTGTCGCCGGGGAGGTTTTATATCATGGAGCCACAGTTTTTGTCAGTGTGATAACCCTGTCAGTGCCACTGGAGGGAACTAACAAACCTGTTGGCCAGCTGCTAAAAAAAATTCTGGCACCTCTCTCGTACAGTTGGGCAATAGTTATTTTCCTGCTGTGTAGCAGAGTCATTAACCACTGCTAAATGAAACACTGTGTTTCCGGTTTCATTGCAACATTGTGTTTTAAAACTAATGATGTGAATGTTGAGTAGGCAGGAAAGAAAATATACAGTCATCAGTTAATTCTTCCCAGTACTCAACTGTGAGCTCTTCTTGCTTTCGCTGGACAATTGTCAGTAAGCAATGGGTTTTTAAGTCATTCCAGTGTGGCTGGAAGATTGAACCTGACACCTGAGGCCTGACACCTGTTTTGCGGCATGTTCCTTAACCTGCTCGCTGTACAGAAAAAGCTGTCGGGTCACCCCAACATGGTTCAGTTCTGCTCCGCTGCTTCCATCAGTAAGGAGGAGTCGGACACCGGACAGGCCGAGTTCCTGATCCTCACCGAGTTGTGTAAAGGTAAATATACACACTCCTACAAACAGAGAGACTCCTACTTTGTCTTCCACCTCTTCTCTTTCTTTGTTGAATGTATTCAGAAGTTATTCAGCACTTTCTCATCTTTCATCTGAGTCATCAGAACTGTTTCCCAGTAACTTTTAACTGAAAGACACTCATGAAGAAATGCATTCCCGTCTGCGACCTTTCTGCTTCCTGCTCTACTTCCTCTCTGTTCGGGCTGAGCTGTCATTTACAACAGGCGTTTTTCATTCAGTAGTCTCCTTCTTTGTAAGCCACTTGAAAATAATGAATTACCACTTTTCAAATATTTATTTATTAAGTGCCTGAAGCACCTTTTTGTTATTTCATCAGTTATTCTATTGCATGATACAAGACTTTTATCTGCAGTGTGTCATATTTTCTCCTATTCCCTCAGACAACTTATGATCAATAAAAAAAAGACACGTGGGTATCGGCAGCTCTTAGTTTCACTTTAACTGATGGGTTTTCATGCCTTCCCCTCTTTGCATCTCCTGCGCCTCAGGTCAGCTGGTGGACTTCATAAAGCGGGTAGAACAGAGGGCTCCCCTGTCATGTGACACTGTGCTGAAAATCCTGTACCAGACGTGCCGCGCCGTGCAGCACATGCACAAACAGAAACCTCCGATCATACACAGAGACCTCAAGGTTTGTCGCTGATCTGTAGTCGGATAAGTGAATGATGAAGCATCCGTTATGTCGTACCTTTAAAATGAACCGCAATATTACTGATTCTGTAACATTTGATAGTACTTTTTAAATTAGCCGCTGTTATGATTACTAATAGGTAATTACAGGTTGACGTGCTAACCACAGCTTTCTTGATGTGTTGCAGATTGAGAACCTCTTGATTAGTAACCAGGGCACCATCAAGCTGTGTGACTTTGGCAGCGCCACCACAGTGTCACATTACCCCGACTACAGCTGGTCAGCACAGAAAAGGTCCATGGTGGAGGATGAGGTACACACACACACACACACACACACACACAAATACACAATTACACAATTACTCGACGTTAATCTCAGCAGGGTGCTCCGTTACACAACATTAACCATTGATTCTTTTTTTTCTTCTACTTTCCAATAGTATTTTTTATATAGAAAGAAACAAAAAAACATTGTATATGAATTATTAATTACTTATATGAATGCATCCTATATTCTATAATGTCACTATGAAAGTCAGGTGGAAAAAAGTTCACTGTGGGTCAGTGGCATTACTGTTGTCATGGTGTTTGTCAGGAACCAGAAACCTTTGATTGAATTAACAGCTAGAGGTCCAGGAAACACAGATTAATCAGGTTAATTATATTTATACCATAGGCACCAGACACAATCACACACAGGGGTCCACAGATGACCTGAGTATGCAGGTCCCCACAGATCCTGCTTTCTAAATGTAATAACCTGCGCGACAGCTGTTTTTAGTTTAGATGTGAATAATTTGTTTGTAGCTCTCTGAGGAGGACGGGGAAACAGTTTTCAATGCCTTTTCTCTCAGACAGCAGACCAGGAGCTAACTTGACTGGGTACTTGATTCTAGTTTTATCTACTGCAGTGGTCCATCAGCTGTGTTTGTGTGCTTATTTTTCATTTTTTCTGTTTGCGTGTAGATCACAAGGAACACCACTCCTGCATACCGAACACCGGAGATGATCGATCTCTATTCCAACTTCCCCATCAATGAGAAACAGGACATTTGGGTCAGAGCTTTTACCTTTTTTTGTTTTTTATTCCCCAATGTCACAGCTAATCCAGGACCAATCAGGGTTTAAGATTGTATCATTGCTGCAGCCGAGCTACTCATCGCAATGTTTGTACAAGACAGATTCGGAAGTTGTTTGAAGAGGATTTTGTCGTGTTGTTAAAGTGTCAGATAACATTGCTTATAGTCAGCAGCACAGATTCACAGTTGTTTTGGTCTCTTTTTAAGGATAGGATAAGAATATGTTTTCAGGCTCAAAACCTATTTCTTATAAATGGAAAACAAAAATATGGGATTATTTCATGATTTTCTTTTCTTTTCATTGAGGAAATTGTCTTGAAGCTTATTGTTTATCTTTGTTACTTCCTCTCTCCTGTGCAGGCCCTGGGATGCATCCTCTACCTGTTGTGTTTTAAGCAGCACCCATTCGAAGAGGGGGCCAAGCTGCAGATTGTCAACGGGAAATACTCCATCCCTCAGAACGATGTCAAGTACACCGTGTATCACGACCTCATACGTGCGTACCTTTGTGTTCTGTGTTTGCTAGTTCCTGCCCATCTGTCCGTTTATTCATTCATCCATCCTTCTGGTTTCTTCTGGCCTCGCTGACTGACACAGTTGTCACTGCAGCGCTGCCAGTATCTTGTTACAGCTAATCCAATTAGGTTAAAGAGCTCCACCTGGTGGATAATTTACATCTGTCCCTTTCCTGCAAACAATGGCACAAACACATAAATAATAATTAACCTCAATTGAATGTGATTAATTGTTACTAATTTATCATCTATGCAGCCTTGATTCCTATAAATAGTAGTGCTGTCCACTGTCTTTTTTGCATCCAACTATCTCTTTTGTTTCATTCTGCTGCTCCTCCTCCTTTCTGACGTCCAGGTTCCATGTTGAAGGTGAACCCAGAGGAGCGTCTGTCCATTACAGAGTTGGTCAACCAGCTCCAGGAGATAGCAGCAGCACGCAATGTCAACTCCAAATCTCCCATTACAGAGGTGGGTGCGTTGTAGAAAACACAAAAAAAGTGACACTACAGTAGAACTGTGCTATCTCACATGTCACATAGACATGCTGCACTGTCTGTGTGTGCTGCTATTTTCCAGTCGTTATCTTTCTCAGGAATTACTGCCGCTAAAAATTTTGACTGTGGCTGTTCCTCCATCTCATTTCTCCTTCCTTCTATAAGAATGGATTTGAGACCTTAGTGTGTGGTTCATGAGCTTTTCTTATCTCTAACCGTCTAAAGCGGTTTCTTCAGGTTGGTGACAACTTTAAGTGCATTCAGGTAAACAAGTTGATGAAGTGAGACACGGGCTCATCCTCAGTGCCTGCCAGCCTGGGAAAAGACTATTGACAGGCCGACCACACGGCTTCTTCCGCTGTGTGTGTGTGTGTGTATGTGTAATCCTGCCTCACATGTGTTCAACGCCAAATACAACACACACACACACACACACACACACACACACACACACACACACATCGGCAGTCTCAAAGGAGTCTGTATTCTTATTCCTTGGCTCCTTTCTACCAAGCTGGCATGGTCCTAATGCATCCAAGAGAGACATAGAGGTGGAAAATGGGTATAACTGAAATGAAAAAAAAAAAAAACAAGCATGAAGTGACACCAACACAAATAGAAAAGTATTTTACCCCGACTAAGCAGCCACAGTCTCTTATAATTCTTACCACAAATCCACCGAATCCACAGCCACAGTTTATAATATGTAAAGCTGACTTCAATGTCTCTTTTCTTCTAACTCATACACTGGTTACCACTGCAGGAAATCCTAGTTTTCTTGTGCTTTAGCACTACAAACACTTAATTCAAATCTTCTTATTCTAACGTTAATTGTTTAAAACAAATCAGTAAACTGAAACTCTTCTGTATCTCTACCAATTTCTTACCAAAGTGAATCCGGATAAGGCTGGTAAATGTGTGCAGGGGGGGAGCAAGGCAGATTTGGTGATCGCTGATCTGATTAGGGTTAAGAAGGGGTTTCCCTGCTTGGACATAAGGAGAGTATAATCCTCCTCCTCCTCTCTCTGCCGCTTCGTAGCGGACATATGGAGAGACAGACTGTTGATGGAGCGGAGAGGAGAAAACCTGTGAAGGATGGGCGCAGAGATGGAAGTGAAACACTGAGGGGGGGAAATACGGTAGACATCTCGGAGGGGAAGCGAGACGCAGAGGCTGTCTGGCTGGCTCAACGCAGACCCAGAAACTGCAGTTCTGAAAAATAGTTTTAGCGAGCATGTCTCATTGATTTGAACTGGGGATTTTATATTTAGGGACAGAGACCTGTTGCTTAACATTCAGGATTTGACTGACGTTCTTTTTCTATTCCTCAACGCATCGTTTTCTATCAAGCTCTGTTTTATCCTTTGCTGGGATGGAATTATTTTTGCATTTCTAAGGAGGATCTTTGTTTTCCTGATGATTTCCTTCTCTCTCTCTGTTAACCTCTTTTCAGTTGCTGCTCCTCATTCATATATTTTTTGAACGTCTTAGGCAAAACCTGTTTTCTTTGTTTGTTGTTTTTTTTAAAGCCGTTTTGTCAACCTAGTTTTTGTTGACCTGCCTGTTGCAATGTTGAGTACGTACTACTGTTGGCGTCCAGTGTATGACGGCTATGAATGTCTGCAGCTGTTGGAGCAAAACGGAGGATTTGGCAACAATGGAGCTCAGCCGCCTATGCAGATCCACAACGTCCACAACAATGCAGGTAAGAGTCTGTTTGAATGGCAATATTATTCTCTCTGTAGCTTTGGGAACAGTGTTTTGTTGGAGCAGTTGCAGGTTTATGTTTGTTTTTTTATAGCGTTTCTTTGTTTAGAGCGTCGAGGGTGAAACCGAATCTTCTCTGAAAACAGTGTCACATTTCCAAAAGTGAAATGTAACGACTCATTGATCTGCTGAACCTAAAACCACAGAAACAAAAACACAGAATTTCTAATCAAACCGAAAAACATGTTCTCACACACACCCATGTCCCATACACCCTGCATTCAGTAGGTCATTTGTTTTCATATTATTTGCATGGTGAATTATTGAATCATGATCATTATGTATGGAAATTTCCCAACATGAGATATCTTACTCTCATTCTAACTCAAGTAACTTTGACATGGTTATAGAGCAGGATTGTTTTAATGTTTCATTCACTGCTTTATTATTATATATCACTTATGTAATATAGTTAATAAGATGAGATTTTATTGTGTATGTCACTGGCTGTTCAGTTTTTAGGTTGTATAATAATAATAATAATAATAATAACAATAATAAGTGGTGTTAATTTGTAGCAGAATAGACGAGAGCAATCACAGGAATAATTTCCTGCCAAATTGGGTGTTAGAGAAAACAAACTTTAGAGCCACACACATCACATATTAACATTTGGCACAGTGACTGTGATTCGCACCCTACATTATGTCTGAAGCAGACTGTACGCACATTCAGTCTGATTTTTAAGAGCACAAGCTGGAGGTGCTTTGTGAGAAAATCATATTTCACTTGTTTATCTGCACCTTTTCTCTCATCAATACACACGCACACACACACACACTTGCAATCTGTGTTAAGAGGATTTCTGCAGGGTCAGTAAACCATCTGTCAAAAGGCAGAATATGTTTGCTCTTTCCTTTTGAAGAGAAACCTCCTGTTCATTCAAGTCAGCCCTGCTCGACAAATAATGATGAGTCAGTCTAAGTAATTTGCAGCTTGTCGTTGTTGTATCTCAACATCAGGCAGCTCCGCCACAGCTGAAAGCAACTGATGTTATCCGATGCATTTACCTCAAAGTAAAACAAACAATCTCTTGTGACCACTTTATTTTCATGTCATGCACATCACAGCTAAGCAGGAACGTGGCTTTTTTTTTTTTTATCTGCGGTTGTACAACAGATTTTACTCACTCAGTAATTTTTCTTTTCATTTATAAGCTTAGTAAACAGATCTTTATTTGGTCTATTTGTTAGATAATTTAATATATCATTTAATCATACATATATACAAATGTTGCATACATGTTTATGTTGTAAGTTAAACTGTGACCCTGTTTTCTCCAGTTAAACCCACTGTCTGCAATCGTGTCATTCTTATAGGTGTGTACGATCCTGATCAGTCGGCCAGTGGCCTCTTTGATATCTTAAAAGGAGGAACAGAGCGGTTCCTGACCAACATAAAGGACACTTCCTCTAAGGTCATCCAGTCAGTAGCCAGGTGAGGCGTTCTAACCTTGTTACCCCGATTATTCTTGTTGTTTATTCATATTTTCTGTCGTATTCATTTCAGTTAATCTTTTTTCTCATGACAGATCGGTTGCCACTGATCGCGCTTCATTCATATAACATTTTTCTCACTCGGTGTAGCATGGGCATGTGTTGCTGAATTGATCAGATGATTTCCATCATGTTTGTGTTAACCTATGGAGAACTTTTCACGTTTTGGCTACTGTAACTCCACATATGCCTACTCTTATTCCACCTCCATGTTTGTGTTTAATGATAAGGAAAAATCTGATAAAACTGTAAATTTACTGTGCACTCTAGTCACGTAAGAAATTTTTATTTCAGGCATCCACCAAATTACTTACCAGCTTTCTTCACCTGCAAATTCTTTATGTAACCATTAATACTCATAGCTACCATGGCCCCAGATCTACCTTTTTTTTAAAAGGAACATTTTGCTGTTTGGCTGTCTGAAAATGTGGTTTTCCACTCTGATGGCAGACTTTGCAGTTGTGAATCTTGCAGGAAAAGACCATCCATATTTCAGGTTCTCTCTCTCTTTGTAGTTCTTTCACCAACCACTGACATAAGTCATCTGGTCTGCTACACCTTGGCTGCAGCCATAAGTGACAAGTGGGCTTTGTGATGGGTTTAAAACGGTTAAAAATAAGCAAAGTGTTCCTCTTAATATCCACCCAGCCCATACCTGTTGAGGTTTGATGTTTCATTTGGTTATCCTATCATCGGTTTGTTTCATTTGTTTGGTCGTTTTGTTTATTTTTTGTTTTTTCTTTTCTCTGTCCCAATCCCTCATGGTCCCACTATGTGTCCATCACCTAGCAACCCAAGGTAAATATGGGTCGGTGAAGTGCGTCAGTTAATGCGCTGCTCTGTGTGCTCCTGTAGTTTGTGTGTTAATTTAGACGAAGAAAAAAAAACCCCTACTAAGCCATTTGCTGTGCTGTGTCCATCGTCACGGTTTGCTGATCCTAACATCACACATTCAATGATTCAATTGAATGAATGCAGAGAGTGGCGTGAAGTGAATGAATGGATGAGTATCGTTTTAAGAGCGAACGCAGCGGTCAGAGAGGTGCGTTCAATGGCCATCGGAATGACTATGATGCGTTCATGAACGTGGGAAAAATGGAAACTCACCGGAAATATAATAAAACTACAGACAAAAGAACACTCAAGGAAAACTCTACAACTACCAGCCACTTCTGTACGTTCTCTTAAAATAACTGAGGCGATTGCAGGTTACATTTGCAAAGATATGCGCCCGTATTCGGACCAAAAAAATGGTTTTAATAACACTAACCCGAATCTAGATCGGATCAGATCGGATTATGATAATCGATTCTCAGTCTGAATAATCAGAATCAAATTCATTCTTGGAATTTGAACCGATACCCAGCCCTATTTGTGTTATAAGCAACTTCAAACGTACCACATGATTAAGATTTACTGGCCACTATAACTGAATAAGTAATTGAATGAATGAGCGAATGAATGAATGGTAGTTTAAAGGTTTTAATATAGCTCCACTGCTTACTAAATCACCATTTCAGTTACATACGTGTTTTAACCAGCATCACCCGTCTGTCCTGACACCACACAGATAAAACTGTGCATCATCAGCACATATAGATGTTTTGCTTGGCCTAAAGTTTGTTTGTGTGGACTAATTTTTTAATTTTCAGTGGGAATCATATTGCACTGTTTTTGCTGTTGTCATTGTTCCAATATGACTTTTGCTGTAAATTCCAATGTAGCCTACTTTCTGCATCAATTAACTGCCAATAATACTTAACACCAAGGAGTTATTGGCAGTAATGATCATCCTGAGCATATTTTCATGCAACAAGAAGCATCTGCCAAAAGCCTGTGCTACATTTAAGACTCAGACAAAAGGGAATTATTTAGTGTAATTTGCACATTTGTGCAAATCATCAAAACTGTTTAAAATGATTCTGTTGAGTTGTAGTCTGGGCAGAAATCCCCCATGGTTGTACCTGATTCTGTTTTTTCCTCCCTACCTAGTTGTATACCAACTTCTTTCATAAGTGTTCTTTTAATTTCTCTTCCAGCTATGCCAAAGGGGACCTGGATATTTCATACATCACCTCCAGAATAGCAGGTAGGCAAAGTACCGTCCTTAGAACCGACTTTTAGATTTTTTTCATGATGAAAAATGACATTTGAGGTAATTCCTTTGAGACAACGGTGAAGTGATGTGACGAAATATCTGAGTCACTGTTTAACATTATGACAAGCAGATGAACCTTTGGCGTTAAACATGTTTCCTCTGCAATTGTTTGTGCGTGTGTGTGTGTAGTCATGTCCTTCCCAGCAGAGGGGGTGGAATCGGCGATAAAGAACAACATCGAGGACGTCCGTCTGTTCCTGGATTCACGTCACGCTGGTCACTATGCTGTCTACAACCTCTCAAAACGATCATACAGGCCTTCTCGATTCCATAACAGGGTATGAAGTGTGTGTGTGTGTGCGTGCCTTTTATGATTAGTCGATGTGTGCCAGAGTGGAACATTACCAAACTCCCCTGTGTCATGGTGAGTCATTGCTGTGAGTGAATAGTTTATTTGTTCAGTCACAATGTCAGCAGTGTTTTTCTCTATTTTCTGCTTTTACACTCTGTCATGTAGCTATACAAGATTCTTTTTGTCTTAAGGCGTATGTCGTTTTGTGTGTGTGTAGGTCTCAGAGTGTAACTGGCAGGTACGCCGTGCCCCCAACCTCCGCAGTCTCTACAGTGTGTGTAAAAACATGCATCTCTGGCTCAAACAAGACCAGAGGAACATCTGTATAGTGCACTGCCTGGTAAGTGGTCTCTCACCACCGACTACGTGATGAAGATGACTGATGACTTAGTTCTTTATAAATTATCAGGATGGGACAGGACACAAGTAGATGATTAGAGAATAAAAGACGACACCTGTAATATCTTCCATTGTTACCTTCACTGTAACCACCATGTTCCCTCTCTATCTGCAGGATGGCAGAGCAGCATCAGCGGTGGCGGTGTGCTCCTTCCTGTGTTTCTGTCGCCTTTTTACAACAGCTGAAGCTGCTGTCTACATGTTTTCAATGAAACGTTGCCCACCTGGCATAGCGCCCTCACACAAGAGGTATGAAATCATACACGTTAATCATTTTTAGGATGTTCACCGTTTTAATAAAAGCCAACAAAACATGATTCTAATCCTGATTTTTTTTTTTATTGTTGCAGATATATAGAGTATATGTGTGACATGATGGCAGAGGAGCCCATTATCCCCCACAGCAAGCCCATAATAATTCGCTCCATCATCATGACACCCGTGCCGCTGTTCAACAAGCAGCGTAATGGGTGCCGACCGTTCTGCGAGGTTTATGTTGGAGACGAGAGAGTCCTGACGACATCACAGGAGTACGACAAGATGAAGTGAGTTGACACACGCACGAGAACGCCTTTCAGGAGTGAAACAATGTGACTATTTCAGTTATTCATTCTCTCTCTCGTTCCTTGGCTCTTTCCAGAGATTTTAAGATGGAGGATGGGAGAGCAGAGATTCCCCTCAATGTGACAGTTCAAGGCGATGTACTGGTGGTGATATATCATGCAAGATCAACACTAGGAGGACGTCTACAGGCCAAGGCATGTGTACAATCTGTATCTCATCAGTTTTTAAATGGATATAAGAAAATGATGGACGAAACACTAATTTTAAATTCTATATTGTTGCGTTTCAGATGGCATCCATGAAGATGTTTCAGATCCAGTTCCACACAGGTTTTGTCCCCAGAAATGCGACCACTGTCAAGTTTGCCAAGTATGTACACAATTTTGAGAAATTCAGTTCCCTCAAAGCGTCAGATTTCCGACGTTTGCT
Organism: Collichthys lucidus; assembly: GCA_004119915.2. Lineage (NCBI taxonomy): Eukaryota > Metazoa > Chordata > Actinopteri > Sciaenidae > Collichthys > Collichthys lucidus. The sequence goes on along the minus strand of CM014088.1, from coordinate 17,094,065 downwards.
TTTTTTTTTTTTAACGAACTCTTCCTTCATAACATTGTCTTTCCCATCTACCTGTTCTCCTGTCAGGTATGACTTGGATGCTTGTGACATCCAGGAGAAGTACCCAGACTTGTTCCAGGTCAACTTGGACATCGAGGTGGAACCCAGGGACAGACCCAGCACCAAGACACCTCCTTGGGAGGGCTTCCAAACCAAGGGCCTCAACCCCAAAATCCTTTTCTCCTCTCGTGATGAACAGCAGGAGATTCTCAGCAAATTTGGTAGGTGGCAGTCCTTTACAAAAGCCAGGCCTCTTGGATTAGAAGTATTAGGGTTTGGTTTGATTTGCTGTGTTTCGCAATCCATCAATCTATCGGCTCACTTAGTGTATAAATCAGACACACAATTTGTACACGTGAACCAAATATTAAACCTTTTATCACCACAGGTAAGCCCGAGCTGCCTCGTCAGCCAGGTTCCTCAGCCTTTTATGACTCTGAGTCGCCCCAGCCGGCTCAGACTCCAGAAGGCTCAAACGCAACAGAAGCAGAATCTCCTGTGAGCACCGACAGCAATGCCAACAACTTCTTCCAGACACTGGATTGGGAAGGTACTGTAGTTATGTTTATTGATAATATTTTATCACTATAATATATAATGATAATATACCTGGCAAAATCATGCAGCTGTTGCTCTGTATAAGTTTCGATTTTTAGTAATTGTCCCCGTTTTATTTTTTAAAAGATTAAAATTCTCCCAGACATTACTGATTAGAAATAACATCAAATCCCTTAAAATGTCCAATTTTTTTTTTTTTATATCGTAGATGTGCGTGGCACTCCGAATGCTTCAGGCAGTCAAGGAGGCGGGTCCATGAATGACCAGGAGGACTTGAGTGATCAATCAGAAGGAGAGTCCTACTCTTATTCTGCTCCCAGTGGGGAGCCTCTGTCACGTGACACCAGCGAACCACTGTTTGATGCCGACTTCCAGGTAGGTGAAGTCCTGAATGGCTGATTGTATCATATTATGCCATCAGTACAGTACACCTTTACATTCTTGTGCGAGGCAGAGCCAAAATGCTTTATTTTCTCTTCCACTTATTGCTGTCTTTTCTCGGTGACCTTCATCTCCCCCCAGAGCTCCACTCCTGCAGCCCAGGAATCTCCAACCGGCGACACAGCTGACCTCTTGGGGTTGAACTCTGACCCTCAAGCTCCAGCCATGTCTTCAACCTCCTCCTCTTCTGCTCCTAATCAAGTGGTCCAGGGAGAAATGAAAGCTGCGTCCAGCAACAGTGATCTCCTCAATGACCTGTTTGCACCCCCCGCCGCTCAGACAGGAGCGGTGCAGGAAGACTTGTTCTTCAGCGGGCAGCCCAGTGGGGCGACACCAGACTCAAAACGTAAGAGATGAGACTTAATACGCGCTAGTTGCATTATTATAAAAATGCATTTGAATTAAGCTATTGACTCACTTTAGAGGCAGGTGACGTATGGTGGCAGCTTTCGTCACCAACCGACACACATACAGTATACTACAGCGAAACTTACAAATGGTCGTGAATGTGCTTCACTGTCAAAAATCCAGGGGCACCGCAGTCTTACAGCTGCTCATGGCTGATAAGCTGTTTTAGCTCTGACCACCCGCAGCTGTATTCCTGCAACAGTGAGCAGTGGTCTCTCACTCTTGTCTATGTTATCTCTCCCACATCACACACTCTGTAGCCATGAAGCCACATCCCCTGTAGTGCTGCATTTTGGTGTTACACTTTAATCCTTATTTCTTTTTTTCTCCTTCGGTGTGTCTGTGTTGTAGCTATGGGCGACCTGTTTGATCCATTTGGGATTGGCACTGGCTCTGGTGTTGGCTCCAGTGTGGGTTCGTCTCGGCAGGCCTCTGGACCGGACCTGTTTGGGGACTTACTAGGTTCTGATAGTTCGGCCACCAGCGGGTTCAGTTCAGCTCACAGTAACCCTACTCCTGCTTCCAACACAAGCCTTTTTAACCTCAGTAAGTACATCAGCTACTCTGACATTTCTAGTTGAGTTTTTTGTTTGTTTTTCTTCTCCCTATTGATATTTGCTCCGAGCCATGGCTAATGGTAACATGCAAAGGAAGCATAACTAGTGTAACTTTGGATGTTTGTATCTTACCAGACAAGCTAGTGAACGACACCCCTAAGATGACATCATCAGCCAGCCAACCAGACCTGTTAGGTGGGTGGGACAGCTGGGCAGCTGGCAACACCACTAGCATGAACGCCACCACCAGCAAACCCAACTATACCAACACAGGTATGAACATTAAGTAAGGGTTTGCAGCCGATGGGCAATTTACTAAGTTGTGTGAATTGTTGATTTTGTTGGCAATCCTAAACTGTGAATCAAACTCTAACTTGCATATTGGTAATTTGTCTGTAGCTTCTGGTGTGTCATCTATGTCCAAGGCCAAGTCTCAGACCTTTGATCCTTTTGCTGACCTAGGAAACCTGGCATCCAATTTACCAGGTAAGAGGCTGGGTCAGATATGCAGTATGCGGGTAATGGTGCACAGAGAGGAACTTGGCTTGTAATTAGAGATGTATCTCAAATGACTAACTGTATCTAACTAATATCATTCCTCGTGTTTTTTGCAGGTTCATCTGCACCTCCGTTTAGCACAAAGGCTCCTTCCTCCTCCGCTAAGCCTCAAGCTCAGCCCTGGCAATCTGGAAGACCCACCTCAGCCCAGAGCAAACCTTGGATGGCCCCACCAGGATCTGGGTCCGCACCCAAAGCATCTTCAGCATCTCAGCCTGCAAGCGCACAGTCCACCAAACCCAACTACAACCTCAACTTCTCCAGTGTCATTGGTGGGAGAGAGGACAGAGGAGTTCGTGGGCCTGGATTTGGTAAGAGACACTAAGTACAGGGGAAAGGTTTCTTACCCGACTTAAAGATCATTTTCTGTGCTAATTTCCACAATTAACACTCAAGTATAACTCAAATGTTTTTTTTTTTCTTAACGAAGGCCCCAAGCCAAAGGTAAAGGAGGATGACTTTGAGGACCTGCTGTCGACTCAGGGTTTTGCCTCCAGGCCTGACAGGAAGGGACCAAGGACCATTGCTGAAATGAGGCGACAGGAGATCACAAAAGACATCGATCCACTGAAACTACAGGTAACCAACTGGAATGCACATGTGAAGGACAAAACAAAACACGCACTATTAAAAACAAATTCTTAATGCAAATATGTGACATCAGTTCCATCTTACCAGAATAAATTTAGCGGGGAGAAGTGAAAGAGCAGCACTTCCCTTTCCCTCCTGAGCCAGGTGGTTGTACTGGGCAGCTTCCAGGTGTTGCTGTAACTGTTAATAGAGTGTTCCTGAAAAAAACATAGCTATTTGCAAAATAAATATGATTTAAAAAGTGCTGAGTAAATCACCCACTGACTTTATTCAGCAGATGATTTTACTCAAAAGAAAAAAAGAAATTCTGAGCAAACCAATCGGTCCTTCTGGTTACTTACTGCTTAGATCTACACAACAAGGCACCTTTTGGCAGGTGATACCCAGAGCTGTGCCGCCTGTAAGTGCTGAACAATGTTTGCACTGAAGGTAGCGAAGGTTTGTTTTATTGTCGTGCTGCAGATCTTGGACTGGATTGAAGGGAAGGAGCGAAACATCCGAGCACTGTTGTCAACTCTGAACACTGTGCTGTGGGAGGGTGAAACCCGCTGGAAAGCTGTAGGCATGGCCGACCTGGTGACGCCTGACCAGGTGAAGAAGTACTACAGGAAGGCTGTGCTAATTGTCCATCCAGATAAGGTACAGTATAACATGCTGCTTACGCATTTAGCCAGGTGCATTAATAAAACCTCACAGGACAGTTACAAGGCAAAATATAAATGCTGTTTATTCTAAAAGTTATTTTCAGCATCTTTACTGTTCTCTATTAATTTGCATATGTATGGTCTTTCTCTGCAGGCAACAGGCAAGCCTTATGAACAATACGCTAAGATGATCTTCATGGAACTGAACGACGCCTGGTCAGAGTTCGAGAACCAGGGATCCAAAGCACTCTTCTAAAAGTCTGGTCAGGATCCCAGCTAGACCAGACCAGACATGACTGGACTGGATTTGGCCTAACCAAACAGGGGTTAGACTGGGCCAGATTGGACAGGACTGAGCCCACATTGGGCCTTAGGGGGCGCAGAGCCTCTGAGAGGTGTCCTCTCTACCATTCCCTTCACTCCCTTCTTCCTTCTTTACTTTCTTCTGTTTCTACGGTCAAAGAAAAAAAGACAGTTCGCCTCACGTCTGGCTGTGATGAAAAATTTCTTCACCGGTTCATAAAGAACTGGTTAAATAAACATTGTGATTAAATAAACATTAGTTCTTAAAAACTCACTGCCTACCTGTACGACTGCCTGAGTGGTGCTGCAAACATCAGGAGGGAGGAATGGGTGACAATCACATGAGGAAGAGAAAACGGAAAAGAAATCGCATAATACATAGAGACATTTCAAATTACCGAGCTGATCATCATGACAAAAATATAAAACGACCCTACTCTAATGAAATGCTGGTAAATTTTGCGCTGTGGCTGGTAAGTTTGTCATTTGCGCCTGGCACTTTTTCAAACAGCAATTAGTCATTTAGCTGACTGGGAAAAAAAAAATGAATATGGCTTTACGATTTCAGCATGCCAGCCAATATGGACATTTACAAAACATCATTTAAATGTTACGTTTTTAAGCTTAGTGGCCTCAAAAAATTAAAAAAATGCTGATGAGTCACATACCAATAAACAAGAAAACAACTGTAATGCAGAAGCAGGATTTAAACCTCCCCAAGAAACAAGGCAGATCTGTTGCTAAAACTTTTGGGTACAACGCTTGGTTGGGTTTGCTCTTGAGCCATTTCCTTTCCAGAAGACTATTGCCTGCTGAACACTACTAGTGCTGCTTCCACCATCACAGTTACCGCTATGTACACTCCTCAGATCGATGTTAAATCCTGCATCCCGAACTTCTGACAAAGAAGCTGAACTGGTTTTCGGAGCCCCATATAAATACAAGCGGGCAGTCTGTTGTTTTTTTGAAGTGCTCTTTTAAATCCACCCACTCAGGCTATATACTGTGTAGCTGACTGCATGCTCTCCCACACCAAACCTCAAAACAACACGCGGGCGGGGGGGGTAAGGTGCGTTTTTATTACAAACCAGGGTAGTCCAAGCGGGCGGCAGGGGGGGGCTCTTTTGTTGAAGTGCTTTTTTTCTTGTAGCAGAAACAGAAAGAGTCTACCTGCCTGATTGCACCGAGTTGGCAGATTACATGCCTTCCCGGCAGCGCTCACACTGCTGATTGCTTTTGAGCATCTCCATCATCATCATCGTCGTCGTCATTATTAACCCCTCTCTTTGTCTCTGTAAGCCCCACCCACCCCCCAGTGCCCTGGTTTAGTGGAAATCCACTTTTCCTTCAGTGCATAGGAGGAGATCAAAAAGTGAAGGAATGAAAAGAGAATATGGTGTTTTATTGTCGGCTCGCTCTTGGTTGTACTCTCTTTTTTTTGTTTGGGGTGGGGGGTTCATTCTGAGCTTTTGTCAGTTAGTCATCACTTCAGTGTAAATATAGAAATGTTATCATTCATCAAGTGGCTTTGTTAACATGGACAGATTGATTTGTTACTAAGCTTCATGGTTGACCGAGTGATTGGTATGTGTGTGCAAGTCAGTGTCTGTCTGTGTGTGTGTGTTTCTTTCTGAGGGACTTCATGCTTTTCATCTGCAATCCTGATTTTTTTTTTCTTTCTTAATTTAATTTTTCCAGCCTTGCACACACTGTTTTTGTGTTCTTGTCTTTTCAAAACAATTTCCAAGTTGTTGTTTTTTTTGCTCTTTTTATTTCACATTTTACCTCATGGACCAATCAAATCACCTGTTTTCTTATTTATTATTATGTTTTTGAGGGAGGACTTTGGGTTATAATGACATGTATTCATGCATATTAATGGCACAAGATGAAAAATTTCAGATAATATATAAGTGAAATGTGCTGAGTGCAAGTTGGACAGTTGTTGGATGATCACAGTGAGTCTCTTTGTTGCTGTTTTCATTCCGAAGCATCTTATTGTTATTACGAATGTGCTTTTACAAATATATATCCTCTCTGTTGTTAAGCGTATGTGTTTATCATTTGTCTGTTTAATCTGTTCTTTTGTTTCTTTTGTTCCCTCTTAAGGCAGAACCGAAGTTGTCGCTTCCGTTTTGCATTTTGACATTTTGTTAAAATTCCAACACGAGGGGCCAGTAAACCTATGTAAGAAAAAAAATGTAAAAAAATAAAAACTGATGCTTGAAATTTAGTTTGAAACTCTTTGACAGTATGATCATAGTATAAAGACGGAGGATTGCAAAACCACACAACGACAGTGTTTACTGTACCAAATTACATCATACTAATATGAATGTAGATTTCAGTGCAAAGACAAACAATTAAAAAAAAAGAAGCTTTTGAACTGTCTCATTGTCTTTATTTTGAAGATTCACAGTGGCTTTACATTCACCACCTGCCTCACAGTTAGCTTTAGAGTTTATTCCACTTTAATCATCTTCATGTACCATTTTTGGTTGTGACCAGTAGGTGTTAATTATTTGTATAAATGGCAAACTTACTTCTAAATAGAGAGTATGGACAAGTGGCTGCTTCCACCAATTTTGACAGAGGTGATCAGTGATCTAAAATTAAGAGAGGATTCACTCTATGCAACAACTCAATTATATACCCCTGTCCCTTTTTAATGATTAGAAGTATCAAACACATACCTGACAATATTCTGAAAAAGAAAAAAACTTTTATATACAGGGTTCCCACGGGTGCTTGAATTCCTTGAAAATGCTTGAATTTCAATTCAGTGTTTTCAAGGTTGTGAAAATGCTTGAATTTTTTGTGATGTCTATCCCAATAAACCAAGAAAAAACAAAAATGTTTCCTAAGCGGCTACGCGCTTTATCCGATGCCTTTACATGCAGAACTCAGTTATCATACTCGCTTGGTGTTCTGCCGAGAAATAACAGTAGACTACTATCGACACCTGTTGGTCACTGTTATTGCGCTATGGTAGTTACACAATACACCGCTCACAAGCTGAGAATACAAGCCAATTCACAATTAGTTAAAAATCAAAACAGTCAATCTACCACCATATGAAATAATGCTAATTAGACCCATATTATTATGCCATACAGTGGCACCGCTGCGCTTCCCACGACCATCATGGCAAACACAACTAGCAGGCTACCTATTTAAAGGTGCTGGAAAAATTGAATAACTGGTGCTTGAAGGTGCTTGAAAAGTGCTTGAATTTGTTCATGAAAAAGGTGTGGGAACCCTGTATATATTTCTGCCTGTTAAAAGGAAGTTTTTTCCTTGCCGCTGTTGCCAGGCGCTTGCTCATGGTGGGAATTGTTGGGTCTCTGCAAATGATATTATTGCATCATTGCTCTATGTAATGAGATTACTTTTATCACGATTTGTCGCTATATAAATGAAATTGAATGACTGCAAACAGTAAAAATTTTCACATTGTCAAACTGCATGTTATCCACTTTTTTTTCCAGTTTTACCAGTTTATTTTTATTCCTGTAGGCCAGAACAAGATTGCATTTGTTAAACTAACACAAGTTTAAGTTGCATCTTTGAAAGGTAACAACACTATTGCCTGTGCAGAACTGACCTAATATAATATATAATCTCTCTTCTCCTGTTTGGGTATTGTATGAGTGAAATAGTGCATAGAACAGAAAACAAGTACTCCTTTATCACGATGAGTTACAGCTTTATTTCAAAGGCGGATCCACATGACCAGATTACATAACATTTCCCCTCCAATGTACAGACTTTGAACACAAAACTGTAGCGCATCATATGGTCTATACAAAATGAATTTTAAAAAAAGGAGAATGTGAGAAAAAGGAAAAAGAAAGTCATCCCTCATCTCATCCTCTCAAACTCTGTCCAAGCTCCCGTGACCATAAAAGCTACGTCTTAGCACTGGCACTTATGGAGACAGAGATAAGAAGCGGAGGACGAAATGAAGGCAAAGGGGGAAATTTGTAGACGTGTCTCCGAGAGTAAAAAGGGTCTGGTGCACAAAATCTTTTATTTCAAAAATGTGAACAAAACAGAACGTGTTGTCCCTCCCACCCTCATGAACACAGACTCAAGTACAAACTATAGCAACATTCATCGGAGCCACAGATTTCACGTGTATTGAGTGTATGCAGCATGGAAAGAGATGTTCTGGAGAGATGAAAACATGCCAAGAAATATCAGGTACTGCCATTTTTCTTGTTTTAGGAGTCTCCATCTCTCACACACTTCTGCTTCCACTGCAAATGCAAATTCACTGTACGTGCATTTAGGGAGAAATACAAAAAAAAAAAAAAGTCACAACATGTTTGTTCCATTTATGCGCACTTAATGACAACAGTGCTTCGAATGCAGCAGTTTGGGCATGTTGACATTTGGTTTTGACAGGAACAAGGGCCTTTGAAAGGCACTTCAAAGCGTGGATGTCCCTTCAATTTCCTGGTGGTTCTGTCGTAAGCCCTAAAAAATAAAAAAATAAATCAGCTGGTCGACTCCCTGTAAAGCTTTTAGTCCTCCAAATGACCAAAGGGGAATCTGAAAGAGACGAGACGTGGCCCAGATTAGTGGTTGCTAGAATTTGTGTAAACTAACAACATGGTCAAAGAGTGGAAAAATACAGAATAACTTAGATTCGAAACTTACAAAGACAAAACGTTTTTTTCAAACTGTGTGTTGTGTATCTAGCCCTCAATGGAGACCTCTGGAACAATGTGTCCATTCATTGATGCCTCCACTGACATCTCCACAGACTCCACTGTGAGCTGCATCTGACATGGCATGTCACAGATTTCTTTCTTAGGCTCTTCTGACAGCGCATCCAGACATGTCTGCTTAGCAGCGGAAGGAAGCAGAGGAGGTTAGGAGACAGAGTAGATGGTCACCAGTACATGAGAGGAGAAAGAAGTGTCAAACTATAATTAAACTACAATGAACCAGATAGTTACTGTCTGTTTATAATGATAGAAATCTGACAGTAACTCACAATGACAATTTCCTCTGCAGGGGCAAGACTGGGCTTAGGCTCAGGTTCGGGCTCAGACTCGGGCTCAGCCTCTGGCTGGGGCTCGGGCTCAGCCTCTGGCTGGGGCTCGGGCTCAGACTCGGGCTCAGCCTCTGGCTGGGGCTCGGGCTCAGACTCATGCTGGGGCTCGGGCTCAGCCTGAGGTGCAGGCTCGGGCTGAGCCTCTGGCTGGGGCTCGGACTTAGGCTCGGGCTCAGCCTCTGGCTGGGGCTCAGGCTCAGCCTGAGGTGCAGGCATGGGCTCAGGTTTAGCGTGAGGCTCGGGCACGGGCTCAGGCTCAGCGTAAGGCTCGGGCACGGGCTCAGGCACGGGCTCAGGCACAGGCTCGGGCTCAGCCTGAGGTGCAAGCACGGGCTCAGGCTCAGTCTCAACGTGAGGCTCAGGGATGGGCTCAGGCTCAGTCTCAGTCTGAAGCTCACAGATGGACTCAGGCTCAGGCTGGAGCTCACAGATGGACTCAGGCTCAGGCTGGAGCTCACAGATGGACTCAGGCTCAGGCTGGAGCTCACAGATGGACTCAGGCTCAGGCTGGAGCTCACAGATGGACTCAGGCTCAGTCTGAAGCTCACAGATGGACTCAGGCTCAGGCTGGAGCTCACAGATGGACTCAGGCTCAGACTGGAGCTCACAGATGGACTCAGGCTCAGGCCGAAGCTCACAGATGGACTCAGACTCAGGCGAAATGGGCGTCACATCCAAAGATTCTGATTGGGTGTCGAGGTTGTCACTCATTTCCACAATTTCCTAAATATTGCAAGCAGAGAAAAGTCCCGATTAAGATCAGCGTAACATTTGTACAATGAACATGGATTATGTGCAGTGAACATTCAAGAAGTGAAAAAGATCCTGGTCTTTGACAAAATGTATTAACAAACATTACACTGAATTAACACTGAGTTACTTCTTTAGCTAGAGAAGAATGCATCAGGCTTCGCAGTAACCTTAACACTGTTAAATGATACCTCATCACACTGTGTTTTCTTTACCACAATATCAATTAGGAACGTGGTGTATGTGCAATCATGTATAACAACAATAATAAAGACCCACAGCTGAAACCACTAGATTAAATTCAAGCTGAATTACACTGAAATGCAATATTGCTTTTTACACACCATACAGATGTACACAAAGGAACGCAATGTAATGCTTATTAACTGCAGTGTGTGTAGCGACAAATTCCTCTTGTGTAGTTCTCACCGCCTGGACAGCAGCAGACTCAGCGATGGCGTCCTCCACCACTGAGGCAGATTCTGTGACAACAAAGTCATCGACCAGGCTGTCCGCATTGTCCTGGGTGGCAGGAGCCTTTGGAGCGACACAGAGAACAAGATGAGAAATGTTAAGATTGTGCACACACATAGATGAATGAGGGGAATTAATTACCATCATCCCAGGAGAAATTTAATAAAAGAGTATCAAATCAAATATGAACAGAAATAGCTGGCTAATGACATAATGTAGTTTAAAGATTGATTAACAGTATAATCCATAGACTTCTAATTTCAGGGTGACCTATATCTACAATGCAATCTAACATGTGGGTTCAAATTGTTCGAGAGGTACCTCTATGACTTCAGGTACAGGGGCTTCAACCTCTTCTACCGGAGCCTCAGGGATGGTGACTGGCACCTGGTGAGACAACAGATCCTGTCAGGTCATTATTTAGCAGAACACAACCTGTTAATGAAGAGCTGTTAACAGTTAAGAAAGTTGATATTCATGAAAGCATTTACAGCAACGCTATTGAACGTTAAATGAATTACAGCAATAACAACTGTTCGAGCCACATGCTGCACGCAGCAAACAACAGATCATCAATCACATGAAACATTTTAAAACTACTGAAAAGTCACATCTATATGATTGTTGTGTTATTTGAAGAGAATTAAAGAGTTTTTTTTTTTATCAGTGGTGCACCTCTGTCATCGTAACAGGCTCAGAGAGGACTTCGGGTGCCTCTTCTTCTGCCAACACTTCTTCTTCTGCCAACACTTCTACTTCAGCATCATCCTCTTTTGGGGATGCAGGACTGACCACGGCTTCGGTCACCTGTTCTGGCTCAGGTACCTCTGTGACAGCTTCCTCCACCGGTTCCACCTCTGTTTCTGTAACCGCCTCATCAGCAGCGGGTTCTGCTTCAGCACAAACTTGGTCACAAGTCTGTACTTCTACCACTGGTTCTTCGGTGACTTCTGTGGCAGCCACTTCCACCTCAACCTCAACGGCTGGCTCTTCCCGTGCCAAGGTCTCAGCCTCCACTTCAGTCTCTGGCTCGCAGACATCATGTGTCTGCACATGCAAAATCAACACAAATTAAGAAACCATGCAACATGCAACATGGGAACAAATGCACAATGACTGATCCATATGAATCGTTCATCAACCAAGAGTTTATACTAATACAACTATACTGTAAAACCATGCTTATTAAGAAGAGTCTCACCTGTTCAGTCTCTGTTGTTATGATTGTAGTTTCTTCTGTCTGAATCTAGAGAATGAGAAATACAAACACACTTAAGCAAATGAATAGAATCTAAAATCTATCTAACTAGATAAAATCCATCAAACTGAACATGACTCTGTGTTTTTCTCTCTGAAAACATTTGGAGTAGCCGAGCCAAGCTATGATCTGAGAACTGTGTTATAAAAGAGAAAGACCTGAGGCAGTGTGGTTGTTATTCATAAGGTGTGAAGCTTATGGCACAGAAACTTTCCCACTGAGAAACTTGTCTTTCGTCTAGTTAATGCTGCTATAAACTTATAAAGCATGGAAGTGGAAACTGTGAGTTACTCTGGTTGTGTGCGGTCTTTTGCAAAAACCGTTTGGGTGTGACATGAGCAAAACCAGCACACGTACTGAAATGTGTTACCTTGAAGGCAGCTTGTTGTACTCAGTGAGTTTACTGTATTATTCTTTATATAAGGGCTTAGCTTCAGTGGCCAGTAATCAATGAGACTGATTATTTCAGCCTGAAAGATGCTATACAAATGCAGCCCATTTACCATTTCTTAATGGTTTTTCTTTGACGGTTCTGAAATAAAAACCAGCAAATCCCTAAAATACTAACAAGTAGTCTACTGTTGACCCCTCTTCAAGAATTTAGCAAGTTGTAGCAAAAACGAGCTCCTCAAAAATAAAAGCCGGTCTCACTTGAAAGGCGGCACTTGACTAATGCCCCACTCACTCTCATTGACACCAGTGCAATCTGCCTCTGGCGTATACCTCAAAGATATACTGCTGGAGCAAGCTGAGGTTAGGAGGCCTGAAAGGGGTTTTGTGTGTGTGTGTGTGTGTGTGTGTGTGTGTGTGTGTGTGTGTGTGTGTGTGTGTGTGTGTGTGTGTGTGTGTGTGTGTGTGTGTGTGTGTGTGTGTGTGTGTGTGTGTGTGTTTACCTCAGTCTCAGCAGGAGCCACCACTGGAGCCTCAGCTGGGGGTATGACCTATGAACAAAAAAAGGGAGTTTATCCACCAGTCAGCAAAACAATCATACAGATATAAATCTATTAAATCTTATAAAATAGAGATTAAATGGCAAAAAATTAACGAGCATTTACAGGAAATTAAAACTCTTTGCCTCGTGCTGTTTTTGTTTTTTTCTTGGTAAAGGTCAGGCTTTGGGAGGTGCCAACACACCGGTCCTAAAAATGTGCCCAAAGCAAAATTGTTTTTCTGCTCAACTGTTTGTAAGCCAAACTGCAGCTGTGATGGCCTCAAGCTGTTTTTACCGTGAGAGCCTTAGCAGGTTTGATGAGTGAGAAAAAGATATGATCTTAAATTTGCAGTGATGGATTGCAAACAACAAATGCAAATGTGAGTGAGTTTTTCTAGGTCAAGAAAAAACGAAGGAACATCATACATCCTCAGCTAATTGCATAATGGCAGGCTGGTATACCCATTTTCTTCATTATCATGTCCTTAATCCAAACATCCACATAAACTCAGATACATTCCAGCATCTGCTCTGTTAAAGTGCTAATGTTCTGTGTTTGGCATGAAAATGCCTAAATAATGGCAGAAGTCCTTCTTATTTTTCTATAAGCCATAGCCATAGGGTTTTGTAGCCTTTCCACTGATTCACTGGAACAGTTGGCAGTAAGCTAAATGGTGAATGGTGGTGGCACCAACTATGCATCCAAGCGTGTTGAACCATAGGAAGCAGCACATAAATATTGTAAATGTTTATAGTCCAGCGGTAAATTATTTATACTGTCTTGTACCAGCTGTCTTAAATGTAGGACAGATCTGGTGCATGAGGGCTGCTACTGTACAGTCAAGAATGGGCCATTGGCAAAATCACATATTCTATCTACAGTAGTTAGAAGAGACTGAAACTCTTACAAAAGACAGTTTAAATGCTCGTGGCTGCACTTTTTGTGATCGCTACCTCTTTTTCTGAGTTACTGTGCAGCAATTAATCCTGTATTCCTGGATTTTACCAACTTTTGAACAAAAGCCAAGTGGATAAAAAAAAACACGTATAGCCGAGATGGGTAAATATATACTCCAGATATATAGACAGATATACGGAGGGAGGGTGGTATAGGGAGAGAGCAAACGGAGGGAAGGGAAGGAGAGAGGTGGGCTATAGGCCTTCCTTTGCTTGACAGGAAAACACACATCCACATCCAGCACCAGAACACTGTGTACCAAACTGATCTGCACACACAGTACCCTCACCATAATTCTAACCATACTGACAGTTAAACACTCACACTAATTTTGGCGTTTTGACAACCAAGTAAGAGAAAACTACTTTGCAATCTTGCAAGTTTTTGTTTTTTTTGTCAAGCTTCTTGATCAGTGAATCAATGGGCAAGTTTGCAAGGCAAATAGCCAAACAGACAACCTAAAAAGGAGCATTTTGACTGTTCTGTGTGCAAAAGTAAATGGTTCAGCTAACAAAGCCCCACAGTGTTCCTGAAAACAAACCCATAAAATCTGCCAGTAAATGGTGGGAGGGGGGCTGCGTGTGCATGTGTACATGTGTGTGGAGGAAGGCTGGACACTGAGGGGAGGAACATTGGGTGCCCTCACGTGCATCGCCACAAGCAGAAACATTTTCCAACCAAGTTCGAAAACATTCAAAGAATCACTTCACACATCTTTGTTGGCCACTTTTTTCTCTCTCTCTGTCTGTCATGTCAAATCTGATAAAAGAAAATATGCTGACAAATCATTGGGAAGCATGCTGTAATTAGCATTTTTAATAAACTGAAAGCAAATACCCCATGTCATCCCTTCACTAGATATTTCTCACATACTTTAAAACAGTTGTGACAGCTGTCTGTAAGCTCCCCTCCATTGCCCTAAATACCAAAGGCTAAACTACACAACTACACACATGCACAGACACACAATTCAATCACACTTTCCCCAGTCCGAGCTCATGGTGGCTAAAAGGTTGCCATATTACAGTAGGAGATGGAGGAGGAGGGGGGGATTGAAGAAGGGAGAAGGAGAGGGGGCAGGAGGAGAAGAACAAGTGGTGATGATGAGGAAGAATTAATTTACAAGGGAAGGGGGGATAAGGGACAGAAGGGGGAAGGAGTGGATGGCCACAGGAGCACAGTGGGAGCAAGCTGGTACAAAATGTTCGGCCTTGAAAGAAGCCACACCCCCCCATCACTTCAGGCTACAGAAAAATGAAACACACTCAGCAGGTCTGGGTGGAATGGACGGTGGATTTACACTCACCTGAGTCTCCGTAGTGACACCCAGAAGCGAAGGGGCCACCTCCTTTTTGTTCCAAAGCCAACTGAATACAAGCCCCATTTATACCCGTTCTGATCCTACCACCTATCTCAAGTGATGTCCAACTCTAGCCTGACGTGGTGCCACCGAGCAAACACTTTATTACAAGACTTGTGGCCGCAAGAATATAAGCTGTCGGTCAGCAACGTTTAATGAAGTCAAAACTGAGAAAAGCAAAACTTTACTTGCACACTTTTTTTTTTTTACCTGCTACTGTATGTGTTTGCATTTCCATCCAGCACTGACTACTTTTCAGTTTTGCAAAAGTGCATGAGGGTCTACGCGCGTTTGTGAGCGTCTGAGCTAGATCTGACACATCTGCAAGCAACGAAGGTCGGAGCAATGAAGACAGAAGGCAAGAGGGGAGGAAAAAAGGCGAGATGGGAGGTGTGGTGGGAGGGAAAGAGGGAGGAAAGGACAGTGAGTAGGGTGGGCTGCCACAAGTATACAATGAAGGGCAGTCCATAACCTATAGAAAACCTCTTATTAGTCCTCCTCAGGGGGTAGGGCATAACACTTAGGGGTTAAAGGGTGCAATCAATATCTTTTTTTCCAAACTATATGTGAAGTGGACAGAATGAGACATGGATTACACCCATCCTTGGGGAAGCATCGTGCACTGGCATGCATGCTGACACACACGTGAGCATGTTCATGTGCACCATATGTGGTCACAGCTCAGTTACTGGGAGCAAAGACAACACATTTAGTGTGTGTGAGTTTAGGCACATAGATGCATGTATATGTGGTGTGCAGCTTGTGTGCCTGCAGTCCACAGGCTGAAATAGGACATTCTGTTCCCAAACGTGTACATAACATGGCTACATGACACAACAGAGAGAAATGTGTCGTTTTTCAACTTACAATTGAAAATGTAAAGGCCAAAAACATTTCTTTAGTCATAACTTTGCAAAACAAATAGCCAAAAGCAATACAGTTATTTAAATGTTGCAAGCAGAAAGCGCTTCATCGATGACATAGATTACTAAAATAGTTTATCAAGCTACCAACCTACTCTTACAATACAATAATCAAATGAAAAACACTTCAGTCCAACACCTTGGTAATAACTGCATATATTTCAAGATTTCAACATGCTTTGCAACACAGACATTAGATGATAATGTACAATGATTGAGTCTTCCACTGGATCTCTCTCACCTCTGTACTCAATGGAACATGTTGTTCCTTCTGCTTTCCACCCCCACCAATTCCACCTCCCTTCTTGCATAAAGTCTCAGCCACAGCACATGCTATTTGACCATATAGTATCTAAACCGGTCGTTCACAAAACCCAAATTTACATTGATAAGTATATACATCTATATACAGAAACAGCCTGTGAAAACAGTTTCTTTCCTGCAAAACGTATACAAAATGGAAAATTACTAGAGATCTATCTAACCTTGCCAAAACCTTGCAAAAAAATACTACTCCCTGGTAACTGCATGTAGGTTCACACCAGAGGAACCCGAAAGTATTCATTCCATATGTAGTTCATAAACCTTAATATATGCATGACATGTTAATTTTCTAGAAGATTAAAGATAACATTAATAATCCTTACCTCAGTTAATGGTTCTGTTTCGGGAATGATAGGTTCAGCCTCCTGTACTATCTCAGCTTCAACTACAATGGGCTCTGCTGGCAGAGTGTCAATGACTGGTGCTTCTTCAGTGACCGGGACTGGGACTTCAACTTCGACTTCTGCTGGAGTCTGTTCCAACACCACAGCTTCAGGTTCTGGTGCCTTTACCTCGACTGGGACGGGCTCTGTGACGGGTTCTTTTACAACTGGTTTTATTTCTACTTTGGGGGTCTCTACAATGGGGACAACAATCGGAGTAGGGGGATCTGGGATCTTTTCTGGGATCTTTTCTGGGATCTTTTCTGGGATCTTTTCTGGGATCTTTTCTGGAGCTGGCGCTCGAGTTTTAGTCGCTTTCTTTGGGGTTGCTGCAGGGGGCGCACTCACTGCAATCGCAGGGCTCGCTTTGACTGGTGGGTTGGCTGCATGCTGCTCTTCGAGGGCTCTCCTCTGGGCCTGCTGCAAGGAGGAAAATGCACAAAAACATCTCGGTTAATGATCGTTGTTGTGTTAATACAGTGAGATCCACTCATTCTGCTGCGGGAAATGATATTAGATCCATGAAATTAGTTTACCCTCTTGAGTAAGTTTAGTGCGGCATAAATAACTGACAGCTATATAAAATAAACTGCTAAAGAATGAAGGTGGAATACAAGGGAAAAGATGTAAAAAGGAGTTTTGGGGATCTAAATGCTACTGATGCCCCCATTGTGTCCAGATATTGATGTTGTTGTCAGTCTGGGGTTTGTTCTAACACATTTCACTCTGCAGGAATACCGGGCATGCCATCCCACCTAGATCCGACATGTTTTTTTCAGCTCTGGACAATACCCCCTCAGGGTTTAATGGAGGTTTTAGGAGCGCAGACCACTGGTGGAGGGGGCAAAGCTAGTTAGATAATGGGAGCTAATTAGTTGAATCAAAGCAGTCCTGACAGGTCTGGTGAAGCGGGAATGGAAACCGTGTGAGTCAGCAGCATTGCTGGATGACCTGCAGGCCAGACAGTGGACCTAATCACATCATAATCAGGTTATAATCAGGTTACAATCACTCCCTGAAAATGCTTTTGTTAGACCGACAGCCAGTTCGGTATTCACAGTGCTAGACCAATGCTGTAAGCCAACGAGGCGGGTGTGTAAGTCCATGTGTCTATGCTTGTCCATCTAGCCACTGTCAAAACAACCCCTCCCTCATTGTTGCTCACAAATAGCCTTCTGTCTAGAAAGCCAAACTTCACTACCACAGAGTAAACTCTTTTTATCAAAGTGTTGATACAGAAAGGCATGTGTGGCCAAAGAGCAGCACTCAGCTTGACTTCTTCAAGTGTCCTGCAGCTCCGTCCCTTCCTGTGCCCTGATATCTCTGAGAGAACTGGTGATAACATCAAGCTCTAAGTAACTTTAGGGGGGCATTTTTATCTTAGTCTCACTGGCAGATGCAGAGAGGCTCAGAGAGATTGTGCAGGCTCCAATCTGGCAAAAAAAAAAAAAAAAAGGCAAGACATTCCTTCGGTCAACACACTCCCAAATACAGTTGTGCGATGTTGAGAGTGGAGGACTGGCCAGCCAGCCAGAGGCTTAAGGAGGAGGGGGGTGAGGAAGACTCCCACAAACTCCATACTGAGAAGTCTGCCCAGGGTTGGAGGACTGGGCTTCAGGTTTTCAGCCTTTAGTGGTAAGGCAAGTGATCATTTTTAAGTTAAAATTAGATAATGGAGCTGCATTGAAATAATAATAATATATGATATAATAATTATGACTACAAAAAAACAGAGTTTGGTGTCGGAGTTCATCTCTGCACTCTGGGAAACTGGAGCTTCTGTGTTACTTTCTCACATATTATAGATCCCTCCCAATATCTGCCACACCCACTTCTTCTCTTTGGGCACTGAATGTTCAGAAATAAAACTTCATTCCAGTTACCTAAGAGAAGTGGAGCAGGAGTCAAATATGCCAATCATGATGTAATTGGTGCTGCTCGAATCGCCATTCCAGCATTTAACCATTTTATGCGGAGCGCACGTGTAATTAAGCCAAGATTTGTCTCGTGTACATAAAGAAGAGGCAGGTATACGTTCACGTGTCATGTTACTGAAATTCTGTGATTCAATCAGCATCTATTTTTGGTCAATCGTACAAACTTCCATCTTTGCGGGGTTTTACGCACGATGCTTGGAGCGCTCCTCGGAGTTGAGTGCGTCACAGGAACAGACGCGTGAATGTGTGCAGAAAAAATAAATAATTAATTTGAAGATAAGTGCAGAACAAGTTATTCACATCAATATTGTGCAGTACTATGGACAGCATTTGATTTTTAGGTACCAATAATCGCTAAGAATTAAGGGGGGGAAAGGGGTTTTGTCTTTTGGAAAAAGTTTAGAGACGCACTGAGTTTAAATAACCACTACAATCGCAAGCTGTAATAAACAAAACACAATTTAAAAAAGTCATTTAATCAACTTTGTCCAAGAGAAGGAAAAAGTGACTCACTGGAAATCACATTCTAATGAAGGTAAAAATACTTTGGAAGATGATTATCGTCCGAGAATAAAAAAACGAATGGAGAATGAAGCGCGCCTGCTTACCACCCTCCTCATGCGACGCTTGTTCTTCTTCCTCTTGCTGGGCATTTTGGTGTTTTGCTGGTACGAACGAGACGGGCCGAAGAAATGAAAAGGGAGAGCAGGGAGGCGGAGAGAGCAAACGGGATCTTTATAGAGCCCCGGGTCTTTTTGTTACCTTTGAACCGAACCTATAGGAGCACTGGGATGAAAGATGAGGGGGGGCGTGGTGGAGAGACAGACACACATACACATCCACATCCACCCTCCCTCACCTAACACACATGCACGTGCACGACAGCTCAGTGAGAAGATTGTATCAGAGTTTGAGCTACCTATTGGCTGGATGTTGGGTTTATGTTATGCAACCACTCCATCAAAGCAGAGAGAGAGAGAGAGAGAGAGAGAGAGAGAGAGAGAGAGAGAGAGAGAGAGAGAGAGAGAGAGAGAGAGAGAGCCACATCCCCTTTTCTGGATCAGTTGGAAATACTTGTGGACTGAAGCACATGGCCACAACTTTGCAAACGCACTAAAATATTTTTTTTTGCATCATAGAGCACGCTACCATTCAATTCAAACCATGAAAGTGTGCACACACAAACAGCCAGTCTTGCCTACAAAACAGTGTGTGCCTCTGTCAGCTAGTTTGAATTCATTAAAATTATGAAGCCAGAGAATTGTTTTCATTGTGTGTGTGTGTGTGTGTGTGTGTGTGTGTGTGTGTGTGTGTGTGTGTGTGTGTGTGTGTGTGTGTGTGTGTGCGATCAAGGGAATAAAGGGAATGAAAACATGCACACATGTTTACCCTCCCTCCCCACCTCACCCCTGCACTGCATCTGTTGTGAGCACCCATTGTCTTCGACTCCTTGGGTACAGCCACGATCATGCATAATCCCAGAAGAGAGGATGCATTATTGTGTCATTTATTGTCCTACTTGTGTATGGAACACTGAACTTTCATAAGCATGTTTCTAGACTTCGCTTAGGTTGTGCAGTGAAGGGTTTGGATAGTTTTAGTGTTTAACTGGTTCTGTTATATGCAAACTGAGCTGAGATCATAGAGCATGGCAGTTTCCCCTGAAGGCTTATGGCTTGATTTACTCCTCAGCAGTGTGACTGTAGATGGATTACATGCATACAGTGTCACTAGCACGTCCACTTGCCCTGTTGAACTGGTGATCTTTCCATTGCAAGCACTGTTGCTCAAGAAGTGTCAAGCTGGGCATACATGAGTTTGCCCAGTTTTTTTCTATTTGTGGCCTCTAAATGGAATTTTCTTTTAAAACTATGAAGTTATTTGAAAATGAAAACGTATTATAGTCACTGTAGCACTGTAAAACAAAAAAATCAGCATAACATACAGCTGCTGCTGAACTGAACCACTGTCACCATGATCTTTCATTTACTGTCATCACTGTAAGTTACCTGAGAGCAAATCTGAAACACAAGGATGGACAAGGATGAAATATGTGCATAACTCATGACTTGTAGCTGAGCTTTGTGAGCTCGATGCAAATATTTTCACATGCTTACAGCAACAATTGTTGGACAAGTGGGAAATTGTGACCTGTTTTTGACTGGAGCATGACAGTGTTTAAAATAGTTCATAATCATTTAGTTTATATATATTTTTGTAACATGCAGGACATACTGAAAAAGCTACCATGCTACATTTAATTTATTATTTTAATGAGAAAATTAACATAAATACACTCATGTGCCAGACTAGTGGAAATTTTGGTCAGAAGAAGTTCATTTCTGTGCATGTGAGTGATTTAAGATTTATTTGCACAGTATATGTTTGTGTTAGAGGATGCTTCAGTTACAGAATAACAGTCACTTTGTATTGCTGTCACACAGCAAATGTGTTGTTACGGAACAGTGTGGGTTAAGCAGGTTTGTCAGGTCATATAGCTGAAGGGTTACTAGTGCTGCCAATTCACACAGTTTACTCCAGTTTACTCTCAGGCAGCAACCCTTATATACAAAGAAAGTAGTGTCACTGTAGTGAAAGTGAGCTGATTGTGATTAGAAATGTGATCCACTGGTGCCAGAATCAAACACTATCAAGGATCATATCTTATCTCATCTAGGGTGATAGAGACCTGGCAAAATGACACACCTTCCCTCTCCCTCTTGCCTGCAGATTGTTGCTTTAATTTCACTTGTAAGAAAGAAAAACAAGGCACGCCCAGGTCTTAAAGATGTACGTGCATACACTCTTTACAAAGCAAACACTGTAGCCATGCCTAACACAAGTCTGACCCCATCTCAACAATGACCCTAATGATAATGGGGTTTTGGGTCACACATGGAATTTGCGTGCATTCCCATAGATGTTAGACAGGTTGGTGTGAATCGTTGCACAACACGGCCTGTTCACTCGTGAGTGTGAAAAAAAATGCATCCAGACGTGAGTAATTAAACTATAAAACAATAGCTGATGGAATAAGAAGAAATGTTTTGTTCAAAAAATGTGTGTGTCCACTTTGGGTTAGTATTTAAAAGGAATAACCCTGAGGCCTCTCAGTGTTTTTTTCCTGAAGACTGCAGGCAACACACACATCAGCTGCTCAGAGGAGAATCAGCATCTTTAAATAGATGCATGATGTTTACCTGCTGAACTGGGTTATCACTCACACATACTGGAATGTTGTTAGTCAACAGACACCAGCTCCATAGTTACCACCCCTGTGCATCCCAATGCACACACAAAGACAAACACTGTTTAAACAATAAGTTTTACATTTGGGGTTTTTTTCAGACTTGTTGCTGTCCTAAGAAATTTACTACTATTAGTTACAAATAGTTACAAATATTTTGCAGAAACACACAGATTGATATTTGAGTTCAAATGGTATTTGACATGTTTAAAAATGAAAATAGAACACAATCTAGGAAAAGAGCGCCTCTGTGTTTTTACTCACCAGTGATGCAGATGGTCAATTTTATTTGGCTTCCTCACTAACATTTAGTTTCTGTTTATTTACATCCTCAAATATTATTTTTGGAGAGGACTTCATAGTGCCCTAAAGCACAGTGAGATTAAGTAAATAAAATTAGCAATCCCGTAAGCGAGCAAACAAGTACTTTAGGAGGAAGTAGAGACATTCACTTCACTACTTCAAGTTATTTCCATGTGTGGAATTTTATTATGCCAAAGATAAGTAGGCATATTGTAAGTATAAAAACTGTTTCCCCTCTGTAAAGCTCTTTAAATCTGTTGTGAGGATATTAAGGAAGTTGGACAGTGAAGCTGTGCGTGCTTGGACTGTGTAGACTTAAAGGTTTTATTAGCAGTGTTGTAGTCGATAGACTGAGGCAAAGTCATGAACAAGACCAAAGTGTGCTGAGTTTGAGACAAGACCAAGATTAGACAGTATATACATTGTAGCTGTTTTGCAGATGAGCTCTTTGTGGTTTAGGTCTAGAAATCTACTGTCAAATTTGAAAGACACAGTCCCTGACTCTGACAGACTCTGTCTGTCCTTTAGCCCACCAGGTTTGTAGACGATGCCATCAGTATAACCCACTTCTTCCTTCAGCACCTGGACTCTTCAGGAACCTATGCCAGGATCCTGTTTGTGGACTTTAAGACCGCCGCTCCAGTTCTGCTGCATGGCAAGCTTTCCACCAGCAGGTGGATCACAGTCTTCCTGTCTGAAAAGAGACAGCGCATGGAGCTGGGAAAACACGTGATACACACAGACTCCTGTACTATTCGGATGAAGGACCCTCATTGGACTCCCTGACAAACCATCTTGGTGATAAAACAATTTTTGATGAAAGATGATATCTCTTGAGCTTCAAAAACCCCTGACCTTACTCCCTCTAGAGCCACCAACTCCCACCAATTCTTGTGACCCCTGACTTTCCTGAATACCACCAACAGCAGCCCACCCACACACAGGGGCAGACATGATGTGTGCACAAGATCACATGCATATACACACTGTAAAATCTGAAAGGTGCCACTGATTTTTTCCTGGGACTTTGCACAGCCGAGGACACACACTGACTAACAAACCAGCACACAAAGCACAAGCGCAGACAGCGTGTTAATGCAGAGTCACAGTGGTGATGAAGTCCAGACAAAGATAGTAGTGCAGGGAAATACTCACTGAGAGTGTCATCAGATAGTGTAATGCCAGGGACTATCCAGTGTGTATTCATATCACAAAGCAGCAGGGGAGCAGGATAATGGGAGGGGGGATAAAGGGGGGAAGGTAAGGAGAGGGATGGGTCATCCTGGTAATAAAAGCAACTGTGCTCAGCTATCATTCAGCGGACAACAGACTTACATATACAAACACGTTCTCTTTGCATTCCTTCAGCAGCTCTCGCTCTCACACTCTTTTCTTTGACCGGCATGCACAGACGTAAAAGCATCCCATCCATTCCTTTTTATATTATCTGTGCTTGTCTCTGTCTGTGCACCCCTCGGGGGGTTTCTCCCTCTAAATCTATTCCAGGATCCCGCATGTCTCTTCCAATAAGACAAGCAGTATTCAAACTCAAAACTTATCAGAGTTCTTCTTTGTTTTCGTAATAAAGCAATTTACAAAACCTTTCATCTGCACTTGAGCGTAACTGTTCTCCCTCTGTTTGTTTCAAGCTCTGTTGGCTTCGTTCATCTGTTTGCCAGCAGAGTTTCTTATGTACTAACAGATTCCTTTGTAGTTTAATGGACACACTGACCTCTTAAATTGCCCACATGTGGGTCATTATTACAAGGGCAAATAGGTCATGCATTATTCAAACCCACAGACGAATATTTGAAATTGTATCCGAGAACACAGAGAGTTTCACCATACAGTAGCAAATCCTGCGAAGAGAAATATAAAAGTGTAATTTATGAACAGAATATGTACATTTCCCATTATTGTAATCCATCGCAATAGTCTCTTGAATCATTCAGTAAACTTTATTGTCTCTTTCACCCGGGCACACGTAGCATGATTGAACCAAATTCAAAACAATTACTATTTTGGGCAGTGTCCTGTATTCTATTATAATTCTTACAGGGCCGACAGAGTGAACATGACACACAACGAGAGTGCAACACAGAGTGAGAGGAGTAAATTAGTATAAACAGAGCCAGAGAGAGAAGGGGGGAGGACAGAGGAACAAAAGCACAATGGGTAACAGTAGAAGAGGAGCAGGAGGTTTTGATTTCAGGGGTTATTGGAATGAATACTTTCTGGTGTGAAAGGTGCCACGCAGATGTCCCCCTTAATGCATTTATCCTGCTTTTACTACTTCATGGTAATATCTTTCATTGTTTTCAATTTGACTAGATTTCAGAACACAAATATGTACAGACAAGATCCAGCTTTAAACTACACTTTCTTCTTTATTCTGTTTCAAAGTATAAGTAAGTAGAAAATTACCATAAACGACTCTGGAAGTATTGATTTTAATACATTATTTAGGACCACAGCAAAGAACTTGTTTTCAGATTTGGATGAATGGTTGGTTGAATGAACTGTCTGATATGTTAATACATTTCATGATACATTTGTTGTAATAAATCCAGATTGACTCCCTTTTGCTTGAAATTCTCCAAAGTTGTAACTTATTGGACCACAAGATGGTACTAATGAGGAAGCAAGTGAAGACACGTAGACCCATAGAGATTAAACAACATGCAATTTATTCAGAAAGATGGCAAAAACAGTCAGTCATGATGACGCAAATTAAACATAAATGTTTTACAAAACAGGTGAGTGATTACCAGCACTGCTAATTCACCTGAGCTTTGTACTTCCTCCACTCCTTTAAACTTATATTACTTACTTGTGCCATCAACTTTGTGAATCATACTTTCCCACCAATAACCTTTGGCACATTACTAAAGTCAATACTTTTTTTGGTAACAGAGTACCAAATCTGAATTTATCAAATCAAATTTCCATATACGGGCTGTTTGTCCTGTGTATATGTGCCAGACTACTGAAATAACCGAGCTTTTATATGACTCATAGACAAATAGTGGAACCCATAATCATCTCTTCGGTGGACATATTTTTACTTTCAACACATATGACAACATGTTCAGATAGCTATTGACTGATGTCAATGTTAGACTGGCTGGGAAAGTACATTTTGGGAAAATGAATGTTCTTTCCTTTTTTTAAATGTACTTTTGAGTTGCCTTTGAGTACATACGGCCTAATAATAATAATAATAATATTAAAGATTAGACAAGATATGGACATGTGCCTCTGTCTACACACTTGTACTGCCCTCTAGTGTTTCATATGTAATATAAAACATACTCCACAGGAACAACAGACTATTCTAAAAATATTAAAAGTATTTAGGATGTTAAGGCCCATTGTGCTTCACTCACTCACAGACTTTAGTATCATGAATCAGGAGCAGTCATAAAATTACAATCTAAAACGTGCACATATATATATATATATATATATATATATATATATATATATATATATATATATATATATATACCCCCTGCAGTGTGTAAGTTGTAGCACAGCTCAAGAAACATATGTATAAGAGGAGAGGAGAGACAGGCAGACGACAGACACCACATCCAGCTGCCTTAAAACAGAGAGAATTCACATGTTCAAGCCCTCTTGTATATAGTATTACAGATAATGTGTGGATGTCTAGGACACTTGTTTAGGACCATGTGTGGCTACATGTCAGCCTGTCTTCACAGTGTTTGCCACTGTAGTCATCCTACTACTACTGGAACATGCCAGAAATAGAAGACAGGAGTTATGAATGGATTTCCAAAGTTAGATGCTAATCATTTTTAGCAATACTTTTAAAAAACAGAGACAAGAGATGAGTTAATGCTCAACCGATATGTGTAAGTGTGCGAGGAATAAAATGTCCAATGTTTCAGAAGTTTTTAGAAGTTTGAAAATATAGGTAAAACAAAAAAATGTAAGCGTGTAAGTGTACCTGTAACTTATGATATTTTTTGTGTCCACTCCTTATAGTGGTGTTCTTGTAATTGTATGCTCATAATGGTTTCCTAAACCTCATTTATTCTTACTCTGTTGAATAAATCAAAGACAATATTGGAGTAACTTTTTTTATTTATTCATCTCTCACTGGAGTTTCCCCCACAATATGCACATATGATGATATCATCAATACCTTTTGTGTACATAACATCAACATCTTATGTATACAAAGGAATTTGGTATAAAATATACAGACATAAAGTCTATCTCTCTAATTTAAAATGGCAGAATTTGGATGTTATTACAGACACGTCTTCGGAGTGTTTTGTTGTGTTATTCAGAGATCTGTTAGTAGACCAGCTACTATATGTACCATGAACATTTTGCCCTGAGATTTAAGCAATTCATTAGTGCTTTTTGCTTATTTACACATTTATTTTACAATATTGGCATTTTTTAATCTAAGCTTTGAATAAAAGTCCCCAGAGCTCTCACAAAAAGCTGTGGTCTTGGTTTCAGAGCAGGCTGGTTTCTCATCAGTACTTTATATATTTGCATTATTTGGGAGACTGTAGACTGTAGATACAGCAATACAACACACCTGACCTTGAAATATATTTTTCAGCTGTCTGTCCAAAAAGAAAAAAAAGGAAAACGGAGAAAGAAAAAAATATATAATCCAATTTCACGTTATGACTTCTTACATACAATTAGGCAACATGATCATATTAAAATCTACAGAAAACTTCCATCAAATATGATTTCATGAAAACAAGGTTTCACTTTGGATCGTTAAATCTTTCTGAACATTTCCTAATTTAAATGCAACATGAATACATCATTCAGTCACAACAATAAAACAATAAAATCATGTTTTCACATACCTCGTGTCTCTGCTTTTGTCTCAAGGCTGCTCCTTAGTTCAGTATTCTATATTGGATTACATATTGCACATAATTATAAAATACAATTAATATATAAATAAACTATATTCATCATGCTGCTGTGCCATAATCAACATTCACTAATTCAGATCCCTGGAGAACGGCACTAACTTTGCACCTTATACACATATATAATGTACCAGGTTTTGTGAAGAGACAATAAATTGGAGAACGTTAAATGGAAAACATCTGCACTGGCACTAATACAAAAACAGTAATCACCCCTCATGATCCAGGAGACAAAACAAAGTGCTCTATAATTGGCCACATGGTGGCAACGTTAGATTTACACTGTGAATTTATAATTAATTTCATGCCCTTTAAAGTGGCTATGCTGCTGACGATGAGCCACACGTGCAAACAAACAAGACCACCTTTGTTGCAGATAACAACAGCCAATCATGACACATAGTAATACAATTATTTTGGGTCTTAAATGTTTAGTGGCTCAAAGAATATATACTCTATATACCTTTGTAGCTTTAAACCTGGTAGTATCTCTGCAGCTTCAATCCCCTCTGTCCTGACACTACATTCATCACCACTATAAAAAACAAACAAACTCACAATTAAAAGAATTTTTTAAAACATTATAAACTTCAGGGCCATCTCACTTAAGTCCACAAGGCAGTCCAATAATTATCAACAGGAGCACAGTGTAATGGTCCTGGCTTATTGCTGTGACTCTGCTTGTGGTTGAACCATGTCTGTGTGAGGTGGGGGTGTGATGGGACACACAGGAGTGTTGTATTCTGTGTAAGAAGGGGGAAGATCATCAGGCTTCAATCCCAGCTGAAATAGACAGAAAGAAACACAGCGTTAACAGAAAACACACGTTGATTGGTCAGGTATAGTGCTGTTGTTGTTTTGTTTTGGAATTACCTCATTATAGGAAGGCGGAGGCCCACAGTACCCAGCCATGCTATATCGTGGCGGTGATTGGAACTCCTGGCTGTATCGAGGTGCCCTGAGGTGGTCATCACTGTCCCGTCGTGACCTGCTTCCAGGAAAGGGGATGAAGTATATCGAAGGAGCGTGGCCATCCTGCTCACTGCGTCTCCATGCCTCCCTCTCTATCGCCTCCTCTCTGAGCCGACTGCATGCCCTGCAGAAGGTTGTGCAGAACATGATGGAGAGGCCAAAGCCCAGGATGCTCAGGAAGATCCTTGAAGAGAAGGAGGGTGACGTGAGTGTTCTTGGTACGAACTTTACCACAGTAAGTCACACAGCAGTACTGAAATATTTCACTTATTTTGGTGAAACTTTTGTATATTTATGGAAAAAATGTTTTTTTACTTTTTCCACTAACATCCAGTTTCCTGATGAACAGTGAAGTAAACTACTGCAAACTATAGCTACAGGTGATATTAGCTCAGTTTGTTTGCCAGGCTGAACAGACTGTGAGCTCAGAGCACTGGGTGAGTGTTAGTGTTTGTACCACCGGGAAGATTTTCTGACCCAGGCCATGGGGAAATGCTAACGAGGAGCAGAGCCAGTCCTGTGCCAGAACCGGAGCAGGGCAAACGGGCAATGTAACCGTGATAAAGAGCCTCGATTGACATAATAACAGAGGCGAAGAGACTAAAGAGGATGATGAAGGAAGCTGAGGAGTGAAAAAGAGAGAGTTGTCGACACACTACAACTGTGTACAACTGCCCATATATACAACACTGGTATTGCGCCGTAGGGGTGCTAAATCGCAAAGATACTAATTCAAACGAAATGTTACTTCAAAAGCTTAAAAAACATACTTGTTTTATTGATACTATGTTGTAAATTTTATCGGAAGTGCTTATATTATTTGAAATTATAACATGTTTAAGGGGTCCACTGCAGAAAATGACACATTACTTATGTTTGTGCTGTTAGAGACCTTAGCTGTAAAACATGTTGGATTATTAGAGATATTTATATTCTCTGTACTATATCTCTGATTGCTGTTGACAGCACATCGATACTCTAAAGAGAAAGGTTCAATAATTACTAAAGAAATGTATAAATGAAATGAATATAAATGAAATAAATAGAAATGTGTCTTACTCCATAATGGGAATGGTGTTAAACGGCATCCTTAGAACTGTGATGATAATCTCTTGGTGGTTAAAAATGGACGTGCAGTCAGAAACCAGAGTGTGAACCTAAAGGGGAAACAAGCAAAACGTATACATTCATTTTGTCATCAATTACACACTTTATTCATCTAAAAACATTTTATCCTCTCTGCAGCTGCTCAACGTCTTAAACTAGAGTCCAACCTGTTTTCTTTTCTCTGATCTCTTCCAAGAAAATATATTTTCTTGGAAGAGATCAAAGTATATATACTTTGAACTTAAGACCCATAAATGTTTCGTCCAAGAGGACATGAGTATTTTATTGTCTGTCTCTACTTTATGTGGAGAGATAACAGACTTACAAAAGTACACTTACAGGTAAAGCAATCTATCTCTATTGGGTCATCAGTACTAAAGCATGACTCAGCGCTGCATAAGATGTCGTCTAAATATAATTAAAAATTAAACTGTGTTCAAAGAACAATAAGACACTGTCTCTGATTTTTGAATTTGTTAGATAAAATAGATTGATGATTCTCCCACCGCTGAAACTACATAAACTATTTCAGATCCCATTGAATTACCTAAAAAATGCTTTGTCACAAAGCTGAGTTATTCTTTGTTCATGAAAAGCATGCATTGTTTTCACAGCACAGCAACAAAATTGTACTGATCAAGTTCAACTCGCTTAATCACAATGAAATCACTGCTCATGTCATCCACACTTCAAAAAGTGTTCAACATGCAGTTTTTACATTTCCCTTCACAAGTCTGGCATTGACACTAAAAGCATGTTTGCTTCATGTACCACAAACCTAAAGTATAACCAAGTAACACTCTGGCTTAATTTCCTGCCTTATAATTACAGCGTTAGATTAATATTTGCTAATTTTCTTTTTTCTTTTTTACACCTTTAAAACAAGTCGTGGACCAAGTCTTCCATGATACTGAATCTGTACCACATATTTTAAAGTGGTCTAATGTCACCACTTTTTATATACTGAATAGATTATAAAACAAAACCAGATAAACCAAAGGCCACAAAAATCACATGAGAAGTAGGTGAGGTTGGGATTCACCATGATCAGTGAGCACACACTGACACAGGGGCCAGGTCTGTAAATACTGACTAAACAAACAGCTCCTTTGAGATCTTTCACCATGACATTGAGCTTGACCGAGTTTCAGTAACTGAGTATAACGTTCCATAAATAAAGCAGAAAGAACAACTTTAGGCTCTTACCTCCAGTCCAGAAACGTCTCTCCTCAGGTGTATGACCACGAGGGAAAAAAACTCACTGGAGCAGAGTGCAGTTTATAATGTGGGTGTGCTGATGAGGGGGGTGGTGTGTGTGTATGTGTGTGTGTGCGTGTGCGTGTGCGTGTGCTGTGCGTGTGCGTGTGTGTGTGCGTGTGTGTGTGCGTGTGTGTGTGTGTGTGTGAAATTGAAGTATTCTTTGTTATGTTAAGTTTCTGTTTATCTTTAAGTGTTATGTGTATAAATATACTATATGCTCACATATATAAACATATGTGTGTGTGTGTGTGTTTTTTTTTTGGACAGCGTGTTTTATTAGTTTGTGCTAAAGGTCCATCAGAAGAATTTATGACAGCAGTAGAAGATTTAAAGTAACAGCTACCTTTCTCCACACCTTTATTTCGCCCCAGCTAAGTGAGGTAATCACCTCAGCAGTGAAATAAGCTTTTCAAGACTAAAGACCAAAACAAGCAATCGTGATCTGTATGAAAAAAGTAAGACTACAAGCCTGTTTCTCAAGTCAAGAGCACCTTTAATGAGGTTCCTGTTTACATGAGCATAGAGTCAATACTGGTGCTCCGACAGGTGAAGACAGCTTTTTATCTCAGACAGCTACTGAAGCACTTTGTCCATCTCCCTGAAATCCTGCGGAGGAAGAGTTTTGAAGAGCCAGATTGTAGAATGTAAGATTGTTTGAATGCTCATGTCAACTGTTTCTTTCTTTAATTCATTGTTTTTCACAGTGGCTTTGCCAATATATAGACCAGGCCAGTTTGGGACAAAAAAGCAATTGTCACAATTGAAGTTTTAGTCCAAAGTATGAGTCAAGCTTCCTGCATCCTACATTTACCATAATGCAACTCAGACACTTACAACACACCACCTGTTTGGCTTCAAACCAAAGCTGAGATAACCCCTGATGACACCTCTGGAGCACAAGGATACATTATGAAACTATTGTCACAGGCTGTATGAGACTCCTCTTCACTATCACTGATAAAGTGATATTTATATTTAAAAATCAGTGGTACACTGATAATCCCTTTAGTGGGTTTTACACTATGTCTGTGTGTGTGCTTGTGTGACAAAAACGGGTGGAACCAAGTGACTGTAAAATCACCCCACAACGCAGGAAATGTAATCTTTACTGCTGGCAACGTGTATGAGCTGATGTTCAGTGGAGTGCAAAGGTACAAAGGTTTCACTCATATAACTCCCCAGGCTAAAAATGGAAGGATTACCAATAATATTATGATACAAATAATAATATGCAATACAAAAATAGAAATACAAATGTAGTCAAATTAACTTTATTTAAAAAAAACAAGCAAACACAATATTGTCCTTACAAAATAACAGAATTGGTCTGAATCCTGTCCTTAAGAAAATGGTTTTTACAGTAGCATAAAACAATTCTGCATCTGTAACAATACATTCCTCACAGGGCACTTCCTCATCTGTATGAGAATGAAAGTTAAAAATCCTACTAAGAAGGGCCAATTTATATATAGGTCCGAATTTATAGTCATGTTCCCGATTTTGGAAACTCAAGCAAATAGTGCAAAAAACTTCAGCTGAACTGATTTAACAGCAGAGTGATTTTGAGTTTTCTAACAAGCAAACTTTTTTTATACCAACAATAGTTTCAGGATTTATTCAGGTTAAGCTAAAATAAATTACATTTTGCAGCATATTTATTGAAGGCTGGATGCGATAAGCTTTTTATGTCATGTGAGAAGGAGTGATGTGGTACCTAAATATATGAGAGAAATGTTTACTATTTATACAACACTGTGCAATATTTATGTTGTTACTCTATGAGATTTCAGATAAAAACTCACACCCCCCCCACCCAAAACAAACCCATGCCGCAACAAATATACACAAACACACACAGACAGCTCTGAGCACAAATATTCAGGTGAAGAAGAATACGTTTTTCATATTCCTGTCACTTCCTCAAACCTCTACCATATGGTTTTTTTTAAAGAAATCTTAGAAAAAATTACTTCAATCTCTTTGAACCTGAGAAACACTCTCGCTGAACAGCAGTTTACAGAGGAGGCACAAAGCCATTGCCTTGAGTAAATGACACATAAGTCTTATAATCTTAATGTTGGGGGACGGTTGCTGTTAAAATAAAAGTTGAATTCAGCAACATAATGATTCCATCTAGACTTTTGTGTTTTCCCTATAGTTACAAATCTTCATGCAAGGCTTTATGGCTGCGTTTGTCCAGCCAGGCCTGCAGCAGAGGAAGGTTGGTGTCCATCCAGCGGATGTTGTCCTCAATGGTCTCATAGGTCTGACGGATACACCTCATCTCTGAGCCCGTCTCCTCAGTCAGGGAGCCAAAGAAGCTTTTCACCTGAGTACAGATTAGGTAGATTCACAAACATATACAATATATGAGCTGACTTTAAAAAAAAATCTGCTACTGAACAAGCTTAAAAATCTAAAGTTAATTTAATTTTCACAAATTTAGTTTCTACAATTATCAAATGACAAATACAGTTGGAACATTTTGTGTTTAGCTAACTTATTGTTGAAAGTAGTCGCAATGTTAAATACCACCAAAATGTTTACAGATAGACATAAGTGCACAACTTGCTCACCTCATCCAACATCTCCCTAGTAGAATACTGGTTGGTCACTCCGTTTACCATGTATGATATGGTGCTGGAGCCCAAGTCAAATCTGCGGCATCGAAGCAAACATAGGCACAATTTAAGTTCAGAATACACAACTCTGCTAATATTTCAGAGAAAAAACATCAACTCTCAGGCTCTACATAACATTTTTTTTTACTTTTTTGAAGGAATACCACATGTCTTTCTTGTAACATGAAAAGCAAGGAAAGTTCCAAAACTTGTGTAAATGTATACTTGTGGAATGTATAGTATATGCTTGATGAGGCGGACTGACTTCTTGATCATGGTGTGCCAGTTGGCTTGGAGGAAATCCCAGCCCAGTTTGTAGCCACGTGGGTTTCTGCTGACCGAGACGACCACATCTGGGAGGTCCTGCGTTTTCATTATCTCACCGTGGAGGCTCTGCTCCATCATCCTGCAGACAGAAATAAGAGTAAAGGGGAAGGCAAGGTGAAATACCAGGGAAACCAAGAGGAGAGGGGGGGTAATAAAATGATAGAAAGAGAGAGAATGTGATTATGAAATCAGTGGTGGAGATCAGAGAGGAGGGAGTTGGAGGTGTGATATAATGTACCCACCACTTGAGCTTGTCCTGTAGTGGGCTGAAGGCCATTGCAGACTTCATACGGCTCTTTACAGACATCTGCAGTGAGGTACGGTATTTCTCAAACAGGAAGTCCCACCCCTCTGGTGTTCGAGCGCCAATCATAAATGCAGCAGTGGTGACGTCAACAGGTAGACTAAAAACAGGGAAGGCTTTAAGTTCACATACAGTACATGCATTACATACATGTACAAGTGCTTATAAATACTGAAGGTTCAGCTCTGACTACAGGAAGTATTTATGAGGAAGACTCAGGAACGGATCTCTAAACTTTTGACGTGCTCTTTTAGGATTTTGACCTCTGACCTCATGTTGCCGTCAGAGTCCTTCCACTTGTTAAAGAGCTGGGTGGCTTTGGTCACACAGGGAGCGTAGTTCCTGACAGTGCCGAACAGCAGCAGGTAGCTCCTCAGCACTCGCTCGGACACTGATCCAGAGTCAGTCCACTCCTGCCGATCAATGAGCCCTCGGAACAGATCCACAATGTAGCCCTGAGAAACACGCAGCAGGCCAGATATTGATCAATTTTGACTGAATTAACTGTTTTACTAATTTATGAAATAAAGCTTCACTAGAAATTGATTTTATCTGATGGTTGGTTGTAAACATTTCAAGAAATAAGTTATGATGTTGTGCCTTTTGACAAATAATTAATACTTTAATTAATACAAATATTTAATATGTTTCATTTTATCGGTCATTGAATACTTTCTTCCATCTTTTTCAGGCTTTTTCAGAATTCAAGGAGCCATGACATTGACTCAGTGTGCGTACAGCTTTTGACCTCTACTAGCACTGTGGATATTTTAAAGAACAGGTCCCTGTTTTGTCTCATGTACATGCACATGGGTGACTCTATACACATTCCTGCTGATCATGCTAATGCACCAGGAAACATAATAATGTGCCAACAAAGGCAGGAAAGAGGATGACATCAATACCTAAAAAAAGTAAATGTTTATAAATGGAAACTTTTTGTCCTCCACGGGAGCTTGATTTAGACATTTCTTTGAAATTATAAATAAGTACAATCGGAGTCCATGAACTACCTTCTGTAAAGAGTGTTTGGATTTATCACATTCATCAACAAGCTTGAGTGTTTTAACTATGCATTTTACGGACCTACTGTACATAGAATTAGGGGTAATATACCAGTGCTGACGATAATCATGATATTGTAAAATTAAATACTGATATTATGTGAATAATTTCCGGGGTGTTGGTTAGCTCAGTTGGTAGAGCAGCCGCCCCATGAACAAAGGCTCAGTCTTTGCCGCAGCGGCCCAGGGTTTGAATCCGACCTGCGGCCCTTTGCTGCATGTCATTCACCATCTTACTCTCTCTCCTCACATTCCTGTTACTCTTCAGCTGTCTCTATCAAATAAAAGCTTAAAATGGCCAAAATAATAATAATAATAATCATAATTTACGTTACTGTCAGCAGTGGACAGTAATGCACCTTAAAGCTGGTTTCCAATGTCATTCATTTGCCAAATAAGAGACAAAACACACAAAGAATAATTTGACTGTAAGTAATATTTGCCCGATATAATTTGTCATGAATTCTGCCCTCACTAACCTTCATCTGGTTCTCCAGAGCAGCCATGTCTCTCTTTTCCATAAGTTTGTAGAGAGGTACGAGCTCTCCAAAGCCCTGAGTCACAGGCATGATCTCAGTCTCTCTGGACAGGTACAGAGACAGCTCCAGCGCGGTGTCCAGCCTCACCTTCCCTATACTGCAACACACGACAGGCTTCAAATCAACACCATGCTGCATTTTTTTCCCTTTTGACCTCCCTTTTACAATTGGCTGAAAAAAAGACTGAATTTTAAGATTAACAAGCCATCTTCCATTCTTACAAAAAACTAGTTACTGTGAAACGTTGAACGAACAGCAGGTCCAGCTGTTGTTATCTAATCTGTAAACATACCTGACCAGCTGGAAGATGTTGTGGATGAGGCTGGCACGGTCGTTGCTGGTCAGGGCTGTGTGGTTGTGTTGCAGCACTTTGATAATAGAGTTCCATCCCTCACCAGCATAGTGGACCATGTAGTATCCGCTCATATCCACATTGAACTTCACCCAGTCTACTGGCTCCGGCAGGTACAAGACATCTGCATGGAGGAGATGTAAAGGCAAGCTTTGACGTGAAGAGGAATTAAAATTTCACGTAAAATATTTGGATATAAATTCAGCAATCATTATACTGAGCTACACACTCACCGGTCTTTGACTTGAGCAGAAAGCGATGGATGGTGTTGGAGGCGCTGGTCATGTAGGTCAGTGGAATCTGCCAGAGGAATCTGTAAACACAACACAAATACATTTACAATACAAATACAATAAAAAAAGAACCAATAAATGATCATATTATTTAATATGATGAACTGAAATACTTAATACACTATTTAGATAGTGAAGTGGTACCTTGGCATTAGAATATACTTTAAATGCAAGAAGAGGGACTTCTGTTCTGACTGACACTGTACACTTGTTATCTGTCATTAAAGCTCCTAATCTGACGTCTTACCCCTCAGTGAGGGAGGGGTCGTCCGTCTTCAGGAAGCGCTCCTGACTGAGCCTGACCTCGCGGCCTCTGACCTCCACAGTGACCAGTGGAAAGCCTTCCTGCAGCGTCCAGGTGTCCATGATGGCCCTGACATCCAATTCATCACCAGAGTACCATTTCTGAAAAGGTACACACACACACACACACACACACACACACACACACATCACAAATTTACATACATCATAAATAGTGTCAGTTAGAGTAGTGAACTGAACAAATAATAAAAAACATACAGACGATCCAGACTGGCGTTTTTGCTTGGAGCAGAATTCTTTGTGTTTCATTCCTCCTTCGATGAGATCGTCAGAGTTGCAGATCTGGTGGGGAAGACGTAGAAAACATTAGCAGACAATGATAACAGTAACAACGCTGGCAGACACATCACACAGTCTCAAAAACGCCAGGTCCAAAATGATGTTCCTAAAACTATACTACTGATCCCTCACAATGACATAAGCAGGAAAATTAACTATTGCAAATTTGTCCTCCCAAAAAGATCTGTATGGCAAGATGAAGGTTTAAATCTTAATCAGAATTGGAAATACTTTAATAATCCCAGGGGGAAATTATTTACTGAGACAAGGTTAAGTGAGAAGGCAAGACCTTGCATCACTCCAATCATAATGCAGAGGTTTTGTGTCTGATTTAACTTATTGTTTTATTCATTGAAGCTGTCAGTCAGCGTCGACAAAACAAGCACTTTGTAGACAGAAGAAGAAAAGAACTTCTCTCATGCAAATGTGACACTAAACTCACATCAGTCAGGCTCTCCCACAGGTGGCTGTTGACAGTGTTTTGGTAACTGTAGCGCTTGAGGTATCGGATGATGCCAATCTCAAAGGCCTCAGGAGTGAGGAAGTCCCGCAGCATATTCAGAATACATGCCCCCTGAATAAGACACAAACACGCTGAGAATGAACTAACGACCAAATACAAAAATACTTTTTGATACGTTCACTAATAACCCGCAACACCAAACAGTTGGTCCTCTGATTGAGACTGACCTTGTCATATGACACGTCATCAAACATCTCCTGGATCTGTGTGGGATTTTCCACGTCGGTGGAGACTGGGTGGGATGAGCTGAGGGAGTCTACCTCCATGGCCTCGAAACATTTCCCCAAGAAGAAGTCATCCTTGAAGAGACAGAAATAGAAACACTGTACCGTGTGGCAGACTCTGATTGCTCATTCACATGTTCTAAGTTTTCCTGTGCTCAGCACTCACCACTTGCAGCTCTGGGTAGGTGATGTCGAGAGAAATATACTCCATGAACTTGGCGAAACCCTCATTGAGCCACAGGTCATTCCACCACTCCATTGTCACCAGGTTCCCAAACCACTGGATGAAAAAACAGCATTTAACATATAAATGCATCTTAAAGTTTAGTCCTGTTAAAACATCACTTAAGACTCTGCATTAGACACATCTGTAAACCCCTGCACATGCTAAAGTTTAGCCTCAGCTTGCAGCATGAGACATCGGTTTTCAACTTCATCCAGCCACCCATCAAACTGAAGCAACAGCAGACGGATGCAGGCCAGCTACCTGATGCGCGAGCTCGTGGGCGATGACCTTGGTGAGACCCAGTTTGTCTGAAGCTGAGGACTTCTCAGGGTCAAAGAGGAGGCCAGTCTCTCTATATGTGGTCAGACCCCAATTCTCCATCGCTCCTGACTGGAAGTCAGGGATAGCAGCAAGATCTGCAGGGAACAGCAATATAAATACATATATTAATTATTTCTATGCATATTGCTGTTTTTATGTCTCACAAACATTACAGGTTCCCTCTCAGATGAACCACTCTCTTTATGCTCTTTTTTTAAAATATGCGTGCCTTCCAACAGTCTCTGTGTGCATTCAAGAGTGGACAAATGTTTTATCTAGGGCACAGTGCAGCCGCAGTCTTAAATTTGAATTTATATGCTGTTCAGTCAAAGTGACCTCACACCAAGCAGAAAGACATGAGATAAGATGCCATCCTGGATATCTACACACACAATTCACCTACCATACCACACAATTTCCACAGATGAACAGACGCGAACCTGCGACACTATTAACAGTGATTAACAGTGGCAGAGTAATTGTCATTTATGCTGATTCTTTTCTTAATCTATGTACAGCAAAAAAGAAAAAAGAAAGAAAAGTACATTACAATAAAAACTCTGACTATCTGAGTTCGCTTCTGAATGCTACTAAAATAAATGCAGCAGCTTCTGCTACTCAGTGGCTTAATAACATGGTAATAACATAGATTTCCACTGACCCTGTTTGGGAAGCGGGTAAGGAATATCAAAATAGTCATCGTAGAAGTCCAACAGCTTGACGGCAGCATCCAGTGCAAAGGCTGTCTGGTCGATTTTCTCAGGTACGGCGTAGACTGAAATCTGATAGGGAACACATTAAAGACATAATATGTTCATGGAAAATACAGCGTATATGACTTAAAAACAGGTGAAAGCAAAGTGACAAATATTTCTGACTACGCAGCTCTAGGTTGTTATAGAATTTTCTATCCTTAGATTATACAAGGTCACGTGTGGGCCTTGAGGTCCTCAGCAGTGTTAGTTGGCTTTGGTTGGGAACAGTAGGTGCCAGTCTATCAGACTCAGGCACTTCTGATGTACTTGTCTCTAATTCTCCTTGGCCAAGTTTCAATAAATAATACATCATAAGACATCAGAGGCTCCTGAACACTTTCTTCCTTCCTGACCTCACCATTGACCTTTGACTTCAGCAATTTCTCCACAACATACAGTAGGTGAGAGACCTAAATGACAGTATGGCCAGTATTTGTTGTCCTGCTCACCTTGACACCGTGCTGTGTGGTCTTGCTCACAGACAGGAAGTCAGAAACAATGTAGGCCACCAGGTAAGTGCTCATCTTCACAGTGGTGTCGAAGTGATCCTCAAGCAGACCGCCTGGCAAGTCCACAGTTTTTACCTGAGATTAAAAATGAGAAACATAAAGGCAAGGCCAGCAATCAGTATGCTGAATTAGGACGAATTCCTCACTTGTAGTTAAAACAAATGAAACTGATCTTGCTGCATACTTGTGTACCTTGGGCATGTTGGATATGGCTATGTGACGTGGCTCTCGTATCATCCGTATGGTGAAGTTGGCTTTGAAGGCCGGCTCATCAAAACAGGGGAAGGCTCCACGAGCAAAGGTGGCTTCAAACTGTGTGGATGCCAGAACCCTAATAATAAAAATAAATGGTAGTGAATCAAAATTTAAAAATCAGGTTCTATATTTGCTCATCAACAAATGAGATCGTCATCTTCATCATTATTTGCCTCTGTCTCATACTTCTCATACTTGTTACTGTTGGTATCACTGTTTCTCAAACTTAAAATTGCATCACTTAGGATTACAGAATCCCATAATGCATAACAGTGGCTCTCACCTGACCTCCCCACTCCGTGTGCGGTAGCTGCTTTTGTAGAAACCGTGGAAGCTGTCGGATAAGTTGGCAGCAAACTCCAGCTGAACTTCATAGTTCCTACCTTTGGTCAGCACCGAGTCTGACAGCAGGGCGAGCTGATGGAAAGGAGGATACTCCAAAACGTGGAGAGGCCTCACACCTTCAGGTGCGAGGAGCAGCACTTTGGATACCTGCAACTGCTTTGCATGGAGAACAATGGTGCTGGTGTCTTGGTGCACGTCCAGCTGGATACGAGCAACGCCGGTGAAGTCGAGGGTGGTCAGGTTGGGGTGGATGGTCAGGTCATAGTGGAGCGGGGAAACAGTTTTAGGAAGTCTCATGCGGTCCCAGGGGAATGGCTGACCATTGGTGGCTATGGGGACATCCTTGACTTTGCCTTGATTCGGTAGCTGAGCTCCTGATGAGGGAGAAAATGAAACGAGCAGCAGCACAAGAGGAGCCACTAACATGGTGACCGTGAAAGCAGGAAACCCTCTCACCTGCAATACAAATGACATACACAAATATGTTTAGGAATAAGGCAGCATTCCATTTTATACATTTTACATGATAAATTCATACATAAATATATATATACACAATAACCAGGGCTGTCTTTTGTCCACTAGGCATCACATTTATTCCTTGTAGGTTAATATATATCCCATTATTTCTAAAAACTGAACAGCTACACAGTAAAGAGGATAATGAAAACATGACAGGTGACATTTTCGATTTCACACACATGTCCATTCATTTATAGTATCCAATCCCTATCGAGACCATTCCATCAAAACCGTGGTTGTCACATCCTCTATTATCTTTTATTAAAACCAGTCAGCTGTGTGCTATATGAATACGATCAGAAACGTACAACTCACCGTCTGGCTGTTTTTTAGCACGAAGTCTCCAAGAGTGAAAGTGAAACAGATG
This sequence comes from Collichthys lucidus, assembly GCA_004119915.2. Taxonomy (NCBI): domain Eukaryota; kingdom Metazoa; phylum Chordata; class Actinopteri; family Sciaenidae; genus Collichthys; species Collichthys lucidus. The sequence continues at coordinate 17,053,639 of CM014088.1, read as the reverse complement.
AAGAGTGCATGCTGGGAGGAAAGAGAGGAAACGTCCCCTGCGTTAAATGTCATTTAGTTTATCACCGATCAGCTGCGGTGAACGTGCAGACTGTGGATTCATGCAAGTCATGTCTGCGGCTCAGCATGAGTCAGCATTAGTTATGAAGACGTGCATTTTCACGACCACCAAATGTCGTGAAGTGACAACTGTATCTCTCCATGTGTATTAAAAGAGCGACATTTTGTTAAGGTAGGAAACTGTGAACACAGGAAGTTCCGTGTCGAGTTGTTACGAGCTGCGGTGACACGTTTTTACCACTAGATGGAGACATTGTTTAGATTATTTCCTTTGGGTTCAGCATCAAGGCTTTAAAACATTTTGACTAAACTAACTCGCATGAATTGGATTGAGATACAATAATCTGAACTAGGATTATGGATTTATTGAGAATAATTAAATAAATTAAAAAATAAATAAAAAAAATACTCTCCTAAACTTCTAAACTCAACCTCGACCTATTCTCATCGAGCAACAGCACATTGTCTATGAGTCACATAAACAACCATGAGCATATACACTTTAAATAAATAAAATAAGTATTATTGAAACATTTATATAAATTTCCCCAGGCTTTGAAATGACCTTCTCCAAACCCTGAAGTCAAATAGTATAAATTGGTAGGTTGTTTGAATGGAAGATACAGGTAGATCATTTAAGAATCACATTTACATGGTTCCACTGATATCACACGGCTGAAAAAAATATTCAAATTTTGTACAGTTTACAAGAAATGTCAAGCCACAGAAGAGTGTTAATTCTAATGTAAATAACTGAAAGAACATATAAAATAAAGTTTGAATAAATGACAGCACAGCAAAGTATTAGCATTGTTGTTACACTGATTTTACTTAGTGCTATAACATTTATATTAATTATAAAATGAAGTGAATGGACCTTTTTCACAGCAGCCACTTTGACACAACATAGTAGGGTTAATACTAATTAAGGCTCTGTTTAATTCAGGTCCAGCAGAGTCAGGGTGCTGCTGTCATGCCTGTTCATCCGTGTTGGAAAGGCTTTGCTGCAATAAATGAAAGGGAACCTTAATTAGTATCATTAGAAACACCTACATTGACCCTATACTATTTCATGTCAATAGTTACTGTAGAAAATTTACATTTTTCTGTTTCCTTGTTTACAAAAGTCATCATCTAAATTAATTATGCATAGACAAATGCAAAAAGGTCTTAGTTATGTTGCATATTATACACTTATTTATATGTTTGTATATGTAAGCCAATCAACTGACTAATTTACTAACTATAATGCAATGAAAACAACAATACAGAATACAGGAATATACATGAATCTAGTTGAATGTATTTAAGTTAGCTTTGATAAAACATGTCAAGTCAGAAATCAACTTTCATAATCATAATCTCACTTTAAAAACTGGCAGCGGTCTAAAGTCTAAAAACAAAATAAACAAGGTGCTACTGAATAACACTTAAAAACCCAAATATTCATTCCACACTCACACAGTGTCAACAAAATAAATTGATGAAAATAAATGGATTTACACACCTCTCACACACATACACAAAGGGATAAAGTCCATCCCCCCTGCAAACAATAATGAGTAAACTTTACAGCCGCATCTCGTACTTATGGGAGGTCACTTCAGCAGCTGCACTGGTGTTGCAGTGATCATTCAGAAATCAGACGCAAGGATCTTCTCCTACATAAGCCTGGATTTTTAAGCAAGACCAACACATTCCTGACCTTTGGAGAAAGCTCAGATTGAGGTCCAAAGAGAAGGTGAACCGACTGTTTGAGAACCAGGGAGGAAAATGATAAAACAGGTGTTGATTTCGATTGTGTTTGGTGCTGCCGTACTGACCGTAGGTATTCTAATCGGTCACTTTGGTATCACTAAGAGTGGCAGCTCGAGCCCATCCTGGGTAAAGGATGTGGCGAAAGATGTGGACGAGGACTTTGTTGAGAAATTCATGTCAACTGTGGACAACATCCAGATTCAGGAGAACCTAAGGTGATTTAATGAATGATGAAATGCAGATTTGTTGGTCACTCAATTAGGTTTTTCTTTTTGTTTATTTATTCAAGTGATGTGAAGTGATGTGAAAATGTTAGTAAGCAGCTTTTGTATTTGAGTTTCACATTGTAAAGTATCTAAATGCACTGAAGGGTATTTAGCATTCCTATGAGGTCCAATGGGAATTGCCCTTATTATAGAGTTTTTAGAGTTTTTATTTAAACACATAATCAAGCTTTATCCGTATCTTCCTTCACAGGGAGTTAACAAAAGTGCCCCATATGGCCACCACAGCTGGAGACGAGGAGACAGTGAACCTGATGCTAAAGAGATGGCAAGACCCCTCAACCGGCCTGGACCAGGCATGGAGAGAGGAGTACCTAGTCCACCTGTCTTTCCCTGACCCTAAGAATCCCAACAAGGTCACTGTAGGTGAGTCAACAAGTTGCTGAATGTGAACATGGAGAGAGTTATACCATACCTCTCTGTTGTGGAGAAATTGCTGAAGTCAAAGGTCAATGGTGAGGTCAGGAGGGAATGAAGTGTTCAGGAGCCTCTGATGTCTTATGCTGTATTAGTACATCCTAAATGCCTGAGTCGGTCTCGCACTCTGACGAACTTGTGATAGTGGATAAACGTTAAACCTAAAGATCACACCTCAAATATTACATGCTCCAGAATTAGTCAAAGATAATGTCTTTACCCTTGGAGGTGACACAGATATCTGTTTACGCAGATTGGAACGTCAACGGCAAGCTATCTATTATGACTAGGAAGGCAGCAACAGGTCTCTTCAACCCTGGCCACCTCAGTCTTGAGATATGGTGGCACGTAGTCAAAGACAAACAATTAATACTGCAGAGGACCTCAAGGTCCACACGTGACCATGTGTAACCTAAAGATAGAAAATTACATAACACTTTCCATTCAGTATGTTTTTGGTTCGTTATCGTTTTACTATAGTTTAAGAAAGTAATTACCAGGCGGCAGGTATAATACAACATTACAATGAGATGAGATAAGGAGGAATGAATCAACTGTATTGACTTCATGTGTTGCACTGTATGATTTACTAAGCTGTTGTAAAACTGGATTCAATTCATCTGTAACATATTCATGATGATCCCAGCGAAGGCAAAGTCTTCAAGCTACAGCAAATATTTTCCATCATGTTGCATCTATTGACATTTCATGCTCCACAGTCCACAGCATGCCTGTCACCTGATGACTTTCACTTCACTCAGTGATAGCAGACCGGTAACAATGAATTATTCTTTTCAGTGAGCCCCTCTGATACTGTGCTGCATACTGCCAGAGAAAAAGAGAAGAGCTATACACCAGACCAAGATGATCCTGAGGTGGTTCAGCCATACGCTGCATACTCCCCTCCTGGACACCCACAGGTAAAACACTGCATTCTGACATATCTGAAATTCTGTTTAAAGCTACTGTTATGTACGTCAGTGTGTCATCTAAAGCAGCTGCTTCGGCACTATTAACGCAGCTATGGCCTAGCATTCAGCAGGATTAAATGAAAAACATAAAATTGTGAATCGTGAAAACACCCGATGTATATAACAGACAATTTTACTTTCAAATACTCCAAGAGGTTGTAATTTATTGCATTAAGGCTGATACAGCAGCCTCCTACAATAAACATATCTAATAGGATGAAAAGTGCAGTCCTAGTATGGGCCCATGTTACACGGGCGGGCGCACACAATTAAGTTTGTGTCAAAACCAAATAGAGACTGGTACCACACAGTCACATCCCATATTTTATTGCTGAGATACAGTACATAGATGGACAGATATGGGACAAATAAAAAGAGAGATCGAACATGCTGTTTTAAATGAAGCATACATAATTTCCAGGAAGTCATTTACTGAAACTATAAAAAAAATCACATGATTGTCACATCCCCCATCTCACACAGCACAAGCTTACCTCTTGTAACCTTTGAGGCCAACACATCTTCTGACAGGAGACAGATAAGGAACATTTCTAAGTCTCTATAGGTTTATAGGAATATTTTACTAGTCATAACATTACATTTTATTACATGAAGATTTTATGAGAATTTAAGACCTTCAAAAAGCTTCTGCCACTTAGATTTAAGGAGGGCTAAACCTATGTTAACAGCCAGATGCTGCAGCCAGTAGCTCTTTGTTTTTGTTATAAGCCTGGGCTGCTCCTGGCTTACATCTTTACAGCACGGGTTCCCTCCGCACAGCCACCCTCACTTTTTCTCAGAACTGAGTACTGTAATTTGGTTCCATCTGTTATTTACATCCAGTAATATTCTTTCAAATTATTAATTAAATTCAGCCACGTTTAACCATCTGTCAAAGTCCAGCCCTGTGTAACATGAAGGGGCATTGGACATGCATTTCAACTTTGTCTTGTGTATTGTTAAATACATTACCTTGATCGTGGTCTTTCTTTCTAGTCAAATATAATTGGCAAATTATTGATAAAGGAGATAAGATTACAAGTTATGGTGTCTGAGTTCATAAAATAACAAAAGCCCATCAGTTAAGAGTGGCTTACGATGGTTGAGGAATTATTACTATCTGTGAACATCTAATCATAAAAGATCAGACATCATAAAAGGGGAGGAGGAGGCCATAATAAGGGTTAAGATTAGAGTCTAGTGAAAGGTTTCTCACCATAGGAGTGTGATGATTTTGGAAAGAATTGCTAGAGTTTTCATGAATTCATTTTCTATTAAAAAAAAACACAACAAAAACAATAAAATACACAAAAGGCACTGGGTTACTTCTCGAGTTTCTGTTGATGACAGAGTTTACTTCTCTGATGGTTTTAGGGGAAACTGGTGTATGCCAACCAGGGAAAACCAGGCGACTACCAAAAGCTGAACGAGACCGTGGACCTCAGGGGAACCATCGCGATCACCAGATATGGTGGAGCAGGAAGAGCTGCTAAAGTGAGTTGCACTTTGTGCTAATTAGTGAGTAGCTTACTATACTGTTTGTGTTCGGCTGTGCTTTAAAGATAAGCGGAAAACAATCCTGGCAAGGTTACACAAAACTTCCGTGCCAAAAGTGTCACTGTCAGCTTCGAGTGCTCTGACAAGTGAAACAATAAAATCAGTCACTCTTTAAACAACACCTTCAGTGGTGGAGGACAAGCATGTTACAGTGTTATCAGCTTACAATTTGTTCGCTCTGTAAGAACTCATACCAACTGAAGAAACAGGAAACAAAGATTAAACTAAATATCAACAGAATTCAAGTTTCTATTTTTCTATTTAACTTGTAATATTATAGTTTCTTAATGACACTTAAAATAGATATCTTATGCATGTTTATTGACTTAGTGACATTTTATAGTGCACAAACCACTGGTCAGCACCATGTAGAATGTATTCACAGTTTGAAACACTTTCTACTGAATATCAGCAGCAGCATAAACCCAGATGAGTCAATTCATCTATTCATTTATTATGAGTATACTGCTTATTGCATTTTCTCTATGCAGTCCATAGTGTTGTTGCCAGCCTTTATTGGTCATCTGTAAAAAAAAATGTTTGTACAGCCAGGTAAAAATGGTTAATCAATAAGTTATGTAAACAAAATGCCATATGTGTTTTATCCAGGCCATCAATGCAGCACCCTACGGTGTCATTGGTGTGCTTGTCTACACAGACCCTTTGGACATCAATGATGGCCTCATGTCAGACGTCAATGAGACGTATCCTCACTCCTGGTACATGCCGCCCTCTGGTGTGGAGAGAGGTTCCTTCAACACTCACTACGGAGACATGCGCACACCCTACCTGGCTGCTAAAGGTAAGCAGTGACTTGTGTGAAATTAGTACGTACTAATACTATCTGCAAGGGGACATTTACAACAACATCAGCTTTAAACATACATATGAAGATAAAGTTTTTAATTATTTTAATTTTGATATTTTACTCCAGAGATTCTTCAGAATTATTATTTTCTTTCAGATGAAACTTACAGGATTCCTGTTGAGGACATTACAGGTATCCCTCCTATTCCAATTCAACCAATCGGATTTGAGGACGCCTACATACTAATCTGGTTTGTGAAGAGACAAATCTGCTTCAGTAATTAACACATCCCAACATCGTTGGTTATGAACTAATTGTAACTTGCTTTTCCATCATGCATTTCAGTGCGTTAGGTGGAGAAGCGGCTCCAAGTGTATGGCAGGGAGCATTCAACTGTACCTACAACTTTGGTGGCCCGGGGTTCACAAATACATCTGCTTTCAACAACAGGTAGTCAACTAACATCAAACCATCCTTTTTACTTTATATATTATTTTACAGCATATGCAGAATATATACAGCTGTAGTTCTCCTTTTTATTAAACCTCATTTTAGCTAAGGAGTCAGCTCAATTTCTTTTTTAAAGTTCACATCTGGATCAATCATTAAGTGTTTTCTTTTACAGAAGGCACAGCTTTTGTTTTTAGCTTGTTTCCAATGGTAGCTTGAACAGGAGCTCAGATCTCTGAATGTCTCTGAACACATATGGCAGTTCAGGAAACAGTTTTTTCTAGATTTGTCAATTATCCTTTCACAGCAAGACTCACCAAATCTATGAAGCTTTGACTTGCAGATTAGGACAAGCCTTCGCCCTGTAATGGTGATCAGATTTACTTTGTGGTTTATGAATATATCTTACAATAACTTTCATGAAGTGCCTTCAAATAATTACTTGTAAAAAACAATTTCTATTTCAGTCACAAAAAACAACATACAGACACAAGCCAAAAAATAGGAAGCTTTCTCTAATCATAACACTGAAGAACCTGTCGGACAGACAGGACATTAACCAATCCAGGGCCAGATCATTGGTACCATCATAGTTATAATACAGACCTATAATGGTGGCAAGACGTAAGTCACTGGTGAACTTGATCTTGACCTTGACCCTTGATCCTCTTTTCCAGTGATGTGAGACTGGACATCTTCAACAATAACGTGTTAAAGAACTCCTCCAATGTGATGGGAATTATTAGAGGAAGTGTTGAGCCAGGTGAGACTGAAGACTATATCCAAATCTGCCAGTAGATTGCATCTGTTTTCATCTTGTAATTACTCTACAGCTGCTTTGTGCTCTGTGTGTTTATGTCTACAGACAGGTATGTGATCTATGGGAACCATAGGGACAGTTGGGTCCATGGTGCCATCGACCCGAGCAGTGGGACGTCTGTCATGCTGGAAATTACCAGAGTGCTGGGCCAGATGGTCAAGCAGGGTGAGGATATTAATAGCTGAAAAAACGACTAATTGTTCTGTTCATAGAGCTGAATAAAGAGTAAATCTCTGTTCCTCTCTGTGGCAGGCCTTTGGAGGCCTCGCAGGTCCATTATTTTTGGAAGCTGGGGAGCGGAGGAGTTCGGCCTTATTGGGTCCGCAGAATACACAGAGGTGATTTGCAATGAATTCACAAGATTAGACATCACACTGAGCAATATGTAAATTGTTTAAAGCAATGAATAATAGTCTATCTTTACGAGGAAATATGTGAATTAAGGAATAAAACATGACACAATGGCCAATATAACCTTTCCTGCTCTGGTATGAACAGTACTTCATTGTGACAATGTTAGTACCTGTAAACAGATGGATAACAAATATCAGTAATTCTTTGCTGAGATGACTACTCTTCTCTTCTTGTGCTATACTAAATGTACCATTACTCCATAATTTGAAAGTACTCTTTGAAGTATATTTAGTCTCACTTAAAGTACTGATTGTATACATACAGTGACAAATATGACCATGAGCTTGTCTTTTCACCAGCAATACTTTGCCAAGCTCAGTGAACGAACCATTGCTTACATCAACGTGGATATAGCTGTCTTCGGTAAGAAGCTTCACTTGAAATTGAAAATATTTAACGCCTTAAAATAGTCTCGGCCTAGTCTAGGTTTACTGGACAAATGCAGCCATTGTAGTTGCAGAAATAATATGTATTACTTAGAAATGTATGTTTGGGGAGTAAGATTATTTATTGAGGAGTGGAGAAGGTGTGGGTTTAAATAAGCATATGCTTGATCCTACTCCTTTTCGGACTTGTTGGGTTCACATTATTACCTTTTGTATTGACTATTGTTATTGTTGTTTTGACCATTTTTCATTGGATTTGTTTGTTTTTCATGTCAGATAGATACTTTATTGATCCCTAAAAGGGAAACTCGGTTAGGGCTGCCAGCCATTTCCCGTGCCAACCATGTTTTAAGAAAAGAAAAAAGTGTAGTTACAGGCAAAGACAATCACAAACACATACAACATTATACAGTAGATAAGTTTACATGAGGTATTTATCTATGTATCTTCTCTAAACTACTTAGATGAACTATAAACATTTGGAAATATACATTTTTGCAGATTTTTAGTTTTTTTCAGGTGTTTGTAAGAATGTTTCTGAAACCGTCTTGTTGACAGATGTGATTTATTTTGTGATACATGATGTTGAATATGTGAATTCTTACAATGGTTTTCACAGCAGCTTGTGTTCAGTGACTGCGTGTCTTGTGCCTTGGAAATGGAGGCTATGTAAATGTGATGCTAATCCAAAACACTCCTCGCTCCTCAGCAAACGCCAGTCTTAGAGCTTCAGGGATGCCGTCAGTACAAAACGTCCTCTTCAAAGCTGCAAAACAGGTGAAGTCTTTAAAATGAACTTGTGTCGGTTGATGTTTTTTTAAAAAAAATTTTTTAACTTGAACATAACTATTGTCCACACAAAAACCTATCACATGGGTTTGTTCTCTAGGTCAAAGCAGCTGGACTGGACACATCTGTGTACGACAACTGGATCCAATATTTCAACAGGACGAGCCCAGCACATGGAATCATTCCCAGGTAATGAACTACAGTTACACCATTCTTTCTCACATCTTGCATTGCAAACTGGGAGAAGAGTTATCTAGCTTTTCATACCAAATTCCCCATCTCTGTTGGAGGGTAACTGATTGTATGTTTGCCCATCACTGTTCTTAACCAAAAAACTGAGTCCAAAATCTGTAGTTCAAGGGGCTTGTCATTGGACATTTGAAACAGTCGGGTTAAGTGTTAAAATGCTGGATCAGATGGCATTGTTGCGTAATGAAATTTACATTTATTATTATATTGCTTTAGTGGAATATGACAGTTTGACAGTTCCATGCATGTGAGATGTGTGGCAATTTACATAATCAACGTTCTGGTTTCCTGCCTTCCCTTGACAGGGTGGGATACCTGACAGGAGCAGGGAGTGATTATGCTGCCTTTGTCCATTACCTGGGAATTACTTCCATGGACATTTCATACATATACGACAGGGTATGAAAGAACTTTTCTGCAATATATTGTCTGATGACAATTTGAGTGCGGTATGTAGGATGTAGGAACCTTGATTTTTCCATGGAAGTCTCTTGAATCTCTTGAATGAATAGTTTCTCTTCATCGGGTCCAAGACACATTCCTCCTCCCATTCCTCCATGCCAGTTGGATCTTAAATCTGTTGCACGTTGCTGTCTTTCTGCACTGTTTACCTTCAAGCTGTCTCATTTGAGCTCTTGTTTGAAATGAGCTGTCACTGGAGAAACATTTTTCATTTCAGTCTGTGTGTGCATGTGTGAGAAGTCAGAAGTCCGCTGAACTCATCAGCCCTGTAACTCCTATAATATTGACATTTTTCTTCATACAGAGTAAAACAAAGGCTCGGATTTACCCTGCATACCACACAGCATATGACACCTTTGACTATGCCTCAAAGTACATTGATCCTGGTAAGCAATGATGTGTCTCACATGTTGGATTCTTCTTGTACTGTACTTCTAATGGTTAATCCTGCGACTTTTCCTGTCACGATACAGCAGAATATACATTATTTTATGCTATACCATTGGAAAATGTAGTATATTTGAAAACAAAATGACTTAGGTTGTATTCAAATTTGCATCATTTGTTGTCAAATTTGGCAACTAAAAAGATGGCAAACCATTTACCTAACAATTTCACATGTACATAACATCTCATTCTACTACTTCCTCTTCTCAGGGTTCGTCAGTCACCAAGCCGTTGCCAGGACAGCGGGAAATGTTCTGATTCGATTGGCTGACAGTCTGGTGTTGCCATTAAACTGCAGTGACTACGCTGAGAGTCTGGAGGACTACCTCAAAACAGCAGTGCGGCTATATGAGGATAAACTGCAAGCTAAGGGTATCTCCATGGGTAAGTGAGGGACAGTTGTTATATTAATGATGCAGGGTAACATTGCAGTACATAACACACACTAAGAGAAATATTATGCAGGTAAATGTATTTTATCCATGTTTTATATTTGAGTTTCTTCTGTGTCTCAAATGGGACACTCAGTGTTATGTGATTGTGGTTATTACTTGGATGTCTTGTGCCAAGGCAGCTGGAATAATCACTTACTGCATTACTTCTAATTATTGTACCTAAGATTGATGAGATCTCTGACTGGAACCTACATTAACCAAAATTCTCTTTGTAGCAGGAAAAAACCCCAAAGACCTTAGTGCTAAAAAACTGTCTTGAGGCTGCACTTAAGAACAGAACAAACAAGAGAAGGAGCATCTGTTTCTCCTACTAGCAGTCACAGAGGATTAGAGAGGGTGAAATATTTGCACGGAGGCTACACAGTTGATCTGTGTCTTGTTTCAGAACCACTGAAACGTGCAGTAGCCAACTTTCGCAGTGCAGCTACTCATTTGGACCAAGTTATTCTGACTTCAGACCTGGTGAATGAAACGTAAGAGCACACACACATATATGCACAGACATGTTGTTTTCTCGTTTGCTGTCCACATAGAAAAAAAATGTTAGTCACTCCCTCTCTCTCCATCTCTCCTCTTTTAGACCAATGACGATCAGAAGGATCAACGACCAGCTCATGCTGCTGGACCGAGCTTTCTTGGACCCTCTGGCCTTCCCAGATAAATATGCATACAGGTAAGATAATGATTTGCCACTGTCAAAATAAAATTCTAAGGGCATGCAAAGAGAGTAGGAGGATTTGGGGTTGTGCCAGTGTCAACTTCCTGACCATTACTTTGGTCCAAACTCTAAATATTGGATGAATTGCCATGAAGTTCTGTACAAACATTCATTGTTCCCAGATGGCAAATTTGGTTTATACCCAAATATAGTACCTGCATAAACTAGTGACATTTTCATTTGCCTCAGCTGTACTGTGTCATACTGCATTGCACAAAGTTTCCAGAGCTCAGTTTCTTTCCTGTTAAAAAAGTTTCATCCTATTGCTTCTTCTGTGACTCAGTCTCACAGTCCTCTTCTAACTACTTTAGCCACAGTCTCTTGGTAAGAGATCATCTGCATCATTGTGTCTTAGCACATCTCTATTAATTGTTTAACTGCTACTACTAGTCTTATATCATTTTTTATTTCCCTGCGTGATACACAGGCATGTTATCTGGGCTTCAAGTAGTGCAGGCAAACAAACCTTCCCAGGTCTGGCTGATGCCTACGCCAATGCTGAGTTAACAGGTCAGCCCAGGGACTGGGACAAAGTGCACTACCACCTGTCAGTTCTGAGCCAGGCCATCGAGGGTGCCGCCAACACACTGGTTGACGTCATATAAACGAGGTGGAGGAAGGAGAGAGGAACTACATTCACACAGGGAGTTTTTTTTTTAAATAGACAGAGACCTACAACCAATAAGCACTGATCTGTTGGGCCATGATGGGACTATTTATAGATAATATTAAGTGAGATGATTTAGGAATCAACGAACAGAGGCCGTCACCAAACAGTAACACAAGATATGTTTTCTACCTTTGCCACATGATTAAAATATTTAAATATGATGAATCAGAAAATCTCTTTATTAAAGATTGACCACAACACCTTTATCTTATTAAAAAGCTGTATTTGTTTATTTTAGACAATCAATGACCAGGTCTTGGTGAGGTTTGTATCTCATCAGCTGCTGAATAGTTAAATCTCTTAATCAAAACTGATGACAGGATAGCTGAATATACAACTGTATACAATTATGTTGTTATGTTATGATGTATATCAGTATTTAACTGTAAACTAATTTGTGTTTTTCGTATATAAAGACAAACACTGCAGAGCCATTGCAGCAGAATGATGCAAAATAAATATAGTGGGTTTATGTTAATGGATCATGTTTGATTGCATACAGAGGGATTAAGTTTAGGTTTGTCGTATTAGGATGAATACCTATGAGCAACATAGCTGTCAAGGATATTAGGCCATCAGGACTTTGATATGTACAGTAACGTGTTACTGGAGGTGGAAAAAAAACCTGCGTGTACATTATAGGCCTCCACTGCAACCCAACCTCTTTTAGCCTGCTGTGGCCTGGACTGAATGTGGAGCTGCAATACTGGCTCCAGCCACCAGGGGTCAGAAAATGCTTTGAGACAGCTCTATGGAGCAAAGCAGCATTTGGGATTAGTGTTGAGGAAGTGTTACTGCCACAAAAGCTGAACAGCAAAAGTGTCCAGAAATCTGTCCTCTGGAATGGTGATTAAATTCACACATCAAACTTATGATCATGCTGACAATAGTGCTGTCAACCGAGTAGTAAGTATAAAGAAGACATTTGAAGAGAAGAAAAAAAGCTACAGAGGGGAAAAACACTTCTCAACTTTCTTTCCTGCTCGAGCTCTCCTGTAAACACAAGTCTCTCAGGGACTGCTGGTTTTATCCAGACCCCTCCCCTCTGGTTAAAGCTTTGCAGTGTTAGTCACACACCCATCCGATCTGTTCAAGCTGCTGAAGAAACACAACTGGAGGGGTAGCACTGGTGTGTAAATGAATAACTGTGTGTTTGTGGATGTGAGAGGTGGGTGGGTTCATTTATTTTTAACCTTTATTCTCTCTCCTTTTGGTTCTTGATTATTTTTAAATCCCAGCCCACGGCTACAAATGTGGATCATATGAATTTAAATGTCATTTAACAGCATGGCAGAGTTTTTTTTTAAAGATACCTTCAAAGCAACATGAAACACCTAACAGAGACAAGATGCAGGTGTATCAGTCACAAAAACTACAGAATGTTTAATATTAATACAGAAACAGATAGAGATATGAGGCCAAAAACACAAGGACTGATATAATGGACGTGCGTAGATACCGCTCGAGAGCCTAATATGAATCACGCTGTAGCAGAATTTGCTGCTGCAGTTTTCCATAAAATTGTGTTGATAAGAGTTTTCCCGTGTGTTAGAAAACTCGCCATCTTGTAAACCATCTTTAGGATGTTACAGAAACACTCAAACACTTTTACAAGTTCCGGATAAACCCATAATCGATGTTTTAAGTCAATTCCTCTCTGTACTGCAGGAATGACTGGCTGTTTTGTCGGTTGAGATATATTTAGATGTTCCTCAGTATTTTTAGCAGGAAAATATTTACAGAGGATGGATTCTTCTCTTTTTAGCAATGCAGTACTTGACGTTAACACAGTTTGACATCAATATTTGCAGAACAGCCCAGAACAACCAAAGTCTGTCTGCACTTTGCCACTTAGCCGTTTCAGTGGTGCGGTAGAGGCTGAGGGAGGTAGTGCTTTCTATCCCAAGGGTTCCTCTTATGCGGATGTGTAAATATCTGCAAGAATGTAAATCGAACTGAATCTTTGCTCTCAGACTATTAGCAGAATAGTCAACACATAAGATCACTTGTTATGGTTTGTACAACTAAACCAATGTAATGTTTGCTGTGGCTTTAGAGGAGTTTTGTCAAGTAAAAAAAATGGTGATATTACATTGCATTATGAGAAGTGTGAGATCAGAGTTTTTTTGGGGGTATGACTTGTGCTGTGGACTAAAAATTGGGAGATCTTGGCCTCTGCTGTTTCAGTTTTCAACATTCTTTTATGCAAATCTGTTTCTCACAAATTCCCCAACTTTATTTAAATCGCTGAATCACCTCTCAAGATCGCCTATTAATTGTTCAATTCAAGTTTCAGTGAAGATACATGTAGTTGGCAGCCCATCACAGCTCAATGACTAAAACTAGTAGAGCTTTTACAATGATGAGGAAATTATGTTTAGCAGGCACGCCTGGTTGATAACTGATCCACGATTTCCACGATGGCTGTCAGTCAAAAACAACAACAAACACAGGTGCTACTCGCCAGTCGCAGAGTTTATTCTTTTAAATATACATAGACTTTTCCCCATTATTAAATACCCCACCACCCTTCCCTCCCTTATCATCCCTCCCTCCTCCCATTTATTCCCCTCACTCTCACTTCTCCGCTTTCTCCCCCGCCCCCCCTCCAGAGAGAAAGCTCGTCCGGCTGAAAAACACTCTACTTTGTGCAGCATATTGCTTATTAAGACATTTGCGAAAAAACATAAATTAAAAATACTACAGCTTGTTGTTTTTTGTTTGTGTGTTGTTTTTTTTTCATTTTCTGCTCCAACGTCAGACTGTTCTGAACAGAATCTAAAAAAAAAAGAAGAAAAATTAAAAAAGAAACAGCACAGTGTCCCTCAGTCTGGCTACATAAAATGAACTGGATTTCCTCTGTTCTTTATGAGATGGTATGATGCTCCTGTCCTAAAGTGTACACAGTGGTCTGTACCATAATAGGTGAAATGGTAAGTAGAGAAATTTAATCTTCAACAGATGTCCTGAGTTTGGTCAAATTATGTTTTGTGCCCCCCCCCCCCATGTTTTAAACAATATATTTGAGATCAAGATGGCTGATTCCAATTCGGCTTTTGCTTTCACTAGTGTTTGCGTCTCTGCTCATCTCCTTTCCGCTGGTCAGAAAGTTTGTGTGTGTGTCAAAAATGTGGAGGAAGGGAGGGTAATCATTTTATTCCCCCACAGTCAGTGGATGTGCTTACTGCTTTGTGGCCATTTGTCAAATCCAAAGTTTCCAAAGGAAATTATTGGTCCAATGAGGCGGTTGGAGCTGCAGGCAGAGTGAAGGACAGTGTGATACGGCACTAGAGGAAAATTCAGGTGTTTTAAGTCACAAGGCATGCATGTTAACACTGAACTCAGAGTCACCACCAAACGTGTTTCAGCTGTGACGTGTGGAGTATGTGCTGTGCATGAGTCTTGTCAGTCTCTTTTGGTGTGTGTGTGTCAGTGTTTGTACAGATGGAGGTGTTGTAAAAGTCCTGCTTTCGACTGCATGCATGCTGGACTGCTCTTATACTAACATGTTTTGATATAGGATGGAGGATAAAAGGATCGACTGATTTTCTATCACAAGTTTGTCGTTGACTTTTAGTGGAGAATGAACGCATAAAAGCAGGGCTTTTACTATCACCAGCACTGTATCATATGTGTGCCTGTGTCTTGTGTGCATGTGGCGTGTCTCATCAAGTCTTATCAAGTTTCGTGTCCATCATTCTAGCAGTCTGTCCATTTCCCTCCCTTCTCTTCAGGAAGCACAGGAAGGGCTGCTCTGGCATTGGGGAGGGTCAAACTGGGGTCACACGCGGGGGGAGTATTTAGGATTTCTTGGCACCTCGGTGAAAGATTTCAGCTCATAAGGGATCCCTGTGTCCACTTCGATGGATTTGCGGGAGAATAGCAGCCGGATATCATTGTGCAAGTAGATCTTCCCAGATTTGGAGCTCTGGAATCTGAGAAAGCCAGAACCAAAAAAATGTGTTAGTAAAACCAACTTTTTTCCCTTAAACTTGGAAATGTACTGCAAATGCACAAAAATTGTTTCCTAGTATTCAATGAATTCAGGAAAAAAGCATTATGTACTGTGTAACAACATGATATTAAAGAGTAATGCAGGCAGCTGAAACCTCAGTCATACCTGAGATGTATCAGGTAGCAGAGAATCTTCTTCCTGTCTAGCAATCCGCCACCTGGAGACGCCTCGCCTTTCCCTTCAACCCCCTCCTCTACAGGCACCAGGAAGATACGGTGGCGCAGGAAGGTCATGTGATTGACGGGCATGTCGCCGAAGTTGTAGGTCACCAGAAACATCTTCACCACAGTTTTGTTGGGATTAAATAAGGTCTGAGAATAGATGTCAAAACAGCAAAAGATAAGACTGCTGGCAGTGCCTTGAATTGAGTGCACAACAAGCTATTTTTAAAACTCAAATCACAAAAAAACAAAACTACTGCACATAAGTTCATCATTGCAATGACTGAAGTACATGACCCTTCTAAAATGAATTTCATATCAATATAGTCTATGTGATCGTATTACAACATTGTGGTTTTCCACAATGAGAAGGAAAGAAAAGACAAACTCACCACTTGAATGGTCCCTGCTTTGGGTATGCTGTATCCTTTCTTTCCCAGAGGCTCGAGGGATATCACCCCCTGTGAGGGACAGAGAAAGAGACATGACACTGATAAAATGTCCTCAATCATAGTGAAGGCGAAATAACTCCTATTCTTTGGTGAATTTTAGTAGCTTTGAACTTTCTACATCAGGGTCAGGATCTAGATTAAATGTGCTAAAATAAAACTTGTAGGGAGCAGCAGTGCGACAGCAGTACAGGTCATACATGTAAAACCAATCAACCATCAAAGACACTAAAACCCCCCCAAAAAATAAAAATCCTAAACGTGTCCTAACTTTAAAAAAAAACTTTTAAAAAACTTCATTAAGCTGTAGTTACAAAGGCTGCTATACAAGCAGTCACATTATGTTTTAAGTCAAATAACAGTTCAGAGTACTGATTTAAAAGAGGCCTGACATTCACCACTTTTAAACACACCATTAAACATGAAGCTAAGAAAGTGAAAACAGCTGGTTTCTTGTTCATATAATGCTGTTCCTAATTCACGAAGGACTCAGTGATCTTATGATTATATGTGTGATGAATGTATACTATTCAGTGCTGATGTGAACAAATGTGGGAAAATGCTTTGCAATATTTTCATGAAAGTAAAAACAAATATTTTTTTACATCAGAGGAACCAAGCCAACGTCTTTCATGTTGAAGCCAGTTCTATATTTTCCGTTGTTTTGGATCACTGAGTGTTTTTCTTGATACTATCAAACATACCAGTACCAGCCATGTGCAATAAACAATGTTCTTTTTTGTTTGTGCTTGACAAAGAGTGCACACAAACACACAATATCTTGCAGATACACATACAAACACACAGACTGACCAGGAAGGGTGAAGGTGCACTGTGCTCTGAGATGTCGTAGTACGTAACCTGCACAGGCAGGGTGACGTGCTGTGGGCAATAGGAGCCGCTGGCACCGATCTCTGCCGTGAAACCTTCGATCCGACCCGATGGGGAGAACCGTCCCTTCAGTATAGACTCCTGGAACACACAGGAGAGAGAGAAGAGGCAATATAGTCGTTGAACAGGAGCCTTTGAAACTTAGGGTTAATTAAGGACATAGTCTATTGCTGCACTGAGTCAAGTTTGGCCATAGAATCAGAGAAATCCATCAAAATTCACATTTCCTACATATATTTTGACTGAAACCAAAGTAGCGCTGAACACAGAAATCATGAACTAACATTATTACATTGTTACCTAATTTAATGCTAAAATATCAGGATGCTTTGCCTTTAAATTAATTACCTTAGAAATAAATGTCTTAGATATGATAACCATGTAACTAAATTTCGGCACTTTCTGCACCACCAAAATAAGATTTTTATGCAACATATCCCTGCACATTATTTTTCTTGATTTTAGTTTGTGCAAATAAAAAATTAAAAGTTAAACATGCCCTACAAATCTTGTTAGTCGCAAATTTAAGCATTTGCTAACATTTGAAAAATGTCCCAAAAACCAGAGTGAATCAAAGTTTTCCAAACAAACACTTGAAAGGGTTTGTTTCTTTTGAGACTGTCATAGCGGTTTTCATTTCTTTTTAACATTTCTGAATTGAGATCATATGCACTATAATGAGAGGTCTAACATTCAGCCCCCTCATGTATATAAATGTAAATTGGAAGTATAATATATAGAAATATAATAGGAATAAATCTCAATATAATGTAGACCAGTACAACAACACCCTAAACTATGACCTCAGTAATAAATCTATAATTGAATTTTCACATTTTCAACAATGTCAGAAAGACCACGGGATGTCAAACCCCTTGATGGCCCTTTGGTTCACACCATCATGAGTGGTCATCTTCTCTTGGTGCGTTTCCCCCGTCCTTTTCCCATCATGCACCTGGATCTGTCTATATTCCATGGACACCAGCACCATTTTTAACCTAAAGTTACTTGTGCCACCTATAGTTATTTAAATAATGTTTAAAACGTGTACCTCGAAATTGCCGAGTAGTGATCTGCTGATGGAAGATGAGGGCCAACTGGAACGCGTGGAGCGGCCGGTGTCTGTGTGTCTGCCGCTGCGCAGCTGCCGACTGAATATGACAGCGAAACACACACAAAACAGACCTGTGGTTAGTGGTTAAGATCACACTAATTTTGCCTTAACCAACATGTCACATGCCTCTGTGTGTGTCTGAGTATTCAAGTCCAGACACAAAACCCTTTCATTTAGAATAACATACAACCTACGCAAACTCCCACCATCGTCCCTCTGTTGACTTTGCTGAACTTCATATATTTTCTCTTGACGGAAATATGACAGGGCACTCACCTTTTCAGCCGCAGCCCGCTTTTTAGCCGTCTCCCTGATCTTGTGCAGTCTGTGGCAGTCTGAACAGGATAAAAAAAAAAAGTTTTTCACCATTAATATCCTGATTTATATCAACACAAGAGAGGAGTTACTTGCTTGAAATGTGAAATAAAGAATAAATTGACATTGTTGTGGTCCCAGGAGAGATATTTTTCTGTGTAATTGTGTATTTCTGGTGTCCTCTTACTTACTGAGCACTGACTATTGGACGTTGCGTCACATGCGCAAACATTCCCCATTTCCAAGCTGTCCTTCATCGTAAAGGCCACCCAGCTGTCTACCGAAAGGCTACCGTCTAGCCATTCGCCAACAGCAAATCCATCGCTCATGTTTTGTTTAGGTATTAGCTAAGCCTTGGTTACGCTGGCTTTCTACAGAGTTTGGAGTTCTTCGTCAGCTTTTTGTCTCATCGTCACACTTAATCAAAACCACAGATGGCATTTTAGAATATATCTTCCCGTCTCACCTTTCTATGCCTTAAAAATATTTTTCTAAGCCTGAATCTGGAATACCACCGGTGACACGTTAGCCTTGCCCCTTTTCTTCAAGTCTTCCTTTCACTATCCTCTCTGTCCATTATTTGTGTCCTTGAGTCTTTTGGTTTGTCCCTGTGCTTCCCTCAACCATACACTAAACACCACTACTCACAATGATCCCATTACTGTATGAAACCTAACTAGTGAACTACTGAACCCTATTGCCACCACGAGCACAGTCCCCATCCCACAATCCCACTCCCTCAAAGCTCTTTCTGGTGTCCCAATGTACAAAAAATGGCCAATTCACTTCCAGAACCATTTTTTAAGCAGGATGTATGTACATGTGTGCGTTTATGCGTGCATGTGTATGAGAGACACAGCACACTCGTAGGGGGAACAATGGACCCTCCCTCAATGGGCTTTATTCTGGAGCTACTCAGCCTGTTCCAGCGTGGCGTGATAATGAGCCGACCGTCGCTTCATTCTTTCACTTTTACTCGTTCTCTTAGTTTCTCTTTATTTATGCCTCAGCCTCTTTTCCAGGACTGTCAAGGCTCACAGATGTCTTACTGTGAACCACTGACTTGAAACGGCTACTCCTTATTCTGTATTCAGAGTTTCAGAAGCCTTCGCATATGGTGGTGTAAATGTTTTTAGTCTAAAAGCACAGTACTTACATGCAAATGTGTACATTCTGTTTTTTATGCTGCAATAAAATCGCCTGGAGCTTCTTTTTAGCAGTAGTACTTAATTAGGGTTGGAAAATTGTATCATCTGGTAATTAAAAATAGAAACTTTAATGTCCTTCCTTCCAGTATTTCGTGGTATAAATAATATTAGGATAATAGTTACATCTATACATTTTTAGCCAAGTTGCAAAACAGCTCATGTTACCTATTAGCTAAGGCAGTAGTTGAAATTATGGATGAATCCAGCTGTTTCCATTTAATTTTATTACTCAAAGCAATTTCTCAATAGAGATATATGATGTGTGTTCCTGTATGCAAATGTACTGACCTTAGGTCTGTCCCATGAAGATGGCAGCAGGTGATTCCAGTAAGGGGCAGCTTTAGCATCAGTGCTGCGACATGAGGCTGGGCCAAGTCCTGGAGCCAGCAATGACAGCCTGCTTCTCTTGGATGTGGAGGGTCCCTCATCTTCTGAACACGACTCCCCTGTGTCACTCGGGGACAGCAGTCTCTTTTTGGCTGGCCAGTGGGCTCCAGAGGAGAGACGGTGGCCATTAGTGCTGGGTGTTTTCTCCCAGGAAGCCAGGCCATTAGCAGAGGAGGAAGCAGCCTGGGTGGCACTACGCTCAGGTGGGGATGATTCAAGTCCAACTTTCCATTCGGTGGCTTCCCCTGGTTCCTGCAGCTCTGTGTGGTGTGGGGGGGAGAACGGACCTGGAGGGCTGGTGGGACTGGCAGGGTTGGGAGTCTCATAAGTGGACATTTCATACAAATAGGGGCTGGGCTGGCCACCAGATGAGCCATTACTACAGCTCTCATTTCCAGGGCTACCTAGTGAGTAGGTAGGTGTGTGGCCCCCGTTAGGTGCTTCAGTCCTGGCTGAGCTTCCAAGGGAATGCCCCTGGTCACAGAGATGACCATGTGGGTCACACATTGGGGGGGATTTCGGTGAAAGTGGAGCAAATACATCAGGAATTGGCCTGTCGTGATTGTGCTGAGTTGGGCGTCGGGAGGGGTTGTGGCTTGGGGAGAGGGGAGGAGACCTAGGTGACAGTCCACCCTCAGAATCTCTGTGCTCCATTTGTGTGCAAGAGTATATAGACCCAGGCCCACCAGGGACCATCCCAACACCTTGAGCTGGGGCTGGCCCACATAGCACCCCTCCCTCCAACATCTCTTTGTCTGAGGAGTCCCCCAGATGGGGGCGCTTATGAGTCAACTGGGGCTCATCAAGCCCCCTTTTTACACCCAACCGGACAGGCCTTTGTTGGGTATCAGTGTGGGATTCTGTGGAGGTAGAAAATCCCCCCAACTGGGAGAAAATGGAGAGCTGGTAGACCTTTTGGAGCCGCAACTCCTCCTGTCCAAAGTGCCTGGGTGCCCCTGGTCTTACTCCGGGGTCTAGGCCCTGTGTTGGGGCTGTAGGTGGAGGCAGGTCCCCCTCCTGGGCTGGAAGCTCTAATGGAGCCTTTTTGTGGGCTAACTCCACGTGAATGTGCCGCATGGTTTCTATGCTGGACGATAAGAGTCTAGACTAAGTTTTGTGCAACAGGATCAAGTGCGTCCTCACAAGTGTCAGGAGGCAGAGCAAGATGATCCGCAGGAATAGGAAGTCCTATAGTTCCTGCTGTGATGTTGTCAAATAGTGTGAATCAGGAAGCTGAGCCGCACAGCACCTGGAACAAGAGATAGTTTTACTATTCAGAGCGGAGATTGTAATGAAACAATCATTGCCAGACTGTATGGTGGAAAACATAAAGTACCATGAAAGAGTTAATGATATCTGAAAATAGTCACTTTAACCAACATTCTTGTTGCATGACAAATTTTAGATTATATATTGTAATCAAAGTAAAGCCTCTACAGTATGTAGATTGGTAGATTGTTACGGTCTTCTACAGTTTTCCACATTGTGCCGTTCTGAACATACAGTATTCACAGACATACAGCAGAACTCACATAACACAATGAATGATATCCATAAACAGCGAGTCGATTCATGCCACTCGTGTCTGGTATGTGCTCATTTCAACCAGTTACATCCTAACACGCCAATCCTATTTTTAACGCAGAAGAAATGCAAAACCAAATCATAAAAACAATAATGAATCCTGTTTGTCTGCTTTCTTTATTTTGACTGCATAGAAAAGGTATGCCACTGATTGATGGTTTTCACATACCGCCTTGACACTGAAAATTTGTCATGGTTTTATTTTACCACAGTGTAGGTAGTACACCTTAACTGTGGGGAAATCAGGTTGCCTACTTACATTTATATATATATATATATATATATATATATATATATATATATATATATATATATATATATATATATATATATATATATATATATATATATAGTTTGATTGAACAGAAAATATAAAACACACTAAAACAGAATAAAAATATAGCTCTTTAATTGAATTAGAGGTGCCACCATACATAATACAATTTAGGCAAGGCATAATTTGCTTAATTTGTCTTGTGTCTAATTAAAGACAATGTCCAAGATCAGCATCTCACCTCTGTGCCTGTCCTTGTCTAATTCTGCCCGTGTGGACAACCTGCATCTGGCACAACATCTGGAGGTTGTGTCTCGTATGTCCTACTAAAGAAACCCGTCTAACTCCATGGCAGCTGCCACGAAACGACGCCAACATCCCAGGAAAGGGTAATCAGGAAACAGTAAGGACTCCAGAGGAAGCAGGAGTGAAGTAAGTTGGCACAGGAGCTACAACCTGAGGATAAATAAAAACGTTGGTGGTTTTTCATTGAAAAAAGGCAAACTAACACCATGATATATATAAGAGTTCATATATATATAGTCTGAAGGCAAAAACTTACCAGAGGGGCAGAGTGTCAGTGGTGCAGGAGTTTGTTGAGAGGAAATGTATCTGAACAGGAATCTGAAGTGGCTTTATTGGGGCTCCCTCTATGATTGGCTGATAGCCAGACACGCCCTCCTTGATCACCTGGGCGTTGGGTGTGGCACGGCTGTGACATCATGACAGGGTCATTCCACCCAGAAACCCTGAAGAGACACAAAGACATAGAAGCTAATCAAGTTGTCATTCAATCGCTTTTTATATTACCCTCTGCAAACATGCACACGCACACATGTGAGTATGATGGACAACCTGATGCACACAATCAGAAAGCCACAGAAACAGACACACACACACACACACACACACACACACACACACACACACACACACACACACACACACACACACACACACACACACAGTACACAGTACACAAGTCCGCTACTGAACTTGAGAATAACAAATCAATCAAAATTCCCTGTCATGTTAGTACTTAATAATTCAACTTTTCTTGCATTCCCTTTTATTTTTCATAACCAAAATACCCCATATCGAGTGCCAAATGCTCTGAGTTGAAGTTGATATTTGAAGTTCTAACTTGGCACTAAATGGTGCTAAGCCAAGAGAAGCGGGACGTTTCCCGACCCACTTGGACCAGAACTTGGGAATGTGGAGGAGGAGGGGGGAACACTGTGAGATGTCACCATGGCAACCAGTAGCCCAAGGATAACGGCTCCTTTGTGCTTGGCCACAAAGAGGGAGAAAGAGAAGCAGAGCTGGAGAGAGAGAGGGTGGACGGTGGGGGGTGCTGGGGGGGCAGGGATAGGCCGGCAAAGATGCTCCTCCAAGAAAATATGTACAAACAACAAAATGGCTGTCCCCCACGAGGTGTGTACAACCATTCAAAACTGTCACCACACTGCGATGAAGGCAAATGTCCTGTCAACCCTCAAGCAGGTAAAAGGATTTGACGTGTAAAATGTGACAAATGGAGGAGGTTTGAAAAAAGCCAAGAAAGCCAATCTGCCGAACGCCCTGTGGGCATGGCATATAAATCAGCAAAGAGAAACAGTTGGTTCCCATTTACCTACATTACATCAACCAGTTACTTCACTTTCTTGCATTTCCTTTTGATGCATCATAGGAGACACATGAAGAGATCCATTATGTATACTGGTCTTACATGCAACACGAGTGCAATATCAAGCGGAAGAGGAAAGAAGAAACCTGCAAGAAAAAGGAAATGTAGGTGATGGTATTTTCCACTAGACTGAAATACATCTGAAATGTATCCAACTGTAACTGTAAGGGATGCTGGTAAAATCCCCAAATTGCTATACAAACATGTAATGATCAAACTAGGTACGTAATGGAGAGGGTATTACTGCACTACTGCACTTTAGGTGACAGGCTGCTGCAGGTTTTTAAATTGCCTGGCTTACAAAAAGTCTTTATATGAGCATGTATTGTGTTTCATATCTTTTCTTAGACCAAATTCCCCAGTCAATCGGACAATACAGTCTTCAACTTCAACAAGGACTGAGGGATCATCTGTCAAAGATGACACAAGAATAAACGGGATCTAGACAGTAACCCCCCACCCCCCCCACCCCCGATTATAACCTGATTATATACACATTTGAAGCATAATGGTAGGTCATCAGGTAACAATGCTTTCCTATCGCTGCACGCAGAGAATCACATGAATACGACTCCTTTGTCTCTTTGTGTAATTACTTTTGTAGTCACAAAACCCTACCCTACCATCTTCCTTACTGGGGTTATGCAAATCTGAACAGGAGGGTACTGATAATGCCTCTATAAGTTCTGAAAACATTAAAAGTTACACATCACCTGTTACCCAGGACATTACAGCAGAAATCCTGTAAACCAGGGAATTTCCTGGGGTGGGGAGACAGATTGGGGTGAAACCAAACCTGCCCCAGTCAAACAGGGATGTCTGTTTAATTTAATTTGCAAGTCAAATTACAAAAGATAGGCAGCATAACTTGCTATGGGAGTTTATGATTAGCATAATAATAAGAAATCACCTCTGCTTGTTTTATCTCTCTCTGAAGACAGGTGGAGTCACCGGGGGGATGCAGGGAGTGGGGGATGGGGAAAGAATGGGAGAGGAGTCAGCAATGAGTAAATATAGTCACTGCCTAGGTCAGAGCTCATTGGGAGCACCCAAAGCCTCTGTGCTGGGCCCCACTTGATTTCTGATGTTATTTTGAACTAGCTGAGCCAGAGGCGGGTAGAGGCTGCCCAACCCTTTTCAGGCTTTAAACCCAGGAGCAGAAACACTCTGGCTTAACCCCAACAAAGACTTCAGGTTGCTGGGCGTGTGTGCCAGCTCAAGCATGAGCATTAAAAAAAACTCTATAAATGGATTGTGGAACGCTGAAGTGATTCTAATCAACTCACACTCGTGCTGGCCCCTCTAGACAATGTTTCCAAACCTACATTTTCAGTGGAATATCCTAATGAAAGCCTAAATAAAACATATTTTATCTTATCTACATAAAATCTTTTTAATTTCCCTTGAAAAAGGGAATCATTAACCTTTATCGCTATTTCCCAAAAAAACATGACTCTCAAAATTCATCTCACATTTCATTGATTGAACGCTGCTGACACAAACCATGAAGGTGTTACACATCATTGGCAGGCCAGGTGCAATCTCCATGTAACATCTGCAGCATTTCTGGAAGTGGAGCAGCAAGCAATTATTCACAAAGAGACAGAGCGAGAGTAGAAATGACAGACAAAGGAATGAGAAACGCCTGACAAGAAGGAAGCAGCCTGACCTAAAGAGGGAGACACAAAGAGAGAGGAGTGGGGCTGAGGAGAACAGGGGAACACAGACCAGCTAAAGACCTTGAGAAAGGTATAAATACAGCAGGGGCAGGTAGAACTGCAGAGTGTCAGGGCCAACTCAGAGTGTTCATGGCTACTCTGCATAAACCAGCAGTTGAGTTAGGGTCACAGCCTCAAGACTTAAAACTGTAGCTACAGTTAAAGAGCTCAGAGATATTTGGGGGGGAGAAAACCACACATATAACTTAGGAATTAAACCAGGCTAGTCCTGTTTTACTCAGTCACACTTTAGGTTTGTTTAATTTGCATGCACAAAAGGAAATGTGTGTGGGTGAAACAGAGACAGAAAAGGAAACAGGTGAAAAGCATTAACAGAGGCTGCTTAGGTGCAGCAATCTACTGAGATGAAGATTCATCAAAGTGGTGAACAGGATCAAAACAAAATTAAAAAAAGGATGTACAGTTTGCTTTGAAACAGGCCTAGATCTGGCTCAAACTGAGAAGACACTGAGTCATGCTGACAGAAACATTCACATTGGGTTAGCCCGTAATCAACCTGGGAAATGAAGAGAGGAAAATAAGGGGAATACATTAAAATAACTGCTCAGGAAACAGTTTTAAAACGATGTTTGCTAAACATCTAAAACCTGATCTGGCTAGTGAATGATATTGCAGGGTAAAACTAAAGTTGCATGAAGAAACACTACTGCTTGCATACTACAGTCATGCATAAGGAGTGAGGTCAAAGGGTTCATTGACTTTGACTTGCAACATGCCTGCTGTGGAGATCCTTCAAGGAGAATATTCAGCTGCTGAGGTGCTTTGAAATATTTGTATATCTGTGTATTCCTTTAGGCCAAGGAAGACCGTGGTCAAGAGATCAAAGGCCAACAGTCTTGGGTCAGATGACATAGAGCACATCAGGAAGCCTAGCGGTGTTTGATTTCATCATCGTGAGAGAGATGCCATTAGGGGTGGTAAGTAAGGACAAAGACAAATCTGCATGTAGCAAATACATGCAGATTTGTCCATACACTCTAGATTAGTTCCACTCAGCAGTCTAAAAGTCTTTGTTAGACAGATACTCAGTAATCAGTAACTGTGGCAACCAAAACATCAGACGTTAAGCAAAAACATCTGCGAAACAGACAAAGGTACACTTAAGACCCTGTGGCTCACAGTAAACTTTAAAAACTGCACATGGGTGAAGTAAAAACGCTCACACAAAAGTAAACACTAATTTGTCTTTAGGAGGAATGCTGACGGCTCGGACACAGAAACTGTCTCTCAGTAAAATGTATGGGAGTGAAGGGGGCAGAGTTTATAAGCAGCACCTATACTCGGAAAAGACCCTGACATTTGACCATTGCACATTCATCACAACACCCAGATGCCACATACTCGTGTGTGTGTACACACACACACACACACACACACACACACACACACACACACACACACACACACACACACACACAGATATAAAAAAAAAACCATACATGATTCAAAGTATCACTTGTTAATTTTACTTACATTTTCATTTAAAAGTGTAAGAAATAAAGGAGAAATACAGCAAACTATTAAGGTTTATTTGTTTACAGTCTTCTGGAGAATAAGAATAAAGCCAGTGCATAGCTCAGACTGTATTTCTGCTCTTTGACAATTGCTGCACTCCACCTTTGAGAAATTTCTCATGGGTGAAAACAGCTGCTCTCTTTACAGCTGTCTACATTTACGAGGACTTGCCTGCTCCCTTGCTAGTTTTGAAATACTCGTCTTTTTATCATAGTAGAGAATTTTGTTCATCTTATTTATTTATACTGATATGTAGTACTGTAGAGCCACAACATTCGAAAGCCAATAGTTGAAAACTTTAACTTTAAGTACTTTACTTTAAGTAAAACAAGTGGCTCCTGTGGAAAAATCACCTATTTTCATCATGACGTGCTCTCCCCTTTAGGGAATACTTATTATGGTTTCTATTCACCCAGCAGTCCCATTTAGAAAACTGAGCTTAGTGACAGATACAGACATAGCCTTTGTGCACCAATGCAATGCCACAGTAATCAAAAAGCTATTTTTTTTATTAATTTGTCCCAACCTGGGGTTAATACTCCATCCTGTTATAGACTGGAATTGATTGATTTAATTCTGAAGCTTTCATGAAATGGGTTCTTGTAAAACCTCTTGTCTCTTGTTGCTCAGCTGTGCTCTGCTCTTCTTGTGTTCTCGGTTCACCATTTACACCCAGCCTATTACAGAGGTGTGATAGCATCAGCAGCCTCCCGAATGCCCCGATTGTCTCATCATCTTTGAGCAGAACCCCACCCGTAGCTACTCCCAGGGTTGTACTGTGCCTGGAGGCTGATTAACACACACAGACATTCTCCAGCATAAAAAAGTTGCTAAGTACTCCTGCAAACAATCACCTGTTGATTAGATTACAGGAGCCTTCTAGGGCTTGGAAATCTGATGTGGCTGTGCACGAGGGCCTATGTATATTAAATGACAGCCGACTGTGTGTGTGTGTGTGTGCGTGTGTGTGAGTGAGTATCAGACAAAGACAGAAGACAGGAAGCGACAAAGAAAGACAGAAAGTGACAGAAGGAGGCAGGTTATGTTGATTGAAACTGATAAATCCCTGAGCAAGATGGTGTTACACCAGACATGCATACAGCGCTCGGGCTGGCAAGTCATGGCAGTCTAAACTAAGCTGGCTCAGTCACATAGTTGCTGAGAATGCTGTTTGACATGGGGTCCCTTTCTGTCTCTCCCTCCCTCCCTCCATCTGTATGTCTGCCTGCCTGCCTATCTGTCTGCCTTTCATGTGGCCATTTTAGGAGACGGTGAGTCACCCGAGCGCAGCTGACAATATGACAGGAGCAACATTAGTACACTTGACAGCGGGAGAACTTGTGACACTCACCCTCTCAGAAAGATGGGCTTTAGCTTCGCTGTCTCACTCTCTCTGCCTCTCTCCCTCCTTCCTCTATTTCGTCCGGTGGCTGGATGGGAGACTCTGCTTCCTTGTCTTTTTTTCTGTCCTCTGTGTTTCTATTTCCACCGGGTCAGGCTGCCTTCTGTCTCTCTCTCGGCTCTCTGGTTTCTTGCCTCTCTGTACTTCCTTCCTCCTGAATAGGTGGCGTTGAGAAAGACCAAAGAAGTGAAGTCAAGTTGTTCTGCCTCCTTCTGCATGTTTTGTCGAGAGGCCCGCTAGCCTGCACTGACTCCCTCTCTCTGTCTGTGTCTTGTTTTCTTCCTGTCTACCTCTCTCCACCCTCACACATACACAAAATTGAAAACCATCAACAACTCTCAACCCCCCACCCATCTAGCTTTTTCCCCTCCCTCTGCTCGTCTCTCTCTCTCTCTCTCTCTAGCTCCCCTGCTGCCCTCTTTCTTCCTTTCTCTCATTCGCACCCCTCCAAAATATCTGGAATACAAAAGCCACTTCACATGCTGGCGTTGCCCCTTTCCTCTCCCATTCCTCCTCTTCCTCACCCCCTCCTCTCTTTCTCTATCTACTCTTAAGCCTCTCCTTTCAACCCTTTCTTGCTATCCTACCCTCGGCCTCTCTCTCTCTGTCTCTCTCTCTGTTTCTGTGTGTTTTCTTTCTGTTGGTTTCCTCTCAGCTGATAGAGCGGGGCATGCTTTGCTCACTCAGCAGTGAAGGCATACAGGGGAGAGGGAGGGAGGGCGCTGCCAGCTGATTGGCTAGAGAAAAGGGGGGTCAGCTGTAGCGGCTGAGGTTCTTGATTGGCCGGGGGAGGGAGTGAAAGAGGGGAAGGAGGTGTCTCTGGGAGCTTAAACTCCACCCACCTGCTCCTGCTTGGCCTGTTCTGCAGAAGTGGAGAATGGACTTTCCTCAAACGCTGTGTAAATGTATGTGTGTGCATGCATGTTAGTCCTTGACAGCTTTAGGCGTGTTTTGTATACAGTTTTTCACCTGCTAATCTCTTCCCATAGCGTGCCAGCCACATGTGTGGCTGTGTGTGTGTGTATGCCAATTAAAAGAGTGACAGCTAATAAAGAAGTTAATTCCTCATGGAATAAAGATGCAAACATCTATGCAATTCACCCTCCCCCCTCCTTTGCTGTCTTACTCTCTTTCTCTCTCTCTCACACTCAAACACAAAGGTACTGTGTGTGTAGCATCAACTGTACACAGTGCCTATAGCCCAGAAATGCCTACAAAGGCTTATCTGCTGCTTGAGTGCAGACAGAGAATGAAGTGCATGTGAAAAAGTTTATCAGCTGAGTGCCAGGAGCAGCCCTCAGCTGTTAGTGTTTGTGTATGAGTGTGTGTGTGTGTGTGTGTGTGTGCGTGTGTGTGTATTTTGCCATCTGTGAGCTAATAAGGAACAGTGTGTTGACTAGGCAAGAACTATTTCGAACGGAGTGGTGTGGTTAAAGTACACACAGTGCAAGCCCGTGCATTTCACACTTGCACTTACGTACTCTCTCGCCTCGCACACACACGCACAAATTGTGGGTGGGAAATATACAAGTTAATAGCACTGTGCACAAAAACATACTTGAAGCTGTCCAGAACACATATTTAGTGCACAAACGTTGCCCTGCCCTCTTGTTACAGACACAAACACACACCTACCAGATTATACTTTATCCTTATTTAGGAAACCAGGTTGTCTTTTAATCAAATGTGTGCTGGTTGAGATGGCACTCTAACATTAGGTCTCATCATAGCGCGATCATTAAAAAGCGTTGAAATTAAATAATTAAAGAAATACTAGTTTCTCCTTCCACTCAAGCAAAACTATAATGTGACTACAGGGTTGCTGTGTTACTGTAATTTTTGTCTTTTGTACCTGTTTTTGTTCACAGATACAGTGAGCATTATATGCGAAGATAATTACAATAAGTTGTACTGTTTAGTGTGTTAAATGGTTCACCTGTGTGCATGCATGCATACCTAATTTGACAGGTCCAAACTTATTGTTTTATACATGATATCCAAATTACTATCACATAAGACAAATAATATCAAAAAAAAAATCCTAATCAATTCAATCAATCGATTTTCATTTTTTTTGGGGGGGGTCAGCAAATTGGCTAATTGACAATTTGCGATTTGTGTGGATGTATGTCACGCCTGTTTTGGTGCATGTGAATAGTAAAAACTGAGCAGAGATGACATTTTGAGAACAAGACGCAGCTTCAGATACGCACCTCTAAATATAGAGATGTGGGGCTATGGGAGAGAGGGGAGGAAGTAGGTAGAAGACACAGAAGACAACAAGAGAGACAGAGGAAGACATACTGACAGAGACAGGAGAAGATTGCAGCGAGTCGTGAAACAGTCTTGGCTGCGGATTTTAATAGCAAAAGCCTGTAAAAGCTGTAATAATGTGGACTTTCTGCTTGCAAGCAGCACTGTTATTTAAGATCTCGTATTTTAAAAACACACACACACATACACACACACATACATACACACACATACACACACACACGTGTCTGTCCCTTTAAGAGCCCATGTTGCCTACCATATTTGGGAAAAAAAGGTGTGTCTTCTTTATGAGGACCTCCTCCACTCAAGGGCACTCTGAGTGCAACTGAGGAGAAAGAAGCATTGAAAATACACACCGGCTTACATTCCATCAAACATACACACACACACACTGATGCAATCCTGACTTGAGCATGGCCATGTTTGTTTTGATGTCTATATGACTACACGTTGGAAAAGGAGCCTTTCAGCCATGACATGTGAATTCCTGCACTGACGTACACAGACACGCGCATACCTTGTTTTTCCTAGGCCTCTCAAAGTGACACCAGCTGTGTTTTTAGGCATGAAGAGGAGCTTCGATTTGGCTCTACCGGCCTCAAACCTTATTGAGTAAATCGGTCACAGTTTTAAATGCCCAGTTTTGGATATTGAAAACATGGTCCAGTCCCCCCCTCCCTTCAGGGAGGAGAGAACAAAAGGAGGAGAGGAAGAAAGAGAGGAGGTGGAGGAAGGGTGGGAAAGGAAAACGTGTGTATGTGACTGTTGGGAGGAAGGGGGTGATACTGAATGTGTCGGTGTCTGTGTCTATTGTGTGTGTCTGTAGTACACGCATGGAGACGTGTGTGTGTTTAAGAGGTGTGCAACTCCCTGACAAGTGTGTGATGAGAGCGAGCCAAACAGCGGACGTCAAGAAAGCAGAGAGGCAAATTTCACAGCTAATATTTCCAAGAAAATTACAAGCAGCCGAGTGTTGACTTGCTTTGAATTTTGTGATGCAACGTGTAATGTGTGTAAAGTGAAGTAGTATGTGGGAATAAGGTAGAAATAGTGTAGGAATCCAAGCATGAATGAAAGCCAACATACATTTTTTAAAAATAAATGTAACACCCTTCACGCTTTTAGAGCTACACCACTGACAGGATTAAAGTTTGAATTGCTAATCTAAAACTGGCGTTCCCACTCATACATGTGTTTTATCCACATTTTCTATTTTTAGCAGCCTCAGTTATTATGTGTCGCCATATGGTTATAACGTTACAACATTATTTCTTTGCAGGCCAGACTGTATTGCACATCATCTTCCTTTCTTCAGGCAATCCAGTTTTACAGTAGACCAGGACCTCTGAATATGATGCTTACCTGCCAGTATGACTGTTGTAACCCCATTCAAAAGAATCTCACAACCAAAGCTAATCAGAGAGCCAGTTCCCGCAGGTTGTTTCCCCACTCAGAGTGGTTTCTAGAGCACTGTAACAATCCGGTGAACTCTCTCTGTAAGGGTATGTTTGACCAGCTGTCTGTAGATGAATAAGATCATAAAGTGACATGTCTATTTAAAGTATGAGCTTTGCTGCCAAGAGAAAAACTGCGTGTGTACTTCCTCTCTTTGCCAAATTAGCTAAATATGTTTGACCAATAAGTTATCACGTAATCTTAATTCTATATTGACAGCGGCATACAGCCGCCCCATATTGCTGAGGTAAATAGACCTGTTAATGTGTATAAAAACAGCATATCGCCTATAGTATAAAGAGTTCTTGTCCCGTGTGTTTAATGCCACTAAATGGTTCGCATCACTGAGAGCTACTTCCTGACTGCCACAGTATCTTATTTTATTTGATTCGCCAAAACCATTTGGCAACCCCAGGTTGAGAACCACTGATACACAGTCTTAAGTGTTTGGGGTTAGGTTTAGACCGGGCAGATGCAGCAAACAGACATAGCTGAACATAGACTTTTTGGTTAATCTGTTATAAAACACCAGTCTGTCCAAATAAAACATTTCTGTCAGATATGTCTACTTCTGCAACCGTTCTCACTATTTATTTCTTTTTATTAATCCACTGAGCAGCTGCACAGTGACATGACTAAATCCTGCATGAGTGGAAAGCTTTCTTTTATGTATCCTATAATCGATTTCTTCAGAGAAATAATTAAAGTATAGTCTAATCCGGCTGAATCAAGTCTTGGCACCAATCCATTAATGATAATGAACTATTATTTTCCTACTGATCCTATCCTACGTGTATATGCGTTGAGTTTACTCTATGATACTTTTCCTTGTCTGGCGGACGTTTGGACAAAAACTCACTCCTAGCACACTTTTTCTGAGGGAAAAATGAGAATAAAAGAGAAGAGAACGTCAAAATCAAGTAGTGGGTGTTATGTGTAAGGAGAAACAAGAGAGACAGAGTGTAATGGGAAGAAATGCAGAGATGGGGAGGAGTGTGGCACCCTGAGTCTTGGTGACAGGCCGGGCCAGCTCAGAGGATGGAATGTTCCAGAGAAATATGTTGCCTATTCATGGTGGACAGGAAATAAAGCTCTCTCTCGCTCTCTCTCTCTCTCTCTCTCTACCCCCCTTCCCTCTTAGTCCTCACTCCTTCATCCTGAATTCGGTCGCCTGACTTTTTACCTCTTTTTTCTGCCTCTTCCCCTCACTCTTTTTTGCCCATTGGGTGTTTCGTCCTCTAGCCCCCTCCCTTCTCCTGGCTTTTGGCCATTTTTTTCTGTCCATCTTCCTTCAGTTTAAATTAAGTCCTTTTCTCCCTTTCATGCTTGGGGAATTCACACAGCATGGTGGAGTTGCACCACTCAAGACTGGTAGCAGCTGAATGTAGTCCAGCCTGCCATCTGGGCAGTGAAACGAAGAGAGAGAGAAAAAGAGGGAAAAAAATCTCTTTCTTTGCTATGTAGCTCACTAATACCTAACCAGGGCATACTGTCACTATCTAACCAGCCAATCTGACTGATGATTGGTTACGTGGATGGTGGATGAGATTAGGATGGTTAGAGTTCCCATTATGTAGGGTGTGTGTGATCACTTTACAACAGTAGGAACAGTGGAAAAGGACAAATGTTAACCCACGCTAAAATACCAGTGAGGTTTGTACACGTGCATGCTTATGAACACGCGCATACGTAGAGTGTGGCTCATCCATTTTGGTATGGGGGAGGCATTACAGGGTGTAGGGCAGAGAGAGGTCTGGCTAGGGTTAATCCTGCGATCAGTCCAACACAAACACACACCCTCACAGTCATTAAGCAGCAGTTAATAGTGAGAAGCTTTGAGACCTGTTAGTTTATGGTTTGCTACTCCATGTTTGAACCATCAGGCAGTACTCTATTTGCGGCAACTAACATGTATCAAAATACAAAGGGCAACTGGGCCAAATACCCATTTGGTATATGTTTGAGGGGGCATAGAGGACATAGACAGTATAAAATATGGACTGTCTGTGACTTCACCCATAGGTTTCTGAAGAACTAGTGTGGCGCCATCTTGGCAGCGCCTGACTCCACTGGCGCCTGGATAATTCAAAAACGGGCAAAGATGTGGAGCGTAGTTGGAGCCGAGACAGGCTGAGTGAAATTCACCAGCCTTACAGTTGTCATGAACAGAGAAATTAGCTATAGAGACCAACACCATTTTTTAAAAAATCAGGCGCATGAAAGCCTGTACCAAATTTCATGATCCATCCAATAGCTGTCTAGATATTTCACTCAAAAAATAGTGCTGGCAAAAAAGACAAAGACAAGACAAACAGATCAGATACACAAAAACCATATAGGATTTGAGTCACTACCTGAGGGTCACTACTGTTTTTTTTCTTAATTCAAACATAAATCCAGCATATAACATAATATTATGAATGAATTTCAAGGAGCGGTTATCACAGTTCTCCAAAGTGGAACGTTTTTCTCATTCTGCATAAAAGTCCATTTAAGTGACAAATGACACATGCAAAAGGCCCAATTCCTGACATACATATTCCACGAGATGGAGAGATGGGAATAAAAGTAGCACCGAGAGATGGAGGGTTTTGATCCAAGGTGGGGGAAACGAGACAAAAGACAACATACAAGAGAATAATGGACAGAGGGAACAAGACAAGGACAAAAGGGAGACCGGACAGGTCTTAGCTTGAGAAGCTTTGTGTTGACCTATATAATGCACAGAGATACATCTGCTTGCCAACATCTACTCATCGATTCCGAAGCTTGTGTGAAGCCATATCAACAGACTAAATGGCTTACATAAATAGAATTATATTTAGCCTGCTCGTATGCTAAATCATTTATAATGATCAAGCATGAAACTCAACCTACATATGAGACTTGCATCTCTGGATTTTGGATTTTTGTCGTGCTGATAACACCAAAGAGATTGTACTTTATCTAAACTCATATTTAATTATGAGTATAAAGGCCCCGCAACAGCCCATTATTACCAGAATACACATATTGTACATTTTAACAACTAGATTAGTTTTCAGCAAAACAACTTGTGTAACATTTAATGGAGAAAAGCTGCTCTTGAATAATCATTTTTTTATTTAAACTATAAAATCTCAGAAACGTGAAACGTGCTTGTCATGCTTTCACACGTTAACAAAGTTTAATAACCTAAAAATATTCAGTCTCCTACTGAATAAGAATAACAAATCCTACTGCCAGCAAAAGATAAAGCACATATCACATATGCACACTGTACATACTGGATATCTCAGCTCTTTGCCTCTCAGGGTGTAATGTCAAACCATGTTGATTTATTCAGCAGACGGTACTGTCACCTTGACATCCCCTCTCTCTCTGGACTTCTGTTGTCAGCTGTGTTTGAATAAAGGTGAGCAGCCACTAACCGCCATAAACAAAGATGGAGTACTTAATAGGATCGGAAATTCCAGATCGTCTCCGTAGTGCTGCGGTGCTTGTTTCCTACTTTTAATGACACATGAGTGTGAGTAAAGGAAGTAGTGCAATCTTTCTTATTTTTATGTAACAATGATAATATTAATAATAGGCATTCTAGACACACTGCTGGCCAGTATTGAATCAGTGGCCTGATCAAGTGAAAGCTTTTTGCTCTGAACTACCTAGATTGGACTTAGAAGTAACACACTGAAACATAAAATCTATCCACCACCTTTGAAATCGTTACACAATGCTCGCATATTCCAAGCATGCATTCTTTTCGTTGCTCTGTAAACAAGTTAACCTATTAAACACAGTTAATCAATGCTGGAAGAACACAGTTACAAACTCGTGGACACTGCAGGTTTGTAAGAGGTCTAATTTGTTCCCCTTATCGACAGACTGTTAAGTGGACTAACTGACCTTTATGGTAAGCCTCAAGACCAAAGGTGACAGACCCCATCGCTGATAGAAAGAGTTTATTGCATAAAACTGGGTTGCATATTAAACTGGACCTACAATAACATGTACAGCGTTGTGTACTCCTAGCTCACATGACTGCATGAGGATTCATGGATTAAGGTCAATTCAATTTATCTCATAATATGTTGGACTCAAATAAAAACAAAACAAAACAACTATTACTAGACAGTGCCCTGAAACAACTCTGAGGAGCCCTCGGGATCAGGGACCCCCCTGTTGAAGACACATGGGTTAGTTTATTAAACGTATTTGTCAGGGACAATATCAACATTAATCTCACATAAGAAGAGGAGATTTATTGTAGCAGATTATCTACAACCTAATTTCTATCTGCACTCCCCGGGCAGGTAGACACAAACACTAATGCAATTAATAAAGTGAGGGTTAAAGTGGTACCAGTCAAAGCTGCATCCGCTGCTATTTTAGGAATAAGCTGTTAACAGGAAAGAGGGAAAAAAAAGATTTAAAACATGTACTCACTCACCTGAAGAAAAAAATACATTATAATGATTTTATCTCCTCACTCTGAAGGCTTTCTTTTGTCATTTAGTCATCACTGAGGTGAATATGTACAAACATTTTGCCCTCTGCTCTCCATCTTTCATCTCAACCTGTCTCCATTCTGTCCATGTATATCTAACAAACAGCATTACTCTAAATGGCCATTGTATTGCACTGATTCTCAAACCAAGGATTGGAACGCCTGAGGGGGGGTCATGAGAAGCTGTACAGAAAACTACATTAGGTAGACGCCACTAGTACACAAGTTGTATATTCTTTTATTTTAAACACAAGGGAGATATTGTTCCTGTGAGTCTACCAGCCAGCAGTGGTCCTTGCTGATGGCTTAAGGCTATGTATTAAAAAAAACATGTATTCACAGTGAAATACACATGCTTACACAACTACATTAGTGAGGAGCTTTCCTTCTCTTACCCTTAACAGCTAAGTAGCTCTTTATTTAAGAAAGGTAATCAAGCTCTTGTAAGGACGCAAGTACAATTGAAGCATACACGCACGCACGCACACTCAAGATCAATATAGCCCCAGAGCAGTGTTGAGTACTGGATCTAACCCTCATAATCATCTGTAATCTCTGACATCAAATCCTGCAGAGACACATCGGAGGGCTGACAACAAGCCTTCATCAGCTCAACGTGTTTAATAGCCGACACCACTTTCCACCGCACCGTGCTGCTAGGTTCAGACACTAAAAAGGAGAATTGCAACCATAAACCATAAACCATAACCGCTCTGTCAGATAGCCATGAGCTGTACACACGAAAGCTATATTGCATGTGTTCAAACATAGGTCGGGTGCACAGAGGACGAATGGTGTCCCTCTGCTTGGAGCCTGTAATGTCACAGATTATCAGATGAACTACACGTGAATAAAAATTATATACTGCAGGCAAGGTATGAAGGTCAGTGCTTGACAGAGGCTGTAACATTGTTAAGTCTGGGCCTAATCAATTCAGACAGTATCAGGAGAAACTGTACTCTCACAGTATTACAAGCCTCAAGTTAGAGTCATGTTGACCATGGTGTACTCATCTAATAAATAGCCTAACAAGGCACTGGTGGCTTTATATAGAGAAAAACACATGGCTACTCACAACCACGTTCTTGCTTAACTCAATGTACTTGTTTGGGTAGTAAACATACAATATATTTCCCTGAGGCTCAATATATTGTTGCAGTTGTACAAGCAAACAGACCAGTCACCACTGGGGATTCCTGACTATATTTTCCCTCTGTGTTAAAAATGTCCCACATTCATGTGAGCTCTTGTTCCTTTGCTTCACCTGAACTAACTAACTAACAAATTTGTGTCTCCACTTTCATTTTCACAGTGTGTTGTATCGCTTGGGAACTTAAGTCAAAGAGTGATTGTGCATGGGACAAGCCCAGACTCAGAACCCAGGCCTGCTGAACAACATGCACCTCGCCTTCAGGGTTGGTTACAGCAAAGATCTGCATGACGTCACACTCAGCTGAGGACAAAGCCCACTGGTTTCTCCCAGACAGAGAGGTGGGGAGGGGGGGTAGAGGGTGGGGGTGGAGGGGTGCTCTGTCAGAGCAGCGCAAGGACATGAGAGAGAGAGAGAGAGAGAAAAATGTCGAATTGCAGATGAATTTGCTGCAGCAGTGTGTGTGTGTGTGTGTGACCATCTGCAGAAATCTTCCATTCACATACATGTGAGAGACAGCAGGTCAATTCCATAATGCACGTGTGCTGTATGGGTGATGCAGAGTGAGTTCAAGTGCATACACGTGTGCCTAATGTGCATGTCAATGCCATCACGTCCTGCTCGTCAGGACAATGGAAGATAATGCTTTGCAGCTGAGCGCAATAACCCTGTAATAACTGACTCTACTCTAAACACATTATAGATTTTATATACACTGTAATAAGGGTTTAATGCCAACATCAATGCTCCCTTCCCTGAATGATGCAATGCAACTCCCAAGTGCAATACGCCCACTGCACTCAGTGCTATCCTCTCTCTTCATAAGCTTCATATTTATCATCAAAAACTGAGCTACAGTCATAATCTCACAGACACATACTGCTGAGTGCATAGTGCTGCTTGATCCCTCATATATGCACAATGCCAGGAGGAAATGAATGTGCAGTTATGACACAATAAAATACGCACACATGCATTTTTTTTTGATGAGGAGACATACACACACCTTTGATGGCGATTGATGCGTTTTTCATTCCTGTCACTTTGTCTCAAACCACCGCAGACTGCACACACACACACACACACACACACACACACACACACACACACACACACACACACACACATAAAGAAAGAGTGAGGATGGCAGACAAAGCAGGGGAACGCCCCCTACACCAAGATACTGTCAGGTCATCAGCTGGCTTAAACTGAATGCCAGTCAAACTTTGCTCTAATTCACAGATTAATTAAAGACAACGAAGCCAGTCGGAGACCCGTGTGTTCAGGATGCAAACTTTGAAAACAGAAACGGTTTAAAGAATTACAAAACAACCCGAACCCTTTGCACAATTTCCGTACATGGCGATCTTTAAAGTTCGCACAATGCAGAAGATTCTTTTTTTTTTTTAAAAAAAGGAAAAAGCTAGCCGACAGGCTAAATAAATGAAAAGATTTTTGAAGCTTACTCACCGAACAAAGAAAAAAATAGGTGGACTCAAGAGGAGAGACACAGTCTGGCAGCCTGTCGTCTGGGAGTTTGGCCTTTTTGTTATCTCTGTGCCGTGTTGACTGCTGCGTTGTCGGTTTCAGCTGGCAGCTAACGCTGAGGGGCGAGAATCGACCTCGACGCTGAAAAATCCGTGAGCAGCCTCAGCTGGATGTCTGCTGCCTCAAATAATCGGACACTTTCAGACACGTCCTCCCTCTCTCTTTTGCCACATAGCTCGCTAGTTGGCTTGACTACGTCCCTTCCTCTTTTCTGCCTGTCTTCTTTTTGTGTGTGTGTGTGTGTGTGTGTGCTCGCAGCTGTTTTCGTTGTTTCAACCTTTTGCCTGAAATTCCTCCTCTGTCCCTTTAAGCGACAACGTTTCCGGGGTTTGCTGGTTAATATATAGGGGGCGGGGCTTAACGGCCCAGCTGAGCGCCTGTCATTTAAGCGATTGGCCAGTTCTGTTCCTCTCAACCAATCATCACTCGGGGATTACGCCTTCTTTAAAACATGCAGATTTATTCAAAAATACAGCTCCGTGATTGGTCTATGGATTACCCGGAGAGACGCCCAGTACACGTGCTTTTTCACCCCTCCCATTCTTTACTGCCGAGGATGGGTGTTGCGTTGGAGCTCCGGCTGTCACTAGATCTTATAACGTGTAACAAAAAAACTACAACATACCATGATCTGGCATAAAGGCAAACATTTACGCACTGATAAAATGTGGTAAAGTTTTTTACGTTGTGCCGACACGGTTGAATTCACAGCCAGATGTACACATGGTAACCCCCTTCTTTTTCTTCCCTTTTGTACTGAATCAGCCATAGCCATGTTGTCACAGCACTAAGAATAGATCAGCTACACGTTGTATACCCATATTGCCTTGCAGCTGCACTGAGCTCCACGCCCATCTATCCAGATCACACTGGGGCCTGATTATGCTTTGCAGTGGAGATGAGGCCTGTGCAGATGAAAGGGCCTGCTGAAAGCTCAGGGGCTGGAATATAGCATGTTGCATTTACTGCTTTTTGGCCATTCATCCATCTCTATGCTGATGCTCCCTCTTTGACAATACAGTTGCAGCATATTTCACACAGTAATAGCAATTTCTAAATCTCTTTTCACCACGTCTGCTATGCTGCAATAAATACTGTATGTTGTAGTGAATTATCATTTTAAACACTAGCATTCTGGATCATAAAAAATATTCTGTATTATATATGTATTTAGAAAAACATTTGTGGCCAAGTTTTAATTATGCATAGTCATTTTTTAGGCTAAAGGACCCAACAGAGATATGACAGATTTCCTGGTTGTGTTCTTCCACCATTTGTTTGAGATGTCCCATTACCAGGACACTTTAATTTAATAACTCACTAACTTAAATTTAGCCTCTGAAGAACAGAAATGTGTTAGATGCGTTACTAAGACTAAGACACAGGATTAGAAAACAGGTTAAACTTTCATGTTTCAGAGAGCACTGAATCTAAACGCCTGTCCCAGTTGACACAAAAGGTACAGGATTTTACTACATTTCTAATGATATTGTAACATTTTATCAGTAAAAAAACAAAAACATTTGCATGTTCAGCCTTTTCCTGTAATTCATCACACCCTAAAAAGGGAAATGAAAGCTTGTCATTGAGTGTATATGTTTACTGCAAAAAAAGAGAGACATGTTTATTGGTGCAAGTCTTAGAAACAGTGAGAACTGCTGCACTTATTATGTGCATCACTGTTTGAAGTTGCAAACAAAAAATTTAAAAAGGTCAGAAACTGAGCATTAAAAAAAAAAAAAATTACTCAGTCACTTAAGCGATTTTTTTTTTTTTTACACATAAGGACAAATAAGGACCTACATCCTTAGAAATGGATAATACAGTACAGGTTATTCCCACATTGTATCTAACTGCCTATATCACACCATAGATGCCTTTGTTAGTTAAATGTCTGGCGCCACCTGCTGTTTACTCACTAGGAAAATGAATGTTGTCTGCATATCTCAAAGTGCTGCAGTGTCACCAGTAACCTGCTGATCAGAATCCTGAACTTACTGGAAGAATGTGGGCTGTAAAAGTAAAGTGACCGGTGAGTGCACCAATTTGCTGCAGCAGGGTCTTCCTTTGAGGTGTTGTGAAGTTGGTTCATGCAGTTTTTTTATACAACAGTGCCAGGTAACATCCTAACCCAAATATATCCAACAGGCACTGCTTAATATACAAAGTGAACATCTTTACTGTAAACTCCCAGTTATGTTAACATGTCAACATATAACAATGTTCCAATTTACCATGCAAACACAACCGGCTAACAGTAGAGTGTTTAGTCATCCTGAGCATTTTAACTCCTTAGAAACAAACTATAAAAACTCATTTACATCATGCAAACTATATACATCCCCTCACAGACCATACTCAGTTTTAAGTGTCATCAGAATTTGTCGGCTGTTCAGTCATTTTTGCTTTTTTAGACCCCTCTGTTCCGTGCTCCTTCTTCCTTTTCTGTCTGTTCTTCTGCCCTTCCTCCTGTCTGAACTGGTGCCTGTTGAGAAAAAGTCACATTCACACGAAGAGACCAGATAAGTTAGTCTCCTGAGAACATTAAAACATAATTTTTTTTAAATGTCTGACCAGGGACAACACTAATAGGACATCTCAGACTCAGAATAACAAAATACAAGAAACTATATATGATATAAAAGGGTTTTAGTATTTATGTTTTGCCAGCTTTCTTAAGTTAGCAACTGCTAAAATACTACTTGGATATTATATAGATAATATTAAAAAAAGTTGAAAAGTTAAGGCCTGTATGTATGTGAAATGTATGGGACGGAGTTAGAAGTCTCTTGGTTTAAACAATTCCATGTCAGCCCCAGGTGTAGCGGAGGGTGTTGTGATCGTACCTGGACTGCCAGCGTCGGCCACTATTCCACACTCTGCCAAATGAAGGAAGCCAGTTGGCGTCTGTATGTGAGCTGTGATCAAAGTTGGCCCCGACTCTGTTCGGTGGAAGCTTCCTTAGCTTTTCTTGCTCCTCTGTCAAAACACAAATGCAGCCATTTTAAATTATACTATTATATATAGTTGTTAAATAAATAAATCATAAATGTACATGAAGAAGATTAAGATCAGAGACAAATATGTTTCTATTCTATTCTATCTATGAATTAAAAAAAAGGTGTGTGCTTACTCTGTTTGAGGAAGTCTTGGAGCGATGGGCCAATCTTTGGATGTGCTGCAGCTCCGGAGGTCCCCTCCAGAGGATCGTCCTGGAGCCAAGGAGGGACAGCACCTACAGCACACAGAAGATACATGCTCACGCTTTATCCATTACACACAAGAGACATACAACAAAACACAGGCTGGATTACTGCAAAGTCAACACAAGCAACACAATAGGAGATGGAAATGTTTTATTAGGTCAAAGGAATATTTGTTGGTTAGTATAAATACGACTAACAATACAACTGCTGTTTCTTTTTTGAGGAGCATGTTTAAGATGTAATGTGATATAATGTGTAATGTGAATATTAGGTTTAGGCAAACCTCTGTGAAATGAGCATGTTTAAGTATAGCAGGTACTTAACCATTACACATATTTACATGTAACTGTACCTGTATGAACGTTTCCACTGTTTGATGAATCCTGTTACAGAAATAAACAAGAGGCAAATTAATCATTTTTATT
Organism: Collichthys lucidus; assembly: GCA_004119915.2. Lineage (NCBI taxonomy): Eukaryota > Metazoa > Chordata > Actinopteri > Sciaenidae > Collichthys > Collichthys lucidus. The sequence goes on along the minus strand of CM014088.1, from coordinate 17,010,640 downwards.
ATTAATTAAGTTTAAAAAACTTAACACTTGATCAGTGAGGGCTGTCTATCTACCTGATAACCTATGAAAGTCAGGCCTTGCCCTGCTGCAGCCCGTGGAACCTTGACCATTGAGTTGACAAAGCCGCCCCCCGTCAGCTGTTCTGATCCTTGAGGTGGAAATTGAGAGCTGTTCCCAAGACGACAAGACGGGCCCCAAAGCAACAAATTAATTTATCGATTCAGTTTCATATGATATTGATGATGAAATGCACAAAGGATAAAATGTTGTCGGGTAGACACAATCTTACTTGACAGCATCCTCTGCAGACATGTCTGTGCCGTTGGGTCCATTGAACAACTCCAGCTCTGCGTCACGCTGATATTGATTCAGGAAAGGCCAACAGTGGTTCATAGAGGAAGTCTGAACACTAATCACGCTTCATCTCAGCACACACTACTTTGCCCCAAATGGTGACATAAACCTCTTTCTTTTCAGGTCACTGTTTTTCCCTTTCAACTTTAAATCAATTCTCAGTTTGCGGCTTTTTGTCATTTCGACTGTAAAATGATGCAGGAAAATGACTTTGTCCCCAGCCTAGCCACGAAAATAATTTAGCTGGAGTACGGTGGTTTTTCCTCTCTTACAGGTAAATCAATATCATGAAAAAAAAAACATTAGTCGAGGCCACAGTGATGGATACTGCCACTGCATCCCTGGAAAACAAACCTCTAAAAGAGACTGCAGGACCTCTTGACGATTCTTCTCTTGGGCCCGAATGTTATCAGCTTGCTGCAGCCATGAAAAAAAAAAAGAAGAAAGGAAAAGAAACAAACAGATTACACAACAGATTATCAGCAGCAGACTATAAATCTGGTTAAAGTAACATTCCTTAGAACATTTTTAACCATTCTACGAGCATTCTGTCCAGGTCGGTCTACTACAGTGGTTTGGTTCTGACTGAAATACTTAAAACAACTAAAGTATGGATTGCTTTGAAATTTGGTACACACATTCATGCCTAAAACTAATGCCATTAGCCCTCCAGCTGCACTAAACATGGCTAAGATGGCAACATCAGGTTTTTTGTATTACCTCTTTTATGAATTCATCCTCCTTCTCCACAAATGACTCCAACGCTTTTGCCACCTCAGCTTTGAACCTAAACAAAAACAAATAATGATCCTTGCAGAGAATTTTTCACTTTCCAAACAAGCGTTATTCATACAGACTTTTGGCTCACTGAGCTTACCTTTCAGTTTCCTCCTCTGGGATGATGACCTTGTCTTTAAACTTGGGATCAGCCTTATTTTTCCACCAGAATTTGTGAGTATTCTTCCTGTGTTCTGGGCTGAAATCAGATCAATTTTAAAAATGTCAAAAAAAGATAATCAGAAATAATACTTAGAAACATATGAGTAAAAGGTGTTTGTCAAGACCATGGACACTGGAGAAGTATACAGTTAATTACATAGTAAATAAATTGTGGTCTAAGCACAAAATATTGTTAGTTTTTTTCCCCTAATGCAGAACATAGGACAGACTTCAGTGAAGTGGAGAAACTAAATAAGCTAAATAAGAATGAGTTAATTAAACAAAACTTACGTGGCCATGTGTTCTAACAAGCCTCCGTACAGCACTGTCATGTTGCCGTCCGTAACATTTCTTTCAACTTCAAGCCCACAGCAGTAGCACCAGAACGTTTGTCTGTGCTGAGTACAATCATACTTTTCTACTTGGGGTTTTTTTAGTGTTCGGCGAGCTTCCTTCACCTAGGAAACAGTGGAAGAAACAAACACGGGAAACATAAAAGTTACACTCTAAACCTTTGTGAAGGCTAAAATGTTGTTTAGGTTATTTTGAAGGCTGTAGTTTGAGGCGACTGGTGTAACTGAATTAATAAAGTCAAACAAATTCAGTCTCATACACATAAACTGAGAGAGAACAACAGCAACATAAGATAAAAAAAAACATAAACTTAGAGAGATGAAATATAATATTGTTGACTGTTTACATTATGCCACTTTTTATTTCACCGTCCTTGATGCGCCCCCTAGTGGTTGTGTTGTAGACTTTAAACGTTGACCTAACACATTTTTGCTGGGCCTAAAACATCCCATAGCACAAGTTATAAAACACAAAACAAAAATCAGTGTCACTTAAAACGGTCAGTAACATAAAAAGGTCGATTACGACGACGACGACGATGATGATGATTTGCAGCTAACTTTAGCATCGGGGCCAGTGGGCTGGAAGAAAATCTGATCAGCAAATACTTAAAAATATAAAACATCAGTGAGCTAATGAGTTGACATGACCCTTCTTACCTTTTCTAAGAATTTGAGAAGAGCCACTCGAAGTCTGCTTTGGTGATTCTTCCCGAAGATGTGTCCCTTCCCGGTGAATGTTGTCTGCCTGCATATGGCGCAGTAATACGCACCCATTTAGACTGCGTGTTTAACAACCAACACATGTGCTACCGCTGGGTTGACGCAGGATTTGCGCTAAAAAACAAACATTTCAATCCTCGTTGGGTTCATTTTTTTCTTAATGCATCTACAAATAGAACCACAGGGTAAACGGACAAGTCAAACATAAGCTAGCGGTGGAAAAGCTGCTACAGGAAGCAGTGCCGTCTCGATATGTATCACCATGGAAACACACAGGCTAGGAGGAAACGGTCCCGCTGCAGTCAAGGAACAGTCAGCCAGTTAGACTGTTTGAATGTTAATTTACATGTAATTAGGAGGATTAATACTAAAGTTAAATACATTTAATTTATTGTTGTAAATGGCAGGTAAATGTATAGCAGGTATGGAGTTTACCGTGTGTACTATGACTTGAACCACGGGTTGCCACGGTCTTAGCAAACGGTCCCTAGTTAACATGGTCGCTCGTTTAACCGAAACACCTGTAGGCGTGAGTGGGAGCATAAACAGTAGCTGCAATAAAGTGGCCGTGTGTGATGCGAGTATCATAATACCTATATGACACCCCCGGACAATGCCTTCCTTATTTTAAGGGTGGATTTGTATTGCTATTAATATTTCTTTATGATAAGGATGGATTTAATACATTTTAAATAATTCAAACATTTATTGTTCTAATGCAAACCTGTTTTTACAAATGTGGCAGCCAATGTAAATAAGTCAATAGCCAATATAAAAGCAATACTGAGCCTTCCCGCTTACTGTATTTTTTGAATTAGCCAATTGAAGCAGTGAGCCAACCATATTGCTCATATAAGAAAAAATCTTCATATATCTTGATCATATAGGCATAGGCATCATTAAAGTTATGCCATCTGGATATTGCACCAGCCTGGCCAAAGAACAAACAAAGGATTTCTGGGAATGTGTATGCATTTGCTCTGTTTTTTCTATCATCACACTAATTGTTGTTCTTTGTTCTTTGTCTTCCTAGAGCAGTATCTGTCAGGAGGAAGAGGAGGAGATTCTCTGTAACCAGCAACTCTGTGACCAGGAGAGGAACTCTAGTCAAGAGGACCCAAAGCCTCCGCAGATTAAAGAGGAAGAGGAGAGACTCTGCACCAGTCAGGAAGCAGAGCAGCTTGTACTAAAGCAGGACATGAATACCTTTATGTTAACGCCTACTTATGAGGAAAGTGAGCACAGTGAAGATCAGACTGTGTTTAAATCACAACTTAACTCAAGAGTGCAACTGAGAATGAACATATTGTCAACATATTTAAAAGCTCTGTGGTACCAGAACTGAACTGTGACCACCAGTTCCTCTCTTACAGGTCTCATGAGGCTGACAGACAAGTTAACAAAGAAGACAAGCGCGGAGATTCGGGATTAACGGCAAAAACAAAATGTCACAGTGACACTGTATGTAAGATTCACCTGAACACTGATTAAAAAGCTTTTCAAATGTGGCACTTGTAGTAAAGATTTTAAGGATAAGTCTAAATTGGATAGACACCTGAGAATTCACACAGCTGAGAAGCCATATACATGGAAAACCTGTGGGAATAGTTTTAGTGACATATCGATATTGAGGAGGCATATAATGATCCACACAGGTGTAAGGTCTTATTCGTGTGAAAGGTACAGGAAGAATTTTTTAATTAACACCTGTGGTAAAAGATACTGTGGAATGACAGACTTGAAAAGGCACATAAGAATTCATGCAAGTGAGAAGCAGTGTAATTGTGCAACACTGGAGAGCACTGTGATGACTTGATTCACACAATTAGAGCCTGTACTATAAAAACAATCTGTGTTTCCTGAAACAGGTTTGACTGGTTTATTTCTTCTCACACCCACTTAGACTAACCAAGTTTTCACACCATAGTGGATAGTTCCCACAGACGTAAATGACTGATCTCATAAATGAACAAGACAATCTCTAAAGTGGTTATTATATACGTTTGAAGTTTCAGGTTTATTTCTCATGTGTATGTTAATGCAGGGGGTAATTTGTTGGACAAGAAGAACCAGTCAGCTCAGCATTAGAGCACTACAGTGTAACAGCACTACACATAAGAGTAAAAATAAGCTAAAAATAAAAGACATTTATAGGTAAACAACAATAACAACATAGAAATACAAAATAAAGACACAAAATATGACATATAACTTAACATAACACACACACACTCACACACATACAGTATGTATGTATGTATGTATGTATGTATGTGTGTGTGTGTGTGTGTGTGTGTGTGTGTGTGTGTGTGTGTGTGTGTGTGTGTGTGTGTGTGTGTGTGTGTGTGTGTGTGTGTATATATATATATATATATATATATATATATATATATATATATATATATATATATATATATATATATATATAATTTAAACAAAATGTAAACAGGAATGTACTTTTGTTATTACTATTATTATTATTAGTAGAATTATTATTATTATTAGTAGTAGTAGTAGTATTAGCAGCAGCAGTAAAAGTAGTAGTGGTAGTAGTAGTAGTAGTAGTCATATTAAATGCGGAACGAAAAGCTCCCGCACTTTCACTGTCGGACCATAGCAACGTAACACCCAGCGGAAGTAAACAATAGGCGCTAGCAGCGTTAGCTGCATTGAATCAGGTGTAAGACGATATTACAGGACAGCTCATCATTTAATCTTTAATCAAACAACAATGACTTCATTTGAGTATTTGAGAGAGTTTGTCAATGACAGACTAACTGCTGCTGCCCAAGAAATATTCAGAGTTTTTGAAATTACTGTGGTCGAGTATGAAGAAGAGATCAGCCGTCAGCGCAGACTGCTGGACGTCGCTTGGAAACCTGAAATAAAGTTACACAGGATAGGTGTATATGACATTATTTTAAAACCACAGAACAGACCCAGTCGGTTTATACTGTATACAGTAACAGTTATATAAATGTATACATCTTTACCATCGCAGTGTGTCATATTTCTTGTTTCTGCCTCCCCCAGAGCTCCCACAGGAAGAAGAGGATGTTCTCACTGTCCAGCAGCTCTGTGACGAGGAGAGGAGATTCAGCTTGGACGAAGAAGACCCAGAGCCTCCACAGATGAAAGAGGAAGACTGCACCGATGAGGAAGAAGAGCAGCCTGTACTGAAGCAGGAGGGAGACACCTTTATGTTGACTCCTACTTATGAGGGAAGTGAGCACAGTGAAGCAGAACCAAACAGTGACCACCAGGTCTTTCATGTTTCTGAAAGCCAAGATCAGACAGGAGACAAACATGAAGACTCGGGAGCAAGTATAGCTGCAGAGCAAGGACCAAAGAAGAGACGGTCAGAGGCTGAACATAATATTCATACGGGTAAAGAGTCTTTAGAGTGCGACATCTGTGGGAAAGCTTTCAGCTTTAAGTCAAAACTGCAGAGACACCTGCGTGTCCACACAGGCGAGAAGCCGTACGTTTGCAAGTTCTGTGGGCAAGGATTCGGTTACATGTCGGTACTAAAGACTCATGTAAGAATCCACACAGGTGAGAAACCATACTCATGTAAAACATGCGGGAAGAATTTCACACGTTGCACTGCCCTGAAGGCCCACACGAGAACACACACAGGAGAGAAGCCGTACCTTTGCAAGACCTGCGGGAAAAGGTTCTGCACCTTGCCGGCGTTAAAAAGGCACATGGATATCCACACGGGCGAGAAGCAGTTCATCTGCAGAACGTGCGGGAAAAGATTCTGTCGGACGTCGGAATTGAACACTCATGTGAGGATACATACAGGCGAGAAGCCGTATTCTTGCCAAACATGTGGGAAAGGTTTCAGACTCAGTAGTGTCTTGAAGGTCCACATGAGAACCCACACGGGCGAGAAGCCGTACCTCTGTAAAACATGTGGGAGTTATTTCAGTTGTAGCAGTGGCTTGTTGGTCCACATGAGGAGAGTCCACGCCCCTGAGGAGCCACAAACCGTGTAAAACAAATAAAATAACTACAGAAATGTTGTGCACGCATCATGGATTCAGTAACGCTGGCAGGGGCCAATACGCATTAGAACTTTTTTTCCAATTTGTAATAAGAGATTACTTTCATGTGTTTACAAACATTTTCAATGCATGGGCTATTTCCACACTGTTGTAGTCAAAATGTATCGCCGTGAAGGCATGTTTAATCTCTGCATTGACATGCTAGTTAATCTGAGAAGCCTCTATTACTAATGTAATGTCTAATGTTGTGATTATATGTGATTCTATACAGGGTTCCCACGGGTGCTTGAATTTCTTGAAAATGCTTGAATTTCAATTCAGTGTTTTCAAGGTTGTGAAAATGCTTGAATTTTTTGTGAAGTCCTTGAAAATGCTTGAAATTTCACAATTAGTTAAAAATCAAAACAGTCAATCTACCACCATATGAAATAATGCTAATTAGACCCATATTATTATGCCATACAGTGGCACCGCTGCGCTTCCCATGACCATCATGGCAAACACAACTAGCAGGCTACCTATTTAAAGGGGCTGGAAAAATGGAAAAACTGGTGCTTGAAAAGTGCTTGAATTTGTTCATGAAAAAGGTGTGGGAACCCTGTCTATACGACAGGGGACAGACTGTATAAAACTGAGTGAATATAATGTTACAAGTTTTTGGTATTTTATTGTGTCCATGTTTTCATGCTGTACCAAGATCTTTTCTGATTTGTGTCGTAAAAAATCTCTATTCAAGTAAAAAGAACTGAGTCTCATTAAGTTTTATTCACCAAAGTGAAGATTTCCAAATCAACTGTTATTAGCACTTTTACTCACCTATATGAGGTTCTTCTAACTGTGATATAATCCCTGTGTGGTTGAAACGCTCATGGTAAATCTGGAGTTGAAGCAAGAAATAAAAGACACAATGTATCTAACACTAACTTGTGAGAGATTCAGTGCACAGGTAAAATCAAAATCAAACAAACTGTATTTGTTTAGCCCTTTTCTAATATGAAACATGTAACAACACAAAGTGCTTCACACAAAAAAACTAAGACACCCACCCATCTACTCCCAACCCTCCACCCAAACACCACCGCCCACCCCAGCCCACAGACTTTTCCTTAACACAGAGAATCACGTATAATCACAACATTAAATATTACATTAGTGTGAATAATGTGAAGTACACCGAAGAGCCCTCTCAGATTAGCTGGCATGTCAGAATTAAATATTATTTCACAGCAATACATTTGTGTAAACAATACACTATCCAGTGTATACAGGACAGTATAAAAATACAGTGTTAAAAAAAAGCCATCCATTAAAAATCTTTGTAAACATATGAAAAAAAGGCAATTTAATTACAAAATGAGAACGTGTCATTATGCAATGGTCCCTGTCAGTGTATTCAGCATTTTTATAGGGACTGCCTGAGGTGATGCCAAGCATTTCCGCATGTTTTATTTAGGCACGGCTTCTATCAAGAAGACATTATTGGATCTGAAATCTGATGCAACAACATTAACGCGATCTGCAGCTAAATACGCGGAAGAGAGTGAGACGGGTGAACAGAAGTGCGCGGAGTGAGCGGGGTGCGCATAAAGACCACACTGTAGCATAGATAAATAAATAAAAACAACAATGTCTTCAGCTGAGCATTTGAGAACGTTCATCAGCAACAGAATGAGTACTGCCGCTCAGGAAATATTCGAAGTTTTCACAAAAACTATCGTCGAGTACGAAGAAGAGATCGACCGTCAGCGCAGACTGCTGGATGTCGGAAGGTTACTCAGGACAGGTGTGCAAAACCTTCATGTTCGTTTAAATAACAAGCCAGAGGAATGTGGTTTGAATATTTTTGTTATTTATTTGCTCAGATGTCTGGTTTTCTTTTCTCCAGAGCTCCCACGGCAACATGTCTGTACTAAAGAGGAGGATCTCACTGACCAGCAGCTCTGTGACCAGGAGAGGAGCTCCAGTCTGGACCAAGGCGACCCAGAGCCTCCACAGACGAAAGAGGAAACCGAGGAAGTCTGCACCGGTCAGGAAGAAGAACAGCTTGGACTGAAACAGGAGGAAGAATTTCCTTTGGTGACTCCTACTTGTGAGGGAATTAAAGATGAGACTTTAGATTTTATTCCTGACAAAAGCCAAAGAGAAGCAGAAACAGATTTTCAATCAAGAGAGGAATCCGATTATGTCAGTTTTCCAATGTTACAACCAAATAGTGACCACCAGCTCCTCTTCAACAACTTTCATGTAGCTCAGGGCCAAGATCAGGAAGGAGGAAAGCTGGATGCAGAGCCAGAAGCAAAGAGGAGCCGTGACACACATCGGCATCCCAGAAAGTTTTTCGAAGACCACCAGCTCCTCTTCAACAACTTTCATGTAGCTCAGGGCAAAGATCAGGAAGGAGGAAAGCTAGATGCAGAGCCAGAAGCAAAGAAGAGTCTTAAAAAAAGTCAGGGTCCCAAAAAGTCTTTCAAATGTGACATTTGTGGAAAAGAATTTGTTAAAAATTCACGATTGGAGAAACACATGAGAAGTCACACGGACGAGAAGCCGTTTATATGCAACATCTGTGGTAAAGGTTTCAAATGTGGCGAATCCTTGGTGATCCACACTAGAACTCACACAGGTGAGAGGCCATTCGTTTGCACGACCTGCAACAAATCTTTTAGCAACAATCCAGTTTTGAAAAGGCACATGGCAACCCACTCCGGTGAGAAGCCGTTTATCTGCACAACATGTGGGAAAGGTTTCTATGTGGCATCGGCATTAAGAATTCATATCAGGGTACATACAGGTGAGAAGCCGTATTCATGCACAATATGTGGGAAAAATTTCCGATTCGCTACCGTCTTGATAAGGCACATGAGAATCCACACAGGCGAGAAGCCGTACGTCTGTAAAACATGCGGAAATGCTTTCCGAAGTAGCAGTGGCTTGGTGGTCCACATGAGAAAATTCCACCCTGGTGAAGAGCCACAGCACCGCAAAACCTTGTAAAACAATAACATGGCGTGACCTCAGCTAGTCTCTATAAAAATGCTGAATACTTTAGTAACACTGGTAGGGACCATTGCATATGACCACTTTCTGATTTTGTAATTAAATTGCCTCTTTTTTTTATATGTTTACAAAGATTTTTAATGGATGGGATATTTTAACACTGTATTTTATACTGTCCTGTATACACTGGATGGGGTATTGTTTACAAAAATGTATTGCTGTGAAGGAATATTTCATTATGACATGTTAGCTTATCTGAGAGGGATCTTCAGGGTACTTCACACTAATGTAATATTTAATGTTGTGATTATACGCGATCCTATATGTTAAGGAAAAGTCTGTATAAAACCGAGTGAATGAAATGTTACAGTTTTTGGTATTGTACTGTCTCATGTTTTCATGCTGTACCATGATGTGTGTTGTAATAAACTTCTATTCAAGTAAGGACAACTGAGCCTCATTGAGTTTATTTTTTATTCACCAAAGTGAAGATTGAAGTTTTCCAAATTAACTGTTATTAATCACCTATATTAGACTTTAATTAATCCTTGTGTGGCTGAAACACTCTTGGTAAATTTGGAGTTAAAGCAAGAACTAAAACATGCAAAGGGTGTTTTTGATGTCGCAGCTCACCAGCTCAAGGTTAAGTCAAAGTGGGATTTGATATCGTTTGATGGCTTGACCAGTGGAGCTGCCTCCTATTAAAGAATTATATTATATGCTGTGCACAACATTGATTACATGTAAATCCTGAACAGCTCAAATAAAACAAATCAAAAGATTTTTCAAAAAAACAATGGGCAATATGGTGATTACAGTGCACGGTAGGTCAAAGACAACAGAGACAACAAGCTAGGCTAGACTAGAAGAACTGGTCAGATTAGCTTTAAAAGTATGTAACAAATAGAAACTAGACAACAGATATAACAACAGATAGAATGCTGTGGATGCCTTCTGCTGAAATGGCTGATGCCAAAACTGTGAAATGAGTGTAATAAAGTATGAAATGTTGAAACAAGCAGAGTATTGTAACAAAGTTTGAATGAAGTCTGTAGCTAAAAATATGTATATGATGAAAGTGTCGCAGGTTTGAAGTTTATTCTATTTATTTTAATGTAACATTTCTTTGGTGGAAAAAGTTAAAAGGTATGAATTGGTAAAACACTTGCTATAATGTGCTGAATGTGCTGAACGTAGTGATATTTGAATGGTTTCTGTGGGACAAAGTATGTGGGAGTAGTTAGGTGCAAACAAACCTACGTGGAAGAATGATAATAAAGAATAAAACAGTTTGAAGAAATGTGGTGAGGGGGAAGAAAACAAACTGTGACATTTACCTGACGCTGCAGGAGTCCACTGCCGCCACAAGGGGGCGGTAAGGCGTCAGTGGGGATGCAAGCTGACGTTAAACCTCAAAAGAAGAGAAGAAGAAGAAGAAGAAGTAAACAAACCAGGTGTGTGCAGAGCACAGTGAAGCTAAGGGACATAAAATAAGACAATGTCTTCAGCTGAGCGTTTAAGAAAGTTTGTAAACGACAGACTGAGTGCTGCTGCTGAGGAAATACTCGGAGTTTTTACAAAAACTATCCTCGAGTACGAAGAAGAGATCGATCGTCAGCGCAGACTGCTGGATGTCTGGAAACCTGAAGGAAAGTTACTCAGCACAGGTGTGAAAAACCCTAAATAACTACTAGAGGATTGTGGTTTATTTATTTTCGGTATTTTTTTGCTCAGGTGTCTGGTTTTCTTTCTCAGTTTCTCCAGAGCTCCCACAGCAACATGTGGAGGAGGATCTCTGTGACCAGGAGAGGAGCTCCAGTCTGGACCAAGGCGACCCAGAGCCACCACAGACGAAAGAGGAAACTGAGGAAGTCTGCACCGGTCAGGAAGAAGAACGGCTTGTACTGAAACAAGAAGAAGAAGCTCTTATGGTGACTCCTACTTGTGAAGGAATTAAAGATTTTATTCCTGACAGAAGCCAAAATGAAGCAGAAACAGATTTTCAATCAAGAGATGAATCTGATTATGTCAGTTTTCCAATGTTACAACCAAATAGTGACCACCAGCTCCTCTTCAACAACTTTCATGTAGCTCAGGGCCAAGATCAGGAAGGAGGAAAGCTGGATGCAGAGCCAGAAGCAAAGAGGAGCCGTGACAAATGTCTAGGTCGCAGAAAGTCTTTCAGATGTGACATTTGTGGAAAGGAATATCAGAGTAAGTCAGGATTGCAGACGCACCTGAGGAGTCACACAGGTGAGAAGCCGTTTATGTGCAAAATATGTGGGAAGACATTCAGCCAGCTGTCGACATTAAACATTCATGTAAGAATCCACACAGATGAGAAACCGTATTTATGCACAACATGTGGGAAAGGTTTCAGGTGTAGCGGCGCTTTGTTGATCCACGTTAGAACTCACACGGGTGAGAAGCCGTTTGTTTGCGCAACCTGCAAGAAGTCTTTTGGTAACAAGCCGGCTTTGAAGAGGCACATGCAAGTTCACACGGGCGAGAAGCCGTGCGTTTGCAAGATCTGCGGGAAGGGATTCTTTGACCTTTCGACTTTGAAAGCCCACAGCAGGATCCACACAGGTGAGAAACCGTTCTCTTGCAAAACATGTGGCGAGGATTTCAGAACGACCGGTCAGTTAAAGTTTCACATGAGAAGAGCCCACGCTGCTGAGAGGCCGTACCTTTGCAACATCTGCGGAGAAGCTTACTTTGATTTGTCCGTCCATTTACAGTCACATTCAGGCATTTAGCCTTGTGTTCGCAAGATATGTGGGAGACGATTCAGTTCTAATGGTTTGTGTTTAAAACACACTAGAACATAAAAGTGAGTAGCGACATGGTCGAAGGGAAAAGTTTTACTCAGACTTTATAAAAGACCTGAGGATCGATGTGCACAAAAGCCATCCAGCTGAATCCTCGGGGGAAGCGTGTTCACCTACTGAATCAAATACACATTTGCAAGAGCTACATTTCTGTTATGAAATGTAATATGTGTTTCATAAAGACGAGATGTCAATACCTCCGTTTAAAGTTTGATTTGGCTGCTGTATTACAGTACATCCTACTTTTTGTGAAACAACAATAATAATCTCCCATATGTTTGTTTTACACTCAGAGCACAGTGGCTGGTTTACTTATGGTGTGTGGGTAATGACTGATTGTTGTGTGGATAAGAGCATTTGTAAAACGTAATAAATGTTCATTTTCAAAGTACCAGCTTTGTGTATTTTATTTATGAAATCAGATGGGACTTGTTTTTGATGAATGCACACAGAAGGGATCAATTACTGTAATTTATTGATCTGTATACTCCAAAAAGTACTGTAGAAAAGCAGTACATGTTAAAAAATATTTCTCTATAAATCTCTTGTTTGTTAATGTATCTTTCGGTGTGTCTTACTCCCCTTCATTTTATTTAAAGGAATACATATACAGGTATGTCCGATGTTTTGTTTTAGAGTCACTGGTGTTGTGGAGAATTTCTATTCATCAATGGTCAGTTCAGTCAGTGGAGAGAAAGCACACAGGAGTCCGAGATACGTTGAAGGCTTTAGGATGCTTATATATATATATATATATATATATATATATATATATATATATATATATATATATATATATATATATATATATATATATATATATATATAGTTTTCTATTTGTAAAGATCTTAGCACATGTCAAATTTCTTTGCACATGTTTACTGTAGTTATTGGTTAATTCTAATATTTGCTGTAAATTGCAATGTAAATTGAGTTTATTGCCAAGTAGGCTGTCACACAGAAGGAATTTGTCTTGGTACATAGGTGCACAACGATAAACATAGTTTAAGGTGAAGGTGCAATAAACAGTTTTAATCTATGTGTTCATTTGATTCACTGACCTTGCTGATGGTGTCAGATGGTGTGAGAAGTAAAAACAGTGATATTGGTGAGAATCTGTGTACTTTATTTGTCTGGGTATATTGTACAGATTGTCATGTTTACCACATGCAGGATGTGGCTCACTGTACATCACTGTAGCATTTTTAGGAAAAGTCGAACATTATAGCATCTAAATATTAAAATCAAATCTAACATTTTTATGACACTGACAGCGCCTGTTCTAAATAGTAAATACCTTTGCCTTCCTTATAGTACCTTAAGTTAACTGACACGTTAAAAAGAAGATCATGATTCACACTGTGGTATTCTAACTTATAACACTTCTTTCGGCAGTCAGGTAAAAGTTGATAAAGGAGTATCACAGTGAGGCATCCTTGCAAAAATGAATCTGTAGAAAGCGGAACGTACGTCCACCGACGGAACTTAATCAGTGTGACACTAAACACTGTATCAGCGTCAACTGCTTTGGGGTTGGATCTAGTGATGGGAATTCCGGCTCTTTTTAGTGAGCCGGATCATTTGGCTCAGTTTACCAAGAAGAGCCGACTCTTTCGGCTCCCAAATGGCTCTTCATTTTACCACTTATACCTTATGTAATTCAGGCAAATTTAGCACTGTTTAGACTTGTGATTTGTATTTGAACACATATATCACTTAAATTTCAATAAACTGCTGTAGCCAATTGCATTTATAGTTGTAAAATCCCTTGTAACTCCCTGAAACCACCCAATGATTGCACTAACATGCTTGAAGAACCCAAGCATAGAAATTTTAATCGTTCACTTAAAAGAGCCGGCTCTTAGAACCGGCTCGTTCGCGACCGACACATCACTAGTTGGATCAGCTGCAGGATGTTGACGTCGTAGAGACGTGATTGTTTTATTTGTAATCCAGCAGAAATGATGTCTTCATTTGAGTATCTGAGAGAGTTTGTCAGTGACAGACTGAGTGCTGCTGCTGAGGAAATACTCGGAGTTTTTATAAAAACTGTAGTCGAGTACGAAGAAGAGATCGACCGTCAGCGCAGACTGCTGGATGTCGTCTGGAAACCTGAGGTGAAGTTACACAGGATAGGTGTGTATGACCTTATTGTGACTCATATAGCACCCTGATGGTGTCCAAACCTCTTGTTTGACAATGTGAAGATACTAACATTTAAAAAAAAATGCAAAACAATAAAAGTTACATACAGATGCACGTATTTTTTTCTTAACCTCATGTTCATTCTAAACATGCCCTATTATGAGTGATGCAAAGTCTGATAACATTAAAGCGTGTCACTCTTCTCTTTCACAAGATTCATTCAGAAAGTAAGTTCATGCATTTAAATGCTTCATTATGTCAACCAAAAAAGCTAAATCTGCCAGCCACACAGTATCTGACAATCCTAGCAGGCCATAAATAATATATTATATAATAACAAAGCTGCAGGCTGCATGAAATCTGTCCACGGGCTATGATGACTTTGGACATGCCTGGTTTTAAACACTTTGGTAGATATTTACTCTTCCATCACAGTAGTATCATATTACCTTTTGTTTAATGTCAGAGCTCCCTCAGGAAGATGTCTGCACAGAGGAGGATGTTCTCGCTGACCAGGAGAGGAGCTCCACTCTGGACCAAGAGGATCTGGAGCGTGTTCAGATAAAAGAGGAAAAGGAGGAACTCTGCACCAGTCACGAGGTAGAGCTGCTTGTACTGAAGCAGGAAGACGATACTTTTATAGTGACTTATGAAGGAAGTGACCACAGTGAGACAGAACCAAACACTGATCACCAGGTCCTCTGTTCCTCTAATACTACTGTCTACTCTCATTTAGCTGGGAGTGAGACAGGAGACAATCATGGAGAATCACATAGAGATGCAGAGCCAGAGATGCAGAACCCTGACCTGTCAGAAATCCAGTCTCGCCCAGGTAAAAGGACTTATTAATGTGACACTTGTGGAAAACATTTTAAGTTTTTCTCAGGTTTCCAGAGACACCTGAGATGTCACACGGGTGAGAAGCCATTTTCTTGCAGCAGCTGTGGAAAAAGATTCTCTCGGCCGTCAGAGGTGAAAATTCACGAGAGAATCCACACAGGCGAGAAGCCGTACGCTTGCAAAACTTGCGGGGAGACGTTCTGTCGGAAATCAGTTTTGAGCATTCACGAGAGAATCCACACAGGCGAGAAGCCGTATTCTTGCAAAACATGCAGAAAAGATTTCCGATACGGCAGCGAGTTAAGAATTCACACGAGAACTCACACGGGTGAGAAGCCGTGTGTTTGCGTAACCTGCAAGAAAAGTTTTGGTCACATGCAGGCTTTGAAAAGACATATGACAGTTCACACTGGTGAGAAGCCGTGCCTTTGCAAGACCTGTGGGAAGAGATTCTTTGACCTTTCAACGTTAAAAGTGCACAGCAGGATCCACACAGGTGAGAAACCGTTCTCTTGCAAAACATGTAGGAAAGATTTCAGAACGACCGGTCAGTTAAAGTTTCACATGAGAAGAGCCCACGCCGCTGAGAGGCCGTACCTTTGCAACATCTGCGGAGAAGCTTACTTTGATTTGTCACATTTGTCCGTCCATTTACAGTCACATTCAGGCATTTAGCCTTGTGTTCGCAAGATATGTGGGAGACGATTTAGTTCTAATGGTTTGTCTTTAAAACACACTAGAACATATGAAAGTGAGTGACATAGTCGAAGGGAAAAGTTGATCTAAAATCATGTGCTTTATAAAAAGACCTGAGGATCAATATATACAGAAGCCATTGAGCTAGAAGCGTGTGCACTTACTGAATCAAATACACGTTTGCAAAAGCTACATATCTAATCAAATATAAATGTGTTTCTTAAAGATGAGACGTCAGTATCTTAGTGTAAAGTTTGATTTGACTGCAGTCTAACGTCAAATTCTTTTTAATCTCATATCTTTGTTTTACACTTGTGCACAGTGACTGTTTTAAAAATTATGTGATGTCGATGACTGATTCTTGTGTGGATACGAGCACTTATCCAAATGTAATAAATTGATATTTAAAGAAATATCAGCATTGAGTGTTTTTAATTACAGAAAAGGATGAGACTTAATGCATGAATGAATGCACACAGAGGTATTTACCAATTCACCACCACCACCAGCTGTCTGGACCGAAAGGACTGAGAGCCTTCACAGATTAAAATGGAACAGGAGGAACTCTGCACCAGTCGGGAGGGAGAGGGCATTTCTCTTTGCTGTTTGTCATCATGCATTCTGTGATTGGTTCGGTTTGATAGATCTCTACAGAGACAGATAACTGCTGAACCACTGCGGGCAAACATACATCCTTGTTTACAGAATAATGACCACTTAGGGACATAGGGTAGACACAATCCTGACGGCATATGCAAAAGGTAGAGAGGTAAAGTGTTTGTGGCCAAGCTTCAATAAACCTCTCAGTTTGACATATCTTGGACTCCATGTGCACCTTTTCTCTGCTGGTTGAACTGACCAGTGATAATTAGAAATTATCAGAGTTATGAGGTAATTGAAAATGCACTAAATTACGCCAAGATATTGTTTCTCCTTTATATACGGACATGCCGATGTTTATTTAAATACAGTATGTGATGATTAAAACGTTTAGCATACGATCATAAGCTTAAGATCATAACTTGCCAATTGAGACACATTAACTCTTATGTTAACAGGCACCAAAAACAACGTATGTCATTTTTAAAGTGATGATTATAAATGTCTATGTATATATGTCTATGTGTGTGTATGTATGTATGTATGTATGTATGTATGTATGTATGTATGTATGTATGTATGTATGTACGTATGTACGTATGTACGTATGTATGTATGTACATATACATACATACACATATATAAATATATGTATATATACATATATATGTATATATGCCTATGTATATATGTATATATGTCTATGTATGTATGTCTATGTATGTATGTCTATGTATGCATATATGTCTATGTGTCTATGGGTTTGACTATTCGACCGCACCCCGCGGTCCCTTTAAATCGGAGTAGCAGCATATTCAGTCCGGCGGAAGTAAATCCACATGAACAGCAGAGCAGACTCCAGCTGTTCGTTTTAGCTGCCTCGTATTTAGCTTTAACAAAATCAAACGCCCTGCAGAGCAGACTGTCTTATCCGTCGTATTCACTCAAAATGTCTTCCGTCCAGTGCCTCAGAGAGTTTGTCAACGAGCGACTGACTGCTGCCACCGAGGAAATATTAACCATCTTTGAAAAAACCATCGCAGCGTATCAGGAGGAGATCAGCCGTCAGCGCAAATTACTGGATATTGTTTTGAACCCAGAGATAAAATTACAAAAGACAGGTTTGTAACATTACAACTCTTTGCTGTAACTGCTTTGTAAATTACTGTTTTTTTTTGTTACTCTTGTGTTTCCATAGTAAAGAGGATTACCTTGATTGAAAGTATCTAATTACGCTCTTTTTATGTTGTACTCAAGTATCTGGGAATTGTTGTAGTTGTTACTTAACTACATTTATTTAACAGCCATAGTTAGTAGTTGTTTTGCAGATTCACATTTTTCACACAACACACGGTGAACACATTAGATATGAGTGTGATATGTGTGTGTGTGTGTGTGTGTGTGTATAATACACACACACACATAATTGACACTTAAATAAACCTGTCAAGTATCAAACTCCAGTCATCTGAGAGTATTTTTGAAAGTATCTATCTTACATTGTGCTGTTGCTACTTTTGCATATGTTACTTAATTACCTACAAGTGTTTCTCCTTTCCTTCCCTTCAGCTATATCGCAGTTCATCTGTAATGACGAGGTTGTCGCTGACCAGCAGCTCTGTAACAGTCTGGATGAAGAGTGCGCAGAGCCTTCACAGATTAAAGAGGAAGAGATGGATCTCCGCACCAGCCAGGAAGAAGAGCAGTTTGTACTGAAGCATGAGGATGATTGGTTCAAGTCCAGGCCGACTACTCAGGGAAGAGACCACAGTGAAGACCAGACTGTACTTTTGGATCCAGCGCCACTGACCAACATCAAAGTTATAGTAATAAAATCTGAATCTGACAGAGAGGGTTCGGGTGTATCCAAACCAAACAGTGACCACAATGACTACTCTCACAGAGCTAGAAGCTGTGAAAGAGGACGCCGAGAAAATACACGCACTGATCAGAAACATTTCCAATGTCTCCTTTGCAGTGAGGAGTTCCATGATTTTTTGGAGTTAAAAATTCACATGAGGACACACGCTGATAAAGGTTGTTTCAAAAGTGACACCTGTGGGAAAGGGTTCACGCAGAAGGCACAGGTGAATAAACACATGACGACACACGCAGGGGTAAAGCCCTTCAGATGCAGAGTTTGTGGAAAGGAATTCAACTGTCACTCAAACTGCATCACTCACATGAAAACTCACACAGGCCAGAAGCCCCATACCTGTGGCACCTGCGGGAAAAGTTTCAGACGCAGCGCAGACCTGACGAGGCACAACCGGATTCACACCGGGGAGAAGCCGTACAGCTGTGTACACTGTGGGAAAGAGTTCTCTCATCATTCGTCTCTCACCAATCACGTCCGGGTGCATACGGGGGAGAAACCTTATGACTGCATGTGGTGTGGGAAGGCGTTTGCCATCAGCACAACGCTGAAAATACACACCAGAGTCCATACAGGGGAGAAGCCGTATACATGCAACGTTTGTGGGAGAAACTTTGCTCATAACACGGGACTGAGATTACACAGGAGGATCCATGCACGGGAGAAACAAGCTGAAATGTCTTTAATGGGGTAGATCACCTTAATTGCACTGGCTGCAGCGGCGTTCAGATGGGGACAGGCAAGCCGCTTAACACACGAGTTGGTTGATTACATGAATATGGATCTAAAGCCAGCTCTACAAACAAAAGATATGTCACTACATCTGGACAGAAACACTGAATTGAAATAAGTAATCCAAGCTACTCTATGGCTGAAATGTCTGAAATGTTTTTAGTAATTCAGCATGGAAAAAAATCAAAACATACACTTGGCACAGGTTCCCAAATATTCTCTTACTTCTATACTATTATAATTACTTTTGGGAATGTTTGGGGCATTGAATTGTCATAGAAAACAAGCATGAAGATGCCATCTTGGTCTCTGTGGCCCTCTGATGAATATATATTTTTTACTATTAGGCATCCACTGAGCTGACAAGACCATTGCACGCCAATACTAAACAGGGTGTCTAACAAGTAACTGTTACCTTGTATTGTTTTACTATTCATCAGTTTTGAGGTGTACAGCATGCAGCTTTGAGGATCACGATGGACACATTGTAAACACGTGTCATGTTTCCTGTGTTTTTTTAAACTGTACTTATGTCTATACCTGTATGCAAAGATGTATAAAGTACTGGAGTAAAGGAGTGGAGTATGTGTGAGTCAGGTGTATGACGTACGGCGCATGAGCGAGGTTGATGTGAGACCGGGACTGTTCTGTTGGTTTTTGGCGTGGTTCCGGCCGACGGTCACCGAGTCCTGTAACCAAACCGTTCAGCAATAAAAACAGTTTGTTCAATATCGCCTCGTCAGTCATCACGTGTCCGGGTGGACACTACAATAGTAACGAGTAACGAGTAAAAGTATTAAATTCATCAAAAATAGGTAGTGCAGTAAAAGTGGAAGTTGGAGAAAAAAATAATACTCCAAAAAAGTACAGATACTGCATTTTAGTACTTAAGTACAGTACTTAGGTACAGTACTTAAGTACTTCGTTACTATACATCTCTGCCTGTATGTACAATTCAAACACACACCTGGCCAATAAAGTGACTTCCAGCTCAGGTCAGTAGGAGGCGGTAATGAGCCAACAATCTATTCGTCAGCCGCCGTGTGTCGATCCGAAGAAGAAGAAGAGCCCCTCCCGGCGAGGTGAAGCGGAAACATAACGCCGTGGTTGAGTCAGCGCAAGGAGTTTGACGGAAGTTTTAACAGGGGATAAAAGTGTCTCAAACTGTATTAAATCATGTCTTCAGTTCAAATCATGAGACAGTTTGTCTGTGACCGACTCACCGCGGCTGCTCAGGAGATATTGGGAGCGTTTGAAAAGAAAGTAGATGTTTACGAGAGAGAAATCGCTCGTCAACGAAGACTGCTGGCATCAGCCTTAGCGTCCGAAACGAAGTTACACCAGACAGGTCGGGACAACCATCAAACTATTTTCTAACGGGGCTACATTTGTGTTAAATAGTCAAAACACCGAGCGTCACCTGACTGACAGACCAGTTTGACAGGATTAAAATGCCGCCGTGCGTTATAGATGGGCGTAGCACGTCGTAATAAGCTCAGGTGTTGCTAGTACACTTTAATATGCACCTTTATACCAACCACGACGTCTGTTGAAACCGCGTTACATGCGGAAGTCACTGCTCCAGTTCATGCTCGCTGTCTGTTATTCCCCGAGGGGAAATAACACACGTGACAATGATTAACTGAACTCACGCGACCTTTCGACCAGCCACACCCACTCTCACATGTCAGACAGCTTTAAGTATATTTACTCAAGTATCTATGAAATACAAATGAGCTTTACTTGAGGACATCACAGTGTTTACACCACTTCACTGCAAATGCCTGTATAAGCTGTCATACATATGCATATGCATACATTTTATTATAGATAGATAGATAGATAGATAGATAGATAGATAGATAGATAGATAGATAGATAGAAATGAATAGAGAGTAGTTTATTAACTGCAAATATCTATATATGTCTAAGCTGTCATACATATGCATATGCATGTACTTTATTATAGATAGATAGATAGATAGATAGATAGATAGATAGATAGATAGATAGATAGATAGAAAGAAATATATAGAGTACTTTATTAACTGCAAACATCTATATATGTATACGCTGTCATACATATGCATATGCATGCACTTTATTATAGATAGATAGATAGATAGATAGATAGATAGATAGATAGATAGATAGATAGATAGATAGATAGAAAGAAATATATAGAGAGTACTTTATTAACTGCAAACATAAGCTGTCATACATATGCATATGCATACACTTTTTTATAGATAGATAGATAGATAGATAGATAGATAGATAGATAGATAGATAGATAGAGTACTTTATTAATCCTCGTGTTGCAGATTATTATTTCATACCATTCCTTTCCAGGGAAATGTATCTATGGAAGTTTTGTATCTCACCTATCTCCAAATTTTATGACTTTGAATGTGAATGTATAGGTTCAAAAGATTCCACTATAAACTATTTAAAAACCCCTTTGATTATCTGGTAAATGCTTCAGCACAAAGCTGAAACCAGGTCAAAAAGCTGACTATGTGGTTCTCGCAGGGCATGTGTAGTGACTACTGGATGCTGATTGCTTTTGTTTTGACTGGGACTCTTAGCAGGCAATAAACCAACGCAGACTTCTTTGTGTTTGAAATAATGATATTCATTTAATTTCTTGATGAAGCCACTTGTCATATATATAAAAAAATAACGCTCAAACACCATGAGTCACCATCACTGTTTGATCCTCCATTTACCAACAACACCTGGGCTCAACACTGAGCAACCTCAAATAACCTGCCTGACACCAACATCCGGTTCAGGTCAGATTACTAAAGGAAATACTGCCGCCTAGAGGTTTAGGGATGTTTCTAAATAAAACATGGCTCCTACAGCATGAATGCAACAGACATATGCTGATCTTATAGACAGTGAAGCACTAATGTAGATTAAACTACCAGCAGTATGCAATAGTCAAAACGAGCTCAAACATAAACATCTGCAGCAGTAAAATGTAACATACACTTTAATACATTCGTAACATTAATGCAAAAACATGATACATTAAAGTAAAACACTGACAAGGAATATTTGTTTGCAGAATAAGTGCTTTTAATTTTAATACCCAGTCCAGTCTGTTAGTGTTGTCTATAAGTGAAATATATAATATGCATAACTACATGTTCGTTAGTATCTAATTGCCTGAAAATAGGAAATGTTATGCTTTTTTGCTACAGATTATCTTCCACAGAATCCACTATGTTGAACCACTATATTTCCAGCCCTGAATTGATAAACTAAGATGGAAAAAATAGCTGAATACATAATCTTACTTAAGTAAAGCTTTGAATGCTTCACTTAAAACTGATTTTACACAAGTGCTGTGCTTAAATACAATTTTGATGTATTTGTATTTCTACTTTTACTTCACCATGTCAGAGGCGATATTATACCTGGTGGTGCAGTGCTTTAGTATGACAGCAAGCTAAAGCTACTACTCAAAGGTTATAAAAGCTTGACAAGTTAATACTTTTATAGACTACATATGCAGTCTTGTCAATCTTTTCATATTTTCAAACTAAACCAAATAAACAGGCTTGTCAACATTCAAGAAACTGTTAGAAATGTTTAACACAAAATAATAATTGTGTTAAACTGCCTCAGGACAACAGATCCAGTAAGTCTAAGGTTTCTATAGTTCAGTAGTGTCCTATATTTCATTTTTTCTTTTATTTTAGCTAAAAGTTCCCTAAAAAAACAAAAATCCAAAAAAGAAACAGGTCCAGAAAATTGTGGCTATCTGTCTTGCATTTCTCAGCAGTAGGGAAACAGCTGTGTTTCCAGTTTGCACTGTTCATTATAGGTTTTCTTTATCACAATTGTCAAATATAGTCCTATATATGTGCAGCATTTCATCATTGTCCAATTCTTTATTTTTCTTAGGGCTCTCAGAGGGACCTGTGCTGACCAAGGAAGAGGAGGTTGTCCTAAACCAGGAGTATTATAACCGGGAGACAACCTTGTTTCCACCAGATCATGCAGAGATTAAAGAGGAATATGAGGAAATATGTGTCAGTCAGGAACGACAGCAGCTTTCACAGCAACAGGAGACGGGTGCATCTAGGTCAATTGCAACTTGTGAGGAAAGTGTCCACAGTGATCAGACTCAGCCTAACCAGACGGTGAATAAGGATCCTCAATCCAGCATCTCAAACAAAGATGCATCATCTGGATCTGGCAGGCAGACTTCATCAGCATCGGCTCCAAACAGTGACGACCAGCCCCTCTCTAACAACTCTCATGCAGCTGAAGATTCAAGTCAAGATTGCATAACTTGTACCGATGCAACACAAACTAGTGATACTGAATTAACACCAAATAGGACAGGCAATAATGAGAATGTGTCAGCAACAAGCACGGAGCAGATGTCAGATAATATAAGCAAAGATCCAAAGACAACATCAACTACAAGTACTGAGCCAACACCAAATAAGGAATGTATAAGTAAGACAACAGCATCAACTGGAGGCACTGATCTAACACCAAACGAGAGACATAATAATGAGAACCCAACATCAGAAACAAATACTGAATCTACACCAAATGAGATAAGCCAAGAAGACAACACAGCATCAGATACAAGTACGGAGCAGACATCAGATAACACAAGCAATGATGATAACACGACTACTGAGCAAACGTCAAATAAGAAATGTGATGAGAATCCAACATTAGGTGGAAATAGTGAGCCAACGCAAGAAAACAAACATAATGATGATAACACATCAACTAGAGACACTGAGCTAACACCAAATGAGGAACATACTGATGAGAACCCAACATCAGAAGGTAATGGTGAATCATTTGCAAATATGAAAAGCAATTATGGGAATTCAACATCAGCTACAAGTACAATGCAATCAGATTCAAGTATTACGCAAAGACCACAGAAGAAAGGAAATGACAAAACCCCAACCACAACGAGAGGCACCAAGTTAACACCAACTGAAAAGCAGAATGATGAGAACCCAACATCAGAAGAAAATAGTGAGCCAACGATAAATAAGAAAAGCCAAGAGAGACCAACCTCACCTGGAAATGTTGAACCAACATCAAATAAAAGACGCAACAATGAGAAGGCAACATCAGCTGCAAGTACTGGAACAAAACCACGTAAGAAAAGTAACGATGAGAACACAACATCACATGTAGAGACTGAGCCAACACCAAATAAGAAACGCAGCAATGGGAATAAAAGTTCATATGAGAAACATAATAGCAAGAACCAAACATCAAAAGGAAAAAGTAAACCAGCGCTAAGTAGGAAAAGCCAAGATAGATCAAGTGTAAGTGCTGAGCCAACAGCAGCATCAACATCGAGTACGAAACCAGCACCAAATAAGAAACGCAGCAGTGGGAGAACAACTTCTACTGGAAGTAATGAGCCAACACCAGAGTGTAACACTGAAGACACAACGTCAGCTAAAAGTACTGAACCAACACGGCGCAAGAAATCTGATGATGAGAAAACAACGTCATCTACCAGTGAAAAACTAGCACCAAATAAGAAACGCAATAGTGAGGAGATGTCAGCTGAAAGCACTGATCCAACAGCAAATGAAAAAGAGAGTGACGGGAACGCAACATCAACTTCAAGTACTAAACCAGCATCAAATAAGAAAAGCAGTGGTGGGAAAACGTCTTCTACTGAAGGAATGGAGTCTGAAGAGGCTGAACCAACACCAAACAAAAAATCTAATGATGGGAAAATCACACCAGCTACAAGTACCAAGCAAACCAAAAAACGGAAAAGTAATGATGAGAGCACTATGTCAACTAGGTCGACAAGAAACAAGGAGTTGACACGTCATAGGAGACAAACTGATGGGAGCACAAGAAAAAATGAAAATACTGACCCAACACCAAATAAACAACGCAAGGATGAAGATACATCAGCCACAAATACTGAACAAACTGATGAAAGTACGAACCCAACACCAAATGTGAGAAGTTCAGGTGGTAGTACCAATGATGACAATAACCCTTTCAAGTGCGACAGGTGTGGGAAAGTGATGTCTAATTTCAAAAACTACAAATTTCATATGAAATCCCACACTGTTGAAAAGAAGTACAAATGTGACACTTGTGGGAAAATGTTCAGGGAGAGTTGGGATTTGAATAAACATCTAGTAATTCACTCCGTTGAGAAGCCTTTCAAATGCAAAATCTGCGGACATGGATTCAACCGGCGTTACAATCTCGACCTGCATGCTAGAGTTCACACCGGGGAAAAGCCTTTCAAATGTGACACCTGTGATAAATGCTTCAGCTCCTGTGTGAACATGAAGAAGCACATGAGAATCCACACAGGTGAGAAGCCGTACACCTGCAGCCACTGCGGGAAGGAGTTTGCAGATTCTTCGTCTTTCAAAAATC
Source organism: Collichthys lucidus (assembly GCA_004119915.2). Classification (NCBI taxonomy): domain Eukaryota; kingdom Metazoa; phylum Chordata; class Actinopteri; family Sciaenidae; genus Collichthys; species Collichthys lucidus. Next base: position 16,985,136 of record CM014088.1, on the reverse strand, counting down.
ATCTACGAGTGCATTCGGGGGAGAAGCCCTTTAAGTGTACCTCTTGCAAGAGAAGATTTGCCACAAGGACGACTCTGAAAAGACACACCATAATACACACGGGTGAAAGGCCATATAAGTGCAGTGTATGTGACAAGGCGTTTGGACATAGAACAGACCTGAAAGGACACATGAGGTTACATACTGGGGAGAAGCCTTACAAATGCAATACTTGTGGAGAACAGTTTTCCAACTGGTTAAAACTCAGCAAACACGGAAAGAAATTCCACAAAGCTGTCCACAAAGATGAACAAAGCTCCTCCGGGTAAAAAAAAACAAAACTAATTTGCATTTGATATGCAATGCTTATGATAAAAGTAAATTAATTGCACTTAAGTATAATTTTACCAATTTAGCTTTGCACTCCTTTAAGAATGGAATAATGATTGATGAGTTTCCAGAGTGTCAACAAGGGACAGTGTTGACGATGGGTTGTTGCTTCACGTACTTGTGAAAAGGTGAAATACATTCTGGGAAGGGTGGTTTTAAAAACAGATCTATGAGCTGAGACAATCTAACAATCATTTTATCAACGATTCAGACATGAACAGTAGATTTACACTGTAACGCAGCATAGCTTGTATATTTTGTCTAAATATGCTGGACAACCCTTTGTTGTTTTTTCACTTTTAAGTGGTCTTGTTGAAATGAATGAGTGGGCTATGCTTTTGCTCGTAATGTGAATGTCGGTCCGAACGTGGCCTTATCTAAAGAGTCTCCATCTCATGATGGAGACTCAAAAAGAATACTGTATATCACCGTGATAATTTTAATGCAAATGCACAAATTGCTTATGTATTTCTCTGTTGCTTATGTATTTACCAAAAAATCTGAATGGTGGGAGTCTTTTTTTTTGTAAATGGAAATACAGGGTGACCTGTTTTAGAGGTGATCTGATCTTCTGAAGCTAGTTATTAATGGAATAATTAACAGGGTTCCCACGGGTGCTTGAATTCCTTGAAAATGCTTGAATTTCAATTCAGTGTTTTCAAGGTTGTGAAAATGCTTAAATTTTTTGTGAAGTGCTTGAAAATGCTTGAAATCACAATTGGTTAAAAATCAAAACAGTCAATCTACCACCATATGAAATAATGCTAATTAGACCCATATTATTATGCCATACAGTGGCACCGCTGCGCTTCCCATGACCACCATGGCAAACACAACTAGTAGGCTATCTATTTAAAGGTGCTGGAAAAATGGAAAAACTGGTGCTTGAAGGTGCTTGAAAAGTGCTTGAATTTGTTCATGAAAAAGCAGTGAGTGAGTCTTTTTTGAAAATGGAAATACAGGGTGACCTGTTTTGGAGGTGACTTCATCTTCTAAAGCTAGTTATTAATGGAATAATTAATTTACAGAGAAATTGTCAAGAATCTGTACATATTTTTGAACAGTAGAAGTAGAAACTGGAAAAGACTATTGGAGCAGCTGTACATGGACAAAATCAGTTTTCTTTTCCACATGTTTTTCCTTGCAAAGTTTTATGACAATCATAGAGATGGTGATGACACAGTTGAAATGTGTTAATCCAATGTGTCATTGTTTTAATCAGAGTTTATGACTACTTTTTAGATTTGTTTTTTAAGAGTACATCCTATTTTTTTAAATATCTGCTGTGCAGTTGTTTTTGCAAAACACACTAAGTGAGTGAATGTATTTCTTTGCCAATCTTTAATAAATTTTAATGAGCCTTTTCCTTTAATGGTGTGGCTGTAATATCGATGCTTGTAATATACATTTGTGCAGCTGAATAGACATGAATTGAGATACTTGTAGGTGTAAACTGCTGCTGTGGACCAAGTATTTGTTTGTGAGCAGACTACAGTTGTGTACGAGGAGGAGACTGTGTGTCAGTGCAGTCTGCTTTATATCCTCCTAAAGCCTAAGATGATGCTTCACAGGAGAGATATTTGGCAATTTTGTCACTTAACATATTGTAAACCTTATTATTTATTCTTTATAAGTCAGATTATTATCAGATGAACCACGCTTCCTGAATTCAGTGGTTGCAGAGTAAACAAAAATTTGGTCAACTACACCTACCATGGCTTCCTAGTAGCTGTAGTACCCTTAGCATCAGATCACATTTATCTGAGCAGATCTTGGGTCCCATCGCATGAAACTACATTAAGACTGAAACTCAAGACCAAATGCATATTGACTTGCGATTTAAAATCTATGCATAGATCTGTTTTGTACATTTCAATTACAAACTGTGCACATGCAAATTCATATACGCACACCCTTGAACATCATCTTTCATGTGAGTACCTGTCTGCCCCAACAGTCTTTAGAAGTACCAATGAAAAATGTAAACATTGTCTGGAGTATAACTGGACTTTAAAACACTCTCCATCATTAACAGGTTACAACAAATGTCTTCTGTTACAAGAACTTTTGTGCAGCATTGAATCACTCATAGTCTCAATCTGCCTGCCATCATGTGGTCAGCTACTCATGTGCAGTATTTCTGCTGGTACTTATTGATTCATTTGTTGTTGTGGCTGAACTTTTTTTTTCCAGTTTTTTGTTTGGCAAGTGTTTTATGATGTTTCCATGCAGCTGACGCATTTGTCGCTAACTTAAACACTTGTAAATCTGAACATACTTAACTAACTTAATCAATAACACCATTCTATCTATGTTTTTAGAAGCTACATATATTACATAATAATTTTACATATTCCTCCTCCAGAAGTCCACTTTCTGATATGGTTTTGCGTCTGTAACCGAAACATTTACTGTTGAATAATCTGGTGAACCATGTTGCTGCTGCTCTCTCAAATTATCCCCAGATGTTGCAGCTCAGGTTTAGACTGGTAACAGTGGCAGCCATTTATTCTGAGATCCAGACACATAGCGTGCTTTCGTCATGTGTTGGAAACTTACCACGTGAAAGGGCTCAATAATACCACTAACCCAATATGGTATGTTTTCAATATGTTTTGACATTGTCTCCAGAATATTTCAACTTCAGAGGAATAGCTCAAAGACAAAGAGCTCCAGCTGTTCATATGCACTCCCTATGTTCACTGTTTCCAGTTGTATGCAAGCTTTATCTTTTCATCTTCCCCCCTCTTCTCTGTTAAACACACACACACACACAATCAAAGGCTCACTCATTGCAAAATATTATCGTAGTGCAGAGGTTGCTGTCAGATACCAGAAGAAGTGTATATACATGTTACAATTTAATGGGGCCATTTGAAGTGATAAAAAGTCATAATAGATGATTAAAATAGAGGAAAACTGCAGGAACTGTCCCCATCTGTCTGTGAGACCACCTACCAAGCTCCCTATACTGTACATTTATCAGTCTGGGTTGCAGTGGTTAATCAGCGGGTCTTGCTTCCAGAGCTGCAGTGGCTTCAGTGTCATTTTGGACCATGGGCAGCTCACAGGTGGGTTCATAAATCATCTAGATTGTGTTTGCGCAGCTGGTTGAAACCCTCAACTATGCTAACCTCAACCTCCGCCACCATATCCATTTCAAACAGGCAAATATCTGTAATCATCCTGGATGACTTGTGTTACTTCGTAAAAGTTTCATTACGTGATTAATGGAGGCCTATAGGGGGCAAGAGAAAACAAAACAAAACAACAGGCTACATTCAATTGAATTTTTCCTTCTGTACATATAACCAGACACAATTTACACAGCACAGAAAACTCTAATTTAATTTTATTTATAAGGTTTACAGTGTCCTAAAAGAGTCTGTCCACCCTACTGACGCCTGCCTGAAATACCACAGTATAAAGTACAACACCACCAGAGGGCGCTACAGCTTCTTCCCTCAGCCTGTCACACACATAAAGTGTAAAGTTTGTCACATGTTGTATGTAGGCCTATATGCAGCTTATTTCATTCAGATTTTTTTTTTGCACCCATCCACTTTATTTTTATCCTGAAGATTTTGTTTTAGATTTGTGTATCCTTTTTTTTATGGCTGAAAATATGAAAGAAAGTTGCTGATCACTCAGCTGTTATTAAAACGCCATCATTACCTATGCCAGCCGCCAATCAATCAAATCTAAAAAGAAGAAGACATGCACTAGCTGTCGTGTTGAACTCAGCATCCACGTGACAAACTCTACTCACTGATACACATATCCAACGCACCCTTTCACCTATGCACTGCAACGTGGCTGCACATTTGTTATGCTGATAGAAAAAGCATTTTATTAACAGGTTAATAACCTGTCAGCAGTCCGATCCTCTCGATCATGGAAAGAGAAATAATATCTGCATCATGTTTCCCACTTTGTTTGTTGGTGGTGCGTCATGTCAGCAGCACAGGTGCGCGTGTTGCAGGCCCATTCTCACCTGCAGCAGCTTCGGATCACACCCTTCTCTTCCTGTTGAGATGCTAAACATCATCTGCTTCACATAACAAGGTATGGATCGACTTGTTTGTTCACACGCAGATGGTCTTGGCTCTGTTCAGACAGATTTTTAAGGCTTTACATGACAAATTCATCTATAGGCTCCCGTTCGCTGTTTAATGTTGTGTGCAGATTTGCTTGTGTTCACTTTTCTTGGCATCTGCTGGCTGCTAATTTATTTTATGCCGCCGTCTGTTTGTTACATATTCATTGGTAGTGCATTTATCTATATTCATGGTGAATGAATTCATTGGGGGAATTGTTTACTTTGGTCGTCTAACAACTGAATCAACATGCCAGAATATGTAGAAGGCTGAATAGGATACATTTGTCACAGAATAGATGAATAAGTTTTTGAGGTGTGTATGAGGTTACTCACTGTATAATAGTATTTTGGGTGTCTAAGTGTATTTTTATGAATGTGAATATTTGCACACAATCTGCTCACATAATTAATTCCTTGTAAAAGTGGCTTCAAATGAAACTCAATGTTACCTTTATCACACACTGGATGGATATTATCTATATATAGATATATCATCTCTATCTTCTGCTGCTACAGTCACACACACACACTCATCTCCATATTCGTGCACTGATTGCCATCCCCTGAATACTACAAGACTTTAAATGAGAGGAAATTGCCTTCCACAATCCAGGATTTCATGCAGGTTTAAATGTGGATGTTGATAATTATTTGTGCTTTGTGTGTGTGTTTGGCCTGCTGCTTGCACATTCCCTTCAGATTTATTATTGTTTTGCTCTGTTTTGCTGCTGCTTGCACTGCTCATCTCCACACTCTGATGTAACAGTGCTGCAAACACTTAGTACTCCCGCTGCTCGGAAAGCATTTCATCAGCAAACACCTGTAGTCTCCGTGTCTAAGTTCCCTTTGGGGGAGATTATTATCTTTTATCCGCTGTGCTGAGCTAGGTGTTTGGTTGTGGGGAGTGACAAGGGAGGTCAGAGACTATGTTGAAACACTGTCTCTGCTTTAAGTTCCCAAAACCTGCTTATATAGAAGCATTTTTGAATGTTTTGGCATTTTCTTGTGGCATTTTTCTGCTGTGAAGCACTTTGTGCTTCTTGCTTTTAACGTTACCTATAAATAGATTATGAATATGATTATGCCAGATCTTCTAAACAAAGGCGTATCCTCCAAAATGCACCAGAATAGCTAGTTTCAAGCTTAACAGGCAGCCGTGGAGACTATGGTTATACTTTGTCTGTAGCATAGAGGAAATGCTTCAGTCTATTTAGAATTGGGTTGCATAGTCTGCGACTGGGGTGTCTTTGGAACGAGGAAAAAAAAAACGAAACCGAATTAAATTTGACCAAAACATTGAGATATGAGCAACAAATAGGGATTAATGAGCAAGGTGTGTGCTGTGAATATAACAATAAAGAGATCTGTGAATTCCTCGTTTAGACCCCAAATATTTAGGAATCATCACAGCTCATAAAACCTCACTATGTGGTCTTATTAACAACAACAAGTCTCTCTGGCCTGTGCTGGCTGAGATTTGGACTGGAGGCTGCGTTGTCTTATACTGGTGCCAGGAGAGCCCCTTAAACCACAGTTCTAAACACAGACTTCTATCTAGCAATAATACCTTCGGTCAACACACACACACACACACACACACACACACACACACACACACACACACACACACACACACACACACACACACACCTCAAAATTTAAGCTTCATTTCAGTTTCTATGGGAAATTCCCCATCTATATCATACTTTCCAACAAGGTTAGTGGGTCTAAAATGGACACATAAAAAGACAAAAAGGATTCTGTATATTTAACCAAATGATATAAAAGCTTAAATGGATTTGTGATGAAACCCTCAGCTCAGAAACCATGTCTGTGAAATCCATCATGGTTTTCACAAGCTTTCCCCGGTGATTAGCATTGGCTGCAGCGTTGGCGTCCACTGCAAATCAAAACCATATTCATTCTGGCCCGACACGCTTGTGTGCTCGCCGAAAGTGTCTCTGTTGCTAACCCCGTGATTTATAAACGTTTATCTCACCACAGTGGCCAAATCAAAGGCATGGGAAAAGGGAACAAATTAACAGAAAGTTATTTAGCTTTTCTAAGAGACCTAATTTTGAAAGCCGCAGTATTCATAAAGCCACAGTGCATAATTATGTTTTTATAGCTGTATAAACTATAATGTTACCTTGTAATTTCATGGTTACACACGTAGCAATTTTGAGACCCCAGTTTTTCTTTGGCTTTGTTTGTTTGCGTTTTTGTGTAAGAAGTTATGCATGTTTTAAAAACCTGAGCTCTAATTTTCACAGGATGTGGGATTTTTTTTAGATGTTACATTTGTGTCTGAAAAGCACAGAAATCTGGAGGCACAGGTGTGCAGTGGATGCTGGCCAGAGGTTTAATGACTCGTACGCCTGAAACTATTGATCATACACTGCTCTGAACTATTGCTGTATTTAGATTGTGCCAAAGCAAAAGGCTTAACTTTAACAAGCGCCTTAAATGCATTTCTATTGTCTGAGGGGGAAAACATGCTCTGTTTTATCTTGAGTCAACATTTCAGCCACAATATAACGGCTCAGTGGCCACTTTACTAGGTACACCTGCACACTCTAATCTGTTCTCCCTGAAACATGTGTCTTTATGAATCACAGTTTTTGGTATTGCTGGAAATGTGTAAGTACAATTACATGTTCATTACTGAGGTCATATTTAAAGGAGGTGTTGCACTGGGCTTTATAATGAGCTGTGTTTCTAAAGTTCTTAGAGCTTCTTCAATGTGAGGTTTTTTTTGCTCTCGTCTGCTTAATTTTATTCAGTAAACTGGAATTTTTCACCATTCTCTGATGTTTTTAAAGACTAAACAGTTAATTAACGGATAATTAAAATCATCGCCTTAGTCACATGATGGTGTTTATGTCTGTACTCATCTACATTATATATTATATAATGCATTTTATGTGATTTATAGTTGAACTAGAATGTTCTAAGGGAAACTTTTAATGTCAGTCCAGCCGTCTGGTACACTAACAACAGATGAGAGCAAGGTCATGACTCATGCAATGTGGCAGTTTTTTTTTTTTGCAGGTGCAGGTCCATTTTCTTAAACATGGCAGTGTATTTCTGAAAATGTGAAGGACAAACTAAATGGACTCCTACCGTCTCACCTATTAGCTTGAATTTAAACTCCTTCAAGTTTATTTTTCTTGTGTATATTTTACCGTACATACACTCAAATCTGTATGACTCACTTAGCAGTTCACTTTTTACATATCAAAGGCCCCGTCTATCTCTCTATCTATGTCATTCCGCCTTGAGTTAGTGGGATTATGCATAACTGCTCCCAGAAGTTTGAGTTCAGTTCATTTCTTTGTCTACCTCAGACTCTGTTACTCTTCCTAAACTGATGCATTTTATCCATCAGCACAACATCAGGACAAACTGTTCTACTTTGCAAAATTTGGAGGCAAACAATTAAAAGTAGCACAAGTGCCAAGACAATATTTCTCTTACAGTATTCCCATGACCTCAGCATAATATTTTGAGAGCTGTGAGAGGAGAGTTCAATGGAAACTTTTGAGTAAAAAACAGAGACGGGATCTGATTGTTTCAAGGCGATGTGAGGTAACAGTCGAAAAGATGACGTTTTAAGAAGTAAGGTACTGCTGTTCAGATCACAGTAGTACATTTATTCCACCATCAGGTGGCCAAGAAGGAGCGGACAGACACATTAGACTTGTGTAACAGTGGCGTCGCTTCTTTGGGCTAAGACTACAGGAGACTTGGGATCTAGTTTCAACCTGGCAGTCTGAGCTCTAACATAAATAATGGCCTTTTATTGCAGCACAATTGTCGTAATAATTTAGACAGAATGCAGTGAGAATTAGTTTTTTTTACGGGAATAATGGTGGAGCTGTAAAGGGCCTTGAAGCTTGGGTAGGTGGTGTGGCTACAGAGGAGAGCTATTGAAGTATGCAACTGTGTACGGACTGTGCGCTTAGAGATTTGATTATATGTGTTGGTGTGTGGCACAGACCAATATCTACTCGATTCAGTTATCAATAAAGTCTGTCTAACTACAAAATGGGCATGTAAATGCACACACACACAAACATTTATGTATGTAACACTTTTTATTCATACTTGGGGAAACTACATGATTTATTGTCATATAGTTTATAGGTCATATCATAATAATTGTATTATTATGTATATTATATTATTGTATTTCCAGCTGCCAATAATAAATGCCTGCCCATATCCAGCAGGGGGCACTAGTTCATCAGCTGACTGTGCTGTGACTGCCTCACCCTGAATCTAAATCTTGTCTCCCTCCACCACTTGATGAGAGGTGGTCATAGCATAAGTTTGTAACCAGGATTAAATTCAGATTTTATATACAAACCATCTGTGTTATAATAATAATAATAAAAAAAAGAATTAGTTTTACTGTGTACAGGATTATATTACCCAAACAAAGTAGAAGAAGAAAGAAGAACGAATCAGGGCTCATGTATTATTTTTTAATGATTGTTTAATGCGTCACATTAACTACGTTTAAAGTGGTATTATTCTGGCATCTGTGTGATTCTTTATCAGTTGTCTGGCAGGACTGTTACAGATAGTGTCAGAGCAGCTGTGGGAAAGCAGAGGTGAGCCGGAGAGGTCATAAATCTTCCTCAGCTCACAATAGTGTTGTCTCACTGACCGAGTGACACGACTTCAAAGAGAACCCCTGTAGTCCAGTGAACTTGTTGCCTTCACTGATACAGGTTTAGCTCCGCCAGCTGTTACAACTGTGTGTGTTTTGAGATTGACATCAGTGGGCCACCAACCAGGAGCAATGACTGACACCTTTTTAGATGTAGACTGTGTGTGTGTGTGTGTGTGTGTGTGTGTGTGTGTGTGTGTGTGTGTGTGTGTGTGTGTGTGTGTGTGTGTGTGTGTGAGAGAGAGAGTGTCATTCTGAAATGTTATAAATCATGCTTTACATTACTCTGTCGTTGTCCAAAGCCTGTTAGTGTTTTAGATATATAATGTGTTTTTATACCTTCAAGGAAGCCATTTGTGTTCTTATTTGAGATAGGAGCTGCAACAATTAGTCAAGAAATTGACTAGTTAATTGAATTAAAATTGATTCTCAACTGTTTTAAATTATAATTGTTTTATTATTTTTAAAATACAAACCAAAAACACACAGATATGCTCAGATATGGAAACAGACAGATTTTCTATTTAAAGAAAGAAATATATATATATATATATATATATATATATATAAAGTATATGCAGTTTGCAAAAAATGAGCAAAGCAAGTACTGCTTGAATCTTACAGTTCCTGCGGAGAAACCAAGTTTTGAGCACCATTACAGAGCAGAACAGTAAAATCTATAAATTTATATAATAAAATGTACTGTTTTGTAAATAGTCAGTCATTAAGTCAGTCACACCCATTGGAAACACATAAAATAATATCTAAAAAAGGCTGCAGCAGGAGGTCTGACATGCCATGGAAAAATGTGATTGGCCACTGAAAAGAAAAGCTTTAGTTGTAAAACATTTGGTTTGGTATAATTTGAGAATTCAAGTCATTCTGAAAAGAAATGTTCACTTTTGAAACTGGCATTTTTTCAGTCTATGTTTATGGAGGGAAAAATACTACTCAGAAGAGAGAGACGGGCAACTTGGCCAAAGGATGCAGTTGCTGAATACTGCCTTTGGTTTCAAATACTGACACAAGAATTTGGGGAAGTCTCTTTCTTTTCAGAATTCATAATATTGCAGTTTTTGGAGTAGGATTGTATTCTGCATTGTTTTAAGAAACAAATGAACCTGTTTGCAATTACAAACACCACAGTGGCCGCAGATTGGAATTAATAAAAGCAGCTGAGGTTTGTATTTGATAATGTCCTGTCTAAATGAACATATCACTTTAACAAGTGCGTGACTTCCAGTTGTTGTGAAAGCAGTCCAGGCCGATCATGTGTTTGAGCACCTGCAGGGTGTTGGAGTATTCAGGTCACAGTCTTTCCAATATTTTCCTGGTATTACTCATTCTTAATGGGATCTGTCTTTGTACTAACTTTGATCTCTCTACTTTACTATTAGTCTTTCTCCCACCCACTCTCATTTCACCCCTCGCCTCCCTTTTCTTCCCCTTTCCTCCTTTCTCTCTCTCTTCCCATCTCTTGTGTTGGTTGTCTTTCCGTGTCAGAGACTAAGCAAACAGAGTCGTGTGTGAGTGGCCTCATAACTCCACGTTCCGGAGAGACTGGGAGCTCTCAGACGAGCACAGCTGTGTCTTCATTTGTCGGCCATGTTCGGCATTCTCCAGATATCTCCAGGAGGCTCCTGGGCTTTTTCTGTGTTCTGGTTTGACCTTGTGCCCCTCTGTGGAAGGCTTTGTGGAAGGGAAGTGAAGTGGGACACATTTTCAGGTACAGATTAGAGGTAGACAGACACATGAGACACACGACTCAGGAAAAAGTTTGGTATATACAGTAAGTAGGGCTAGGCGATATAGTTTAGTTTGACTAATGGTCCAAAACCTAAATATAAATAATTAAATATCATAGGAGAAAGACATAAATGAGAAGATCTGTCGATTTTCTGACGATCAACTAATCGATTAATTGACTAGTCGTTTCAGTACTAAAGCTCATTAAATTGTTGAATGCAATGTCTTTTCACATGAAAAATAGAACACCCATAACTCATTTAGTTTGCTAAGATTTGCTATAAATAGTCATCATGGCATCATTAATTTCTTGTTAAAATAGTTTTCTGTTTGAACAATCTGCCAACTCGAGATATAAGGTTGCAGCCTAGACCACATTTGAATGAGGCAGAGAGCGAGAAAGTGGAAGGTTTGGAACTTGCAAAAAAGGAGGAAATAAGGGTGATAGAGCAGAGAGCAGATTGTGTGTGTAAGTGTGAGAAGAGACAGAAGTCAAGAAAGTGAGGAGACCTGTCCGGGCTGGCCTCATGGCTAACACAGATATCAGCGGGAGAGCAGCATGTGTTTTTATGTGTGCCTCAGCTTGGTCAAAGGTTTGCACTCCCCATTCTTCCCCGTTCTTCCTCCCCCTCCCTTTTCCTCCCCTATTTGCAGCCCCCTCGACCCCCTCTTCTTCTTCACCTTGGAGGCGTGAATCATCACACGCTTGCATATCTCTGTCCACACTCCTCTCCTCTCTCAACCCTTCCATCTTTCTTTATCTTTATATTTTATGTTTTTACGCCCTACTGGTCCAGTCTCTCTCTCTCTCTCTCTGGTCTCTCTGGTCTCTCTCTCTCTCTCTCTCTCTCTCTCTCTCTGGTCTCTCTCTCTCTCTCTCTGTTTCTTGGTGCATCTGGCGAACATGAGTTGTGGAAAGACAACAGACAAGTAATGGGAGAAGTGTGTGGGCGAGTGTGTGTGTGTGTGTGCGTGTGGGGGCGGCTGTGCACATCTGCACGTGTGCGCACATACACAGATGACAAAGGCAACTGTGCGTCTTCGTCAACCAAGTCCCATCTGAAAGTATTTTCATACGAGCTTTTGTGTCTGTACCAACACCGAACCCGACACCCACAAAACCACTGACACTTAAGTCGCTAAGCTGTCCAACAAGGACTGCTGAAATCTCTCAGTATGCACCAATATATCATAATATTGTGAACGTACTCCACATTTCAAAAGCTCACAAAGATGTGTGGTGGTCGGAAAGCCAGTTCTGTAATGTGCTGCTGATCACAGTTTTGATCCCCTTAACAGCAAATGTATCCATCTTCCTGAATCAGCATCTTCATGAACAACTGGACAAAATCATACAGGAATATGTTCCCTAGTTGATTTGTCAGGGGACTGTAACAAATTTTATGTAGCAGCTCTCATAACTTAAAATGGTTTATAAGTAGTTAGAGTGAGTGCGGACAGACAGAGTTTGGCTTAGATTACTTTTTGTATGTTGTTGTTTATCTATCAGGTACTTGGGCTGTCACTCAAAATTTTTCACTACACAATTGTGTCCAAAAATGTCATAATAATGATATAATTACAATATCTACTATTGGTACTCCGCTATCATTAGGTACGATTCGGGGTGGGTTCTAGTAGCTGCTTTAATTTTTGATTCCAGGTTCCTGGTCAGTAAAACAGCTGCTGACCTAATTTTCAGGTTGTTCGGGATTTAGATTTCATAAGTTGATCAGACTCTGGATTTGAATTTATTAAATAACCATAATTCTAGTCAAATCAACAATGTTTTCTATTCTTTACAGAAAAGTGTTGATTATTTCAATTCCCTACATTGTTTGTATAGACACGCACATACAGACACATGATATGTGCTCATGTAAGAATCATTTTTATATTTTGCATTTCTATCTAATAATAAGACGTGATGAACTTTTAGAGTTCATTGTCAATGTTTGGACAGCAGTTACATACACGTGCGCACATTTGAAACCTCAAGAACCATCAGACCTACACTATATTGTCAAGTAGAACAACTGAGAGTTCAATATAATGTAACGCTGAATTGATTCTCCGCTAAAATTAACTCTGCACTTTGATTCGAACTTGTCGTATATGATGACTAGTGCTGCATTTAATAGTCAGTCAACCTACAGATTATTTTCTTGATTAATAGATGAATTGTTTGGTCTATAAAACAGCACATACTGCAAGAAAAAGTTAACTATCGTTTTTAAAAGTACAAGTGAAATAATGTGTAACACAACCACTGGGAATTTTAAGTGGAGTATTGACAGATGACATTTGGAAAGCAAATGTGTTTCAAATGGGACATTTTCAAATGAATTCCTTCATGTGCAGTACTGTAGCTTGAGTGTGAGATTGTGTGATTTCTCTGACACTTTTTGTTAAACTCTTGACACTGTGACTTTTGAGCTGAAGCACATGAAGTGCCAAGTTACATAAGACACTGTTCAACTTCTGCACTTTGCATATTAACCTTCCATGGCCATGTGGTGCTAATGAATGGTGGGTTTGTGGTAGAGGCCAGACAGATGCCAAGTTCTGGATGTGCAGAGCCTGCCAGTGACCATCGCTTACACAGTTTAGCTCCACTGCGAGTAATATGACGACCTGATGGTCTAATTCGCTAAGAAGTAACATCTGTCAAGCTAAAACATAGTCTGAAGTGTAAACAGATGAAGGTTGTATTGGTTTCTGTTGGAGGCAGTCTGGTGGTTTGTACTTTCAGCACACCTACAAAACAGCGCAAGCCGCCGACCACATCTCTTCCATCTCTGGCCTCACTTTGCCTGAGGTTTCCCCTTGAAGTACCTTTGCTAGCACCTTGCAAGCCACAAAACACTAACTGACTTGGGGAATTGACAAATTGAGGGGTTTTGGCAGTCTGCTGGCGGTAAAACATGCCTGTTTACATGGGAGGATCCCGCAGAACCACAGACATGTCTCTGACAACCAATAAGAAAGGAGGGAATGAGAAAGCTGTGAAGAGAATGAAGGAAGGAAAAAGTAAAAGAAGGAGAGTGAGAATTGCAGGGGACGATATTTCTGCCCTGACTTTGACATCGGTTGACATTTGTGGTTGTCTCAACAAGTGTCGCAACAACTATTCCATGGATTGTCATGTTCAGACAGTCATGTCGGCCTCAGGGTGTGGCAACTGCCCTGATAGCCTTAATTTCCCTTATAATCAAATACCTGCAAAGACTGTTAGCATGCTCACATGCATGAGCAAGCTGATAATATAATTTAGCTCGAAACACTGATGACCAGAGCCTGGCTGCAGACTGTTATTTTGGACTGATGAAATCCATCTTGAAAGCCACTGGCACCAAAAATATATTCCAAATTCAAAAATGAAACGCAGCTATCCCTCTTCTCTGAGACTTTAACTTTTTTATGGCTTTTACAACCAGACCTCTTCAAACCAATAAATTACTGAAAGCCATTGTCTTCGAGCACTGTGCTGAGCTGCCTGTGGAGCCGGGCTCAGATTTCCTAGCCAAGACAAAACTTTAAGACGCTCTGACAGAAACGTCTGAGAGTGGAGAAACCCTATCCAGCACATGTCATTGTAATTCAGGAATATTATATGATTTAGAGGGTGGAGAGCACAGGGCTATGGAAACACAGGACTCAGTGGAAGGGCACACAAAGGATGTCTGTTCTTCCACAATGGAAACCTTGTTGGCATTTTCTTAGAACTAAAGAATAAACAACAGTTTGCTGTCCCTCCATCTCTAATGTGATTGTATCTCTGTCAGCCCTTCTCAAATGGAAATAAGGTTGGTTTAAACTCATCTGAGGCAAATCCCAGTTAGACGTGTTATTGAATTCAGTCAATGCCATTATGGCTTAATTGTAAAATTGAGTGCTAAATTCCACAAAACCACCCCTAGTGTAGACTAAAGCTGGATTGCAGCTATATAAAAGATAAGAGAGTGGTCTGGGCTGAAATCTGTTTTTGTGACATCTAAATGTAATTTTACAGGGGATCACTGCTCCGTCTCTACTTCCCCATCTGTCTTCTTTCGGTAACAGAATCCCTTTGCCCTATCGTAAGGTGTTCAGGTCAACAAGAAGGATAAAAGACCCTTGTATTTCCTCAGAGTTGAGGCTTCCATCCACATTAACCTTAATCTACTGTCCATTTATGCCCACACAATGAATTGTAGATCTTTTTTTAGGTTTCATGCATCACATTAACCACAGCTCATTTAATTAGTTTAAAGAAATAAAAAGTGGAAACAATAGTGATCAACCCACAGAGAATTATCACTTATTTTGCAGGTTCCCTTAACACCACAGAGCTGTTGGCATCTTTAAGCTAATTTTTAGCATTTTTTTATTTAAATGTACTGTTGCGAATCACTCTCACTGTTGTCAGTGTTGTTTCCAGCACCAGCTGTTTTCAGTGATAAGGCTCGGATAAACTGCAGACAGACTATAAGTTAGCAACTAGCTGATGAACTTAGTCGAGGATTTAGCAGCTATTTCCTGCAGCAAAACGGAGCCAATGGAGGGAGAGATTATATTGTTTATTCATACGTGCTTTAGTGTTGTGAGTATTTGGAAGGTGTTAAGTTTATATGGTTTATGACAGAATAAAACACATTTTTTTACATTTTTCACCCATTGTTGCAGTGCCCTCAAGTGACCAGACAAATCAATGAATGCAGGTTTATTTACAAAAATGTAAGATATCATTCGGTATCTCAGGAGCAGTTATCAAGAGATTTCTATTTCTTATTCAATAACATTGATTTTGATATTCAGTTGGTTGGCTGAGTAACAGTGAATGCAGCAGAATATTGTGTTTGAAAGTTGTGGTCATTCCCTGTTATGGTTGCAGTGTGCAGTAGTAAACATTCACTATTCCACATTTATCCTGGGTGATTTTCCTCGGGTTAGGTCTTTTCCAAGAATTGTTACCACTACTGATACTGAGCCCACTACTTTGCCATTTAATTTATTATCTTTTGTACAGTTCAAAAGAATAAAAGAGTAACACTTTAACACTTTGAACAGCTGGACAAGCCAACCCTCTGTTAGTGAAGGCAACAAGTTCATTTGAAGACGGGGGTTCTTTTTGAAGAAGTGTCACCAGGCAAACAACAAGTGAACTGCGGAGGATTTATGACTTCTGGAGTTCACGTCTGCTTCCCCGCAGCTGCCTTTACACACTCTGCTGGTGACACCCCAGCAGGAAAGCCTGGATAAGCTGCCACACATGAACCAACTATTTAACATCTTCAAAAGTTATAGTCGGCAACAACTTCCTAGCATTGAGGAGGTAAATGGAAGGAGATTGTCTCCAAGTGCAGCTTCGATTCAAAGCTGATCATCAAATGTTTTTATCCATTTTTCATATTATGCAACAGGGTGACATAACCGTTCTTCCTGTAAATGTGTTTCTAGTGGGGATTTCAGACACTCTGGACTTGATCAAGAAGTGTCAGCATGGAAAAATTCAGTAAGTCAGTCATGCAGTGCAGTACTACGGCTTTAGCTTTTTAATACAAGCACCTGAAAGCTCTGATCTGCAGGAGTACATTTAAGAAGTTATGATCTAATAATATGTCATTTTTTCTGGTAACAATTTCGTTGAGTCCTATAGTTTATAACTTTATATGACTGATAATGATAATGTAGGATACTTCTTTTTTTATGCATTAATATTTTCTTGTTTTGTCTTTTTATATGCTGTACTATCACAAAACAGACCAAAATTATGCATGTGAACATTTTATGACTCATTCCTTTTCTCATGTTTCTTTCCCGACTTTTTCCACATTGGAGTGGTTTAACTCGGAGGGAACAGGCCCCCCATTCAAAGAACCAGCCAGGGTTTAATCAATTTGCTGCCATCTTGATTAGCCAACGATCCACCAATCTGTCCGGCAATCATGAGCAATTAGCCTGACCCCGAATAAAATCTCCCCCTCATCCTCCAATGTGCATTTTGTCCAACTTATCAGTCTGGTCCATGCACCGATGGTATGAGCTCGTTCAAGTTCCTGTGATTACCTTTGGCGTCATCTGAGCTGCTATCTCCTCTCCTGTGTAGGGAGGCCAAAAATGTGCAGGCATTGAAGGGGGACTAATGGGCCAAATCGTGAATAGTCCAGATGGCTGCAGAAGAAATTGGTCTAAGCTGACAGTTTATCCAGGCATCCGACAATTACAGCCTCCTACTGAAATAAAAGGCAACGTTTGGACATTAGATTTAGATCTTAACAATAGAAAGGAAATGTCAAAACACATTTCCACACACAAATGGAACCATATGGCAGCCATCTTACCTGAATCTGCTTTAAAACCAATTATTTGGCGTGTATGGAAAAAGTAACATCTGCAGTGCTTTACAGTCTCTTTCCACATTAAGTTTCAAGTGTAACTGTTACGATCCACTATTTAGTAATAAACCAGATGCAGTATAGCAATAACTGTCATCTAAGCTTAATGAAAATATTATTTATTATTTCTAGTAGGGTTTAGCGACATCTTGTGTTGTAGTTTCTAACTACCTCCTTCCTCCTTCCTTTCGTACTGTACAGGAGGAACTGCCTTGGCCGTGAAAAACATGAAAGGCCCTATTTAGAGCCAGTGTTTAATTTGTCTTTTCTAGACTACTGTTCAATACTGTGGATTCATTTTAAGGCAACAAAAACATAACAATCACTATTTATCACACACTAATGAAACCGTATTAATGAATATTGGAAAATTAAATAAATACCTCTAAGTCTTATGCATTGAATGTTTAATAGATTTACAAGTTATTAAGCGTGATGCCAAAACACTGTGTAACGGTTATCACAGCAAAAATAATTTTATACTTTGTGACAGTCACCAGATAGATAGCAGAGCAATCAAAGCAATCTATCAGAAAGGTGTGCTTGCATATGTGATAGTCTAACATGATATGTTGCTGGATGTTGTTGCATTGTGTACAAAGTTTATTTTTTTGCAGGACAACGCTGTGTTTTTCCCCCGAGCTCTCTGTGTTGGCAATAACACTGCTGGTCCAGTGCAGTGGTCTTATTTAAATGTTTGAGGAGGTTGCCTTTTTTCACACAACACTAACATGTGTCTGATCACAATCTCTATTTATTTATCTCCATTTTCTTTGTCTTTTATGAATTTCGTCTGTCATCAGGTTTCCTCTAATTATGCAGTAAGATATGTAGTAGTAGAGTAAGTGACCCTAAGTTGCCTGGGTTGTGTTTTTATGAATTATGCCCATTGCATGCTGGGATAGGCCTTTGTGGACAAATTAGGGCTGCCTACTTGACTTTGAAGTTTTAGATAATTTGTCAGATTTGACTGAATTATTTGAGTCAAACTAGTTTAGATATACTTTGAGCATCTTTAAAGCGTACTGTAGATTCTTAGATTTAATGTGCTTTCTCTACTTTACCTTCCAGGCACACAGTAGCTTCACTTCATGTCGGCACAGAATCCAAATCCACTTGCAGGGACTTGAAATGTGTCTTGATATACATAAAACCTCACAGCGCCATGTATTCTGTTAACATAGATAGAGTTGTTGCTGCTTGAATTTGCACGAGAGAACTGTTCCCAGTTGCAAATGCGGTGTTGGGAAACGGAAAGCATCGAACTTGAGTAAAAACAGTATAGCTTGGGTTGGAAGAACTCCACAGCAGTTTTGTGTGGTCTAACTAAAGCTTTTTATGCATCTAACTCTTTTATGAACATTTTTTTTTTTTACTTCAACATCAATTTATGCTCTTACAGTACTTCAGGGTGATGACTAAGATACGTATATATTTAGGCTACATAAGTATGTGGTTGAAGGCTTTGGTGCCCCAAAACATAAAACTCTGCAGAAAGCTTTCATTTCCCTCATTAGTTTGGTCCACTGGCAAGTGATAAAAAAGATTCAGAACATTCATTTTGAGTGTTTTCAATTCATAGAAAACAAAACAAATAAAGTGAATGAATAACAGATGGTTTGGTGTATAATACAGAATCAATTCCCAAACAGCTGCTGCAAATAAGCCGGGGAGACATGGAGAGAAATGATAATTATGCGTGAAACTCAAATATAGACATGACTACAGCTTGATCAAAGATTTGCTATTCTTCAGCGACATAATGATACAATAATGTATTCAATAGTCCTCTCAATGGGACACATTACCTCATAAAACTGAAAAAAAGACATATCATATTTCTTCGCCTAAAGAAGGGTGTGGTTGAATGTGTCCAGAGAAATGACTGGTGTCTTCAATAATGCACAAGCGTGCTCGTGTTGCATGTTTTCAAAATACTGCAGAATACGCACAAATATGATTGGATGGGATAACTAGTTCCTGCAGGTATTTTGTGATATAATTGTGAGGTATAAGGCACAAGGTGGGACTTGCTAAAGGGTTTCAGTTTAAACTCTGAAGCTGCATGAGTCACCACTGAATCAATCACGTGCCATTTTTCAGATCAGTGAAAAGCGAAAACCCTTATGGTGAGCCAAAATAATCCTTGGAACCAAATGTAAGTAATGAAATTCACGGACAATTTGATTCCAAGTACATGCTGATCCATAGCAAAAAGTGATTTTCATGGATGAACAATACAACAACTGCGTGAGATAATCCCCTCCCAAAGTGATCCCTCTATCTGCACCGTGAGCTCTTCAAATCCTGGTAAACGGGACCCAGAGCGAGATGAGCCCAAAGATAGAACGACAGATTTATTGCACCCCAGATGTGCCTGATTTACAACCATTGTTTAATCTCCAGATTCCAACCACATGAAGGTCTTATATTTGGAGCCTTAATTTATAGAGCTCAGAGAATGCAGGCTTAATGTTTTCTCTCTCTGTAGAAGATGAGCCAGCACTGTGACTGGGGCAGATAAACAGATGCTTGGATTAACATTGATCATATAAACAGATGTGGAAAAAGGTTATCTCTTTAACAGTCTACATTAGTTTTAGTCAAATACCTAAATCAGGGATCTAAACTCCACCGAAGCCAGACGATTTGACTTATTCCTGATTGTGTATTAAATGGTTAAAATGTAGCTGCACTGCATAGTATCGTAGACTCAGTCACTTCATCTTCACAAGTCAGCTTTTTGCCTCTGTTGATTTTTTTAAGTTAAATTCTATTTTAAGAAGAAATTTAGGAGTCCAAGGGGAGCCCACTCCAAAGCTTTGACTCCAGACCTTGATTTTGGAGATGGTAGGAGGCAGGACTGTCACACAACTAATTATACATCATAATATGTCTCCTATTTTTTATTCCCACCCCTTGGCGTCATAGGCAAGTTCTCATTACCAGATCGGCTGAGCCGAGAGCCCCAGGCGACTGGTTTTTCCCAGTGAGCTGGGGTTCCTGTGTTGTGGTGGGAGGGTCGGCAGAGGCGACACGGGCAAATGTTGCTGTTTATTTCCATTCTGTCATGTGTGTGAATCTGATTACAGGTCGCTAAGTCAATATTTAGCTTCTGCGGACGGCATCATCGTCGGCCAGTTTATTTTTTCTGGGCCCTGCCACATCTGCTGCCAATGTCATGCGCGGTAGCCGACGTGTGCCGCTACCAGGAAGCAAAGCAAACAATGAGTCTGCAGTCCTGGTTAAGTGAGTCAGGCAAAAGAGTGGTGAACATGAAACCATGATTTGCAGCTAGAAGTCAGACTGGTTCGAGGATAGCGGTGCTTAGAGCAGTTTGAGGTATGCCTTAATGGATCTGATGAGGGGTCAGGGAAGTTCATGGTAAAACACTAATTTCTCACATCAGCCTCATTCATATTTGAAAGAAAAACAAACCACAAGTAGCTGAAAGCAAAAACATGCTTACAGGAGAGTAAGCGTATGTAATGTTCAAGTGCACACTTCCAGTTTAGCTGCAAGATTGTTTCAGTGTGTTTTACTTTTAGGTTTTTCATGTAGACTTTGTAAAAGCTGCAGGGGCTGTTATTGCATTTCATGCATTTTTTCGTTTGATTCCCCTTGTCTGAGAATCTTGCATGGGGGCTGCCATTTTATTACGAGCCAAGAGGAACACTAGGCTGAGGCTTCTTTTCATCTGGCCCCCGGGCAAGAAGGATTTGATATTTATTAAAAAAATAGAGGACTATATTTCTTCCAGTCGTAACTTCATTACCTCAGGTTATTCCAGTGAGGCGGACCACACACAGTCACTAGATCTGAAACATCTCCTCTGCTTGTTTGCATGACCTACTATTTGAATTTGAGGGTTCACAGAATTGTGGACTATCTGTGCCAAAGATGTGCAAGTCAGGACTTCATTAGACTTGGAATTGTTCCTATGCTGACTGTTATTTGAACTGAGTTGGCACTTGTATAGTATGTGTGGACTATTTCAGCTGTATCACCTATATATTCTGCTTTTGCATTTATTGCAAACGTGAATTATTTAGTTGGTTTTCACAGCTGAATTGTGAGTCTTACTACTTGTTTAAGACATTAAGGACAAAATGTCTGAGTACAACCTTGGAGTCCAGCCACGTGTAGGGGGCCTATGCTGTTTTTTAGGTAGGGGACATACATACATTATACATACAGTGTAGAAAAAAAGAACAACTCTCTCTCCAACTGCTAGCGCCCCTCCACCCCTTAAAATTCACTTTCGTCTGCAAAACATCTGGAATTCATTGAGAGGAGGAGGTTTGGGGGAAATGAACTTCGACAAGAGTCTGTAGATTTGGGTACGGCCCCTTGCTTTAGGTTCTCTCAGATGGCTAAGATAGCCCTGCAGACAAAAACTTACTGGTTTGTCTCACACAGTCTTTTACCTGTCCCACCCTGAAAACAAAATAATACTTTGTTGGAATTACAGTGGAACTAACTTGGCATAAATAGGCTTTTATAGCACTGAAATAGCAACATCTGGACAGAGCCCTTCTGTTAAAACAGTAAAAACAACATCTAGAATGAAGTTAACGCAAATGTAATCCATAATGAAGCCGTTTCCTTGATTCGTCCCACATGCCATTCCTCTTTGTATTCAGTGACACCATAGAAAGGTTTATACCGGAGAATTTGATTCACTAACTCATGACTTTACAACAACAGTTTTTCCATTTAATATAACTGTAAACCTCAGTGAGACCTGTTGTATTTTCCTATTAAAAGGTGAGTCATCATGTTAGTCAGAGTGACCCAAAACAAAAAGCCGGAAAGCTGGCTCGGACCCTTGCAGATGTTGTTGGTCATTTTGTGTTTTGGAAATACAGAGCGCACTGGAGCCATAATGTTGCTCACATTACATTACATGAGTAACATTAGATCATATTCATGTGCTCATTATCATAAAAGTCATTTAAAACCTACAATACACTGGGAAAATGTGAACTGCCATGGTATAATGCCCTCATAGCGCTGTACTTTACCTCCACTTTGGATATTACTGAGATTCTAACTAAATCCAACATGGCGCGCTCACTTGGTTGGTTCTCCTGTTTCCACATAGAACTCTTTGTTGAAATGAAACACATGGTTGTCTGAGATATGAGTGACCTTACATATTTGTCAAAGGTTCGTGCTCATAATTACCTCTCCTCCTTCTCGCTCACTTGCAGCACATTTCTTTCACATTTGTTTTTCCGAAGAAACGCGCCAGCTCCGAATTCAGCAAAATGACGTTGCGAGTCTGGTCTTTCCTACAAGTGAAGGTCCAACTTTCCTTTCATACCTGCAGTGTCCCAACTTTATAGTGAATGTCACCTTTCTTCATTGCCGGTCTAGTTTTTTTTTTTCCTCTTTGTGTTTCATTGCTTAAATATGAGAGACTCACGAGCCTAGAAATCCTTGTTAAAAGAAAATAAGCATGTAGCAGTGCCTGAAGCAAATAGTTTCAGAGTAATACACTGGTAGAGGCTGCATGTTGGCCTCTTTATGAACAGAATTACATCTGTTTTTTGTTGGTCTGAGACATTAATTATATCCTTCTGGAGTTGTCTACACAGTGTTGTTGGTGTAATTGATAGCAAGACAAAACACTGCACACAATGCCCACTTTTTCTTTTATGTTTGTTCTCTGTTTGTCCAATGTTCACTCTCCTTTTAGCTCTGCTACAGACTCCAACCAACATCAACTCAAGAAGGAAAACATTAGTAGCGTAGTATGTGATCCATCATTAATATAAAAATATTGACAGTACTATAGCGACTATAAAGAGATGAAATGACAAACCTGTCTCATTGGGAGGTTCATTATGTATGCTTCCTATGTTAGTTTTGTAATAAAACTACTGAAATGTTTTTTTGTGACTGACATGCAGTATAACACTCGCTCAACACTAGCCACTGTAAATAACTGATCATACCAGAACAAGTCAGGCTAGAGCAGCAACCTTGGAATTTATTTAATTGAGTAAGACACAGTATTGTTTTATTGATAATAAATCTAACATTCCATTTGTTAGATCTACAAGAGCTCCTATTTTAAATTATATATATTTATATTTTAAAAAAGCAGAGCTGTTGTCTGGCCAAGGGAGTTTGACTTTCTCAGAGGTTTTTATTGTCATGACAGTACACTGTATTTTATTATTTCTTATCAGACTTTGGTGGAACTTCATGAAAATAACTTTACTTTGGCAAGCAATGTACAAAACAAACCATGTAAAGCGACCACCGCTCACATTAAAGAAGAGCAAAAAAAAGCTGATATAATGGCGATAGAAGTGTAAAGACCTTTACTTTGCTTTTGGAAAAACCTAATATGCTAGCTTTGGTTTTTAAGTGTTCCCAGCTGTTCTTTTCTTTTTACTTAAGGTCTCTCTCAGCGGGTCTGCTGCAGTAACAAGGGTGCCGTGCTGTCCCGGGGTCCTAAAACTTTATCATACACAGAACAGAGGATCGGCGTGCCAACATAGGCCACTAAGCCCCTCCTTTAATAACCTCAAATATGCAGCAATTCATATGGATGTGGTTCACCCTATTTCTGATGGAAAACTACACCCTGATGCAGGACCCAAAACACTGATTCCATCAGCACAGGGCAGGGCGCGCTGCCAAAACACGGCACTGATCTGAGGCTTGTTCCTGGTCACCAGTGAGCTACTCAGGCCCTGCTGCAGTTGTCTAAAAGGGTCTTTCAGAGGGGATTTGATAAGTCGTTTTCGCGTTAAGTCAAACTGTGCAATGCTGTCACTTTGAGTTAATTTAATATTAAAAAGAAGTGAAGGTTATGTGAGTGGAAGCAATGCTTTGCAGACTTTGGAGAGCACAGGTGAGACCCCTTTAGGCCAAAATTCACACCAACTTTAAACCATGATGCTAAACACATAAGCCAAAACCCCCATCTGGTTTGATCATCTGTTCATTCTCTCTTGTCTTCGTCATTATAGATAATTAGTGGAAACTAGATAGGCAGAAAAAAAAATCTTACTTGAAAGATAACAGTGACACCCTTGCAGACTGAAGAAACATTTCCAGTCCTTATGGTGTTTAATTGGTTGTCTTCCACAAAGGCTGCAACTTCTAAACCGTGTTTCTAAAAGCAGCTGTTGCGAGACGTGAAGCGTTTGAGCACTTGTCAGCGTTCAGTAGCTCAAAGGGCGGAACTCTTCGGATTATCATCTAAGCCTTCAAACAAAGCTGATAGCTGTATAAATAAACTTGCCTTTTTTCACACTTGTCCGTCTATTTGCTCTACTTTTTGGCCATGATACTAAAAACAAACAGTTCTGCGACTGTTGCTTGCTCGGCTAAGGATTTGTGATTTACTGTATATGTCCATAAACTTTTGGCCCTACTCAAAAATAGTAAACAAGGAGCAATTTTAGACTGGTTGTCAGCCAAGGCAAATGGTTATATTATGATAACAGGCCTATTTCCTGTAGTTAAGATTTTTGTTTAACATTAGGCCCTATTCTTCCTGGAACTGGCAAGGAGCAGTGGCCCAGTTTCGACACTCTTAACCTCCGCCTCAGCCATCTGACCAGATGTGGGTTCCCTTAAGCAAATTATTAGCGGTTCCTAGTACACACAGGTTCCCTACTAAGTGTTTCCAGCTCAGATTTGGCAGGACATAGAGGAGACATTCCAGTGGAGCAACATCATATTTTCCTTTCAGCATAGCCATAGCAACTAATTATTTATTGTGAAAAAATCCATTTCTAAAACTAATGTGTTATGGCCAGTCATTATTTTCTGGATTGGAATTTTAAAAAATAGTGTTTTTCACACTGTACTACTTATCTCTCCAAATTGTGTCAGAGTATCCAAATATGTGGAAAAGGAAAAAGGAGAAAAGTGAGACTGCCCTTAGCCACGCTTGTGTTTACTTTACTGTGAAATAAAATGCCACACAAGAAGCACTTGATTTTGGGGACACTCACCCATCCTTTTCTGGTACACTTAATTTGATCCAGTAAACCAGCTCCAGACCCCGTCAGTTTAAACTGCTATCATCACTTTTAAGAAAAAAAGATGAGCCAATAATCCAGTCATGAATGTCTTAGAGGTTTGTTTCGATATTTTTCCAGAACAGTTTTTTTTCTATGTCCTCCTCCCTCAGTCCACCCAATCATGTAACGTGTTCTCATATTCATCCTACAAAACACTTATACATTGCAGTCAGTACTATTTCATAGATGATATTGTTAATATGAACTGTGGTATTGTGTAGCATGTTTTTCTGCTGACCCTGTTCACTGCTTTGCCATACTTCTGTGCTGAGTCCTCTTTTAAAAACTGAGAGCAGGATGGTTGCAGATTAATTTTCTGCCATTTAACTCCATGTTTAATCAACTACTTGTATCATAATCAGCACTGATAAATAATAGAAATCAACACGTCTCAAAATATCAAAGGGGATTAATAACTTTTTTAAACCGTCATGCAGGTTCTTGCCAAAGCTGACTGGGTCTGACTTGGGATTTGTATTTTCTTGTTCAGGTTTTGCCTCGTGTGTTATTAACTTTAGATGACATAAATCCTGAGATCCTGTTTGCATCTTAACAACTGATATGTTGTAATGATAAGGGCAAAGCCACAATTAATCAACTTAGTAAATGAATGCAACGATTTCTTTACCACCCTGAATCCTCATGTCGACATATTTCTGCTGGGAGGAGACTTAACTCTCTGACAAGTTAAACCTGCACTGTCTAAATCTGTCTGTGCCCGCACCTTTTTAAAATGTGAGCGCTGGCAGGGAGGGCAGCCGACAGCTAAGGAAATATTTACAGTAAGGGAATACTCACACATGGTGGTTGTGTCTCTCTTGCCTGAATTGATGTCGGTTGATGGTGGTTGGTCTCTAGAATGAACATAAATAATCAGTTGGAGCAGGAGCCCGCCTGGTGCGCTCGCCAAACACCTCAGCACGTAAACACACATCTTTCAGCCTTGTGAGTAAGCGTTACGTAAAAGCCATCGCAGTTGGAGACATCAACATGCGGGAAAGTATGTATAATACGCTTATATATATATATATATATATATATGTTTAAGTTGTGATCTGTTACATAACACTGGCTAGCAGCTCTAAAGTGTAACTGTGAAACATCGAGGTAATGGATTGGTCTATTTTGATGAAAGGAGATGATAACTCAGATTTCTTCTAATTACTTCACCTTCATCAATCAGTAATAACGTTGTGACCAAATAATGCAAATTAAAACGTCAGTGTGTTTCATTTTAACCATAATTGACTAACTGACAGTCCCACTTCAGAGACTCTTTCCCTTAAAACCTGTGAGCGCTTCACATTCTCAGAGGTGATTGTCATATTTTTAACTGTACTCAAAGCACTGTTTTTCCATCTATTTCCAGCCTAACTCAAGTTTCCATTCAAATTCAAACAAATCTAACAGAATTTCAAGAAAATCTTCTAAAGAAAAGGCAAAGTCAATGTGTGTTTTCAATCACTACTGTCGTGTGAATATTAGAAGTTGGGATTATCAAGATAAACAGTTGTTGTTTATGTTTATTGATATTTTCAGTTTTCTCTCGATGGAAGCTTCAACGGACGTTTAAGTCTCATGCTTCCTTAAACCAACAACATGATCAATGCCTCACCTTTAGGTCAAGTTCTGTCTAAGCATGTTCCTAAAAATGTTGAATCGTGGTTTATTTATTATACTTGGATATGTATTGCAGTGACAAATATTTGGGCCTTGTCATTAAGAGTCTACTTTTATTCTTTTTCAGTTCTGTACTTAAGCTTTGATTAGATATTCACTCATTTAAATCAGTGTCAGCTGTGTTTGTTGAATAAATGGTAAAGAAAATAATAAATAAAACATATAATTTGGGTGTCGCTACAAAAACTCAAATGTCATGTTGGCATGTAGTATCAGGAGTACATGTCTGTTGTCTGAACAGCTTCACAACTGTTTTCCAGCTCATGTAAGTGAACCAACCAGATATTGTTTGACACCCTCACCCAAGATAGAGATGCTAATGCTATCTTTTGGACAGGAAGACTCACAAAGCAAAAACTGGGGCTTCTTAATTGTACTCTTAGCGATGACTTCCTGTGGGGACTCCATGAGGGATATGTGGTCTTGACTCTTCAGATGACCCCAAACCAGAAACCTCAGCACTCATTCTTGTAGCTCATGAAATATGTTCTGGACTCAAACCACTCCCCAGTGGATCATTAATATAGCACTGAGTCTGGGCTGCCAGCATTTGCTTTCAACCCCTGTCTCTTACAGAGAAAACAGACTGGGGTTAATAGAATATAATCACAGTACAGGAGAATTTGTTCAGCTTGTTCTGCTTAGACTCCCTCTTAGACCAAATGTTTGCTCTCTTTTCATGTTGTTTGAATTATCTGATCAGCGTATATGCCTTTGTTTGTATTAATGTGTGTCA
This sequence comes from Collichthys lucidus, assembly GCA_004119915.2. Lineage (NCBI taxonomy): Eukaryota > Metazoa > Chordata > Actinopteri > Sciaenidae > Collichthys > Collichthys lucidus. Next base: position 16,957,406 of record CM014088.1, on the reverse strand, counting down.
AACCAAAGACTTTTGCACAATTTCCTGGTTTCCAGCCCAGGTTTTTCAGGTTTGCACAACTTTCTAAAACTCCCATTTAAGTTTTTCACTAGCTGTAGGAAGACTCCCTGTGCAGTCAATCATCTGACTCCTGCTCCCTGCCCTCGTTTGCTCTGAGAACTCAATGAAGCCCAAGAGCTCAAAGATAGATTTTCATAGTCAGGTTGTATTTACATTTGAAATTGTTCAGAGCACAGCTTGTCTCTGGGGCTGCCAGGAGTGTACACTGTTTAATCTAGAGACACCAGATAAATCACAGGCAGTCTGGACAGCCAAGGCGGGCAGTTCGTGCAGGATCAAAATCACATCAATCAAATGGATGGCTCAGGACTGCTTCTACTCCTGTAAAAGAAGAAGTCACATAATTGTCACAGGAAAAAGATAAATTATTGAAAGGTCAGAAAGTGAGAGAGAACACAACTTTATGAACCGAACTTAGTTGGATGTTTGATCATAAGTAAAGTTTTTTATTGGAGAAACCAGAGGAACTCAAGGGTCAGTGACCAGTAAGGTGAGGTTACATCTAGCTGTTCAACAGTTTATCCAAATTACTATAAATAAAAAAAAAACAGAAGCCTCTCATTATTTCTCATTTGGTCCAGTTGAATTTAACCATCTTGCCTGGTTCTTGTTCACTTTTGCTTTTCAATTAGACTTAGTGCAGCTGTTTGGTCCTCATCAGGGTTTGATTGACAAACCGTACTAATCGGGCAAGCACACATGAGTTTGACTGAACCATAGCAAACAGGCTAGGTGTGAAAGAAAGAAAGAAATAGTCCCTATGGAATGGTAAGCATATAGCAGCTGACTGGTTTGTCATATGATTAGCACCACTAAGGATTGAGTTAGTTCAAATCAAGTTAGTTCAGTGATTGACTTCTCCTTAAAGTCACCAAATAAAATAATAGTCACCTGACATTAAAATGTGGGTTACACATGCTATTCCCATTGACGGATTTATTTACCAAAGTCAAAATATTCCATTTAAATACCATCCTACATCCCTCTATTTCTTCGAGCTAGAGAGAAAGCTCGAGCTAAGACAAATAATTATACAATTCTTTCATTTAATCAAAGAAAACCTTTGGCTACTTCAGGCTGGGACATGGAAAACGGTGATAATGTATCAGTAACAGTTTTGACTAACAGACCAGACCACCTCTTAGTGCTCAGTGTAACCAGGATCACAAACCAACTGCAAACTAACGGTTTGTGTTGCCTGGCGCTCCAACAGTCCAAAACAGAGCTTTATTTAGACTGTTGCAGGTGGATTCGATGATAAGGTTTCTAAACCAGTGTGTTGTTTGAGTTACTACAGAGATAAGTTGTCTTGTCTGTGAATTTGAGTGTTCTGTTTCTGGAACAACTTCAAGGTCGCCCGCCTGTAGACTTATCTAAAATATGGTATGATATTCTTGTCTGTGCAACTGTTGTATAAGGAATCACTGTGAAGTACTTTACTACTTTATATAGTAGTGGTAGCGTGATTTACTTCACTTCGTGTAGACAAATCCCAATTTCAAACAGCTTTCAACAGATATACTTAGGAGGCCTAAAATATGCAGTATTAGTGATAAATAGTAGCTTGGATTTTCTTTTTGGTGCTTCAACCTTCAAGAACTTGGAGCTGTAGGTGGAGTTTTCAAATAACCTGATTGAAAGGCCATCGAGGTCAGTCCCTCAGAGCACTACTCACTCAATTGTATTTTCATTTGACATTCTTGGAAGGAAAAAAAAACACTTGACTGACATTTAACTTAACATTTATGCCAGTTTTCTGTCTGCACCCAGAGAAGTCCTCATATTCACCCGTCAAGCAGTTGAGACTTAGAAAAAGCTTGGGAAATATTTTTTCTTCACTATCTTTTATCCAACCAGAAACCTCCTGTTTTGACTGTCAGACAGTGGGATGGGAAGTGATTTGGTGCAACACCTTTGATAAGCGGCAGTAAGTTTTGTTTTTCTGGCACTTTCTTGACATTACAAGTGCCAAATAATCATCTTCTGTCGTTCACATGTGTCTTACTGTCTCTGCAGTGCAGTGCAGAGGCACGCATATGCAAATAAATCAAGGCAATCTGCATTTGTCAGGCATGTCAAAATATTTGAAGTATTGTTGTTGTGTTGGACTCGTTGACTGTATGAATTTTTTTATGAGAAATCTTTATTATTTTCATTCAGCATAGCCCGTAAAAAGGGTCATGCCCTCAACAGAAGTGGAGAAAATTCAACTAAAAGATGTAAAATAACCAAAGTGATCTATGATTGTTCCATTAAGTTGGTTTTAGCACCAATAAAAGGTTATTTTCATTTTCAATTAATCTGTCAGTTATTTTTTTCCATGAATCTTTTGGTCTGTCAGAAAATAGTAAATTATCACAATTTCCTACAGCCCAATTTGCCAAACTTTAATTATTACAAAAAGTTTGTCTAAGTCATAATAATTGAAGCCAGTGATTTTCTTTCCTCTTTTCTTTTCTGGCTCAACACTGTGCAGACATTAACCATTAACTGGCATCAAATTAAGAGAAATGAGAGGAAATAATCAAAGCAACTGAAGGTAGGTAGGTAGGTTGAACAAAAGGGCAGGAGAACGACGGGAGACATTGGAAAATGAGGAGGCAAAAAGCCTGAATCGTAATGGATTGCTTGACTTTTCCCATTTCCTGATGTTCCATCTGTGTCATCATCATCAAAGAACACAGTTAATGTCCCTTATTTTCCATGACTGCACCCTCATCTCCAGGGATCTATTTTTTATGTGTTCCCATGACCTTCAAGCAAAGGAATCACATCATATCTTACATTAAACATTAAAGGTGGGGCTTTTGATTTGATAAAAAAAATTGTAATAATCCTTGACTTATGATGTCTGTGTGGGCTTTTTAAGTTGATTCTTTGCACATGTAAAGGTGTTAATATCATCAAGACATCAGGAAAGCATCCTTACCTAATGTCTCTTTCCTGGCCTGCTCTTTTCTCTCTTTGACGTTGCGGAGATACTGAATAACCCAGGACCACCCGAGTCCAAACTCCCACTCACAGGTGGGGATCTAGTGTTTCAGCTTAAGTTGAAAGTGATAATTGTGTCTCGAAACAAGCCTGTCTACACACTAGCATGTCAAATAAAGCTCTGAAGAGGGTGAAAATAGCCAGCGATGTAGCAGTGCAGCGGATCCTGAGGCCACAGCCGCCTGGCTACCCGCCTGCCGCTTGATGTTTAACAAGCCGGTCATTTAAACACGACTAATAAAACATCTCCTGCTGGGGGGATAGGCTCTTCATAAACCCTCACTTCACAATGTTGAGTATACGTTTCCCTCCTCTCTCCCCCTTTTCCCCTGACAAGTGAAAATTCAAACAGGCACTTATGCAGGCGTCATGTTTTTAACTATATTGGAGTGATAAAAGTGAAACAGCCACCACATTATAGCTGCTGTAACTCACGTCCAGACTTAGGTAACATATAGAAGGATTTACATACTGTTGTGCAAGAGGGTTATGGTCTGTTCATTGCGAGGTGAAGAAAACATTTGTTAGCTCATTTTCTTCATCATTGATGGAGGCCTGATTTTTATGTTATAAAGAGATAAGATGTACAGAGAGTTACAGAGAGTTCAATGATAACATCGATGCCATGATCTCTGCTGAATATAAAGCCACAGCTAATTAGCATTATCTTAGCATATAGACTGGAAACAGGGTTAGATGACCAGCCTGGTTGGCACGCACTAATTAAGACATACCACATTTAATCCAAAAAATGTTTAACATGTACTGGACTGTTTGCTGATCAGTACAGTAACGTATGAAATCATCGAGGTCGAGTCAAGGGAGCCCGGATTTGTTGTTCATATTTATCTTACAGACATGACAGTTGTATTAATATTCTCTTCTAGTTCTCAACATGAAAGCCAATAAATGTATTGTAGAGTTAAAGTGACATTACATTAATAAAAAAAGGTATTTTGACAGTTTGTAAGAGTTCAGCTTTGTTGTAGGTCACTTTAGTAGTAGTAGTAGTAGTAGTTCCTGTTGGTGCTTGTTCTCATCTAAAGTATTAAGTTTTAGTTTATCTAATTAGTATCGCCCATCACTATTCTACCAACTAGACACTCGATTAATCAAGCAACCTATGTTATGAGCTAATACCAGCGAGCCCCATCTGAATAAATTGGTAGTTTGTTTGTTTTGTCCTTTATTCCAGTTTTTAATTTAAGCTGCATTTATTCCAATTAACTGTCCAGCAAGTTTTGAATTCGAAGTTGAACTTCAATATATAACATTAAATAGAGAAAACTGGATCTCATCTGTGTAGTTGACCACTTGGTAAGCTGGCTGAAATCACTGATGTTAAATGAATTAATCTGCTGATGATGATTTGTATTAGCTCACGTTGGATTCTAGTCTCCCAGAGTTGTCATACAAGACAAACATGAGAAAAGCAGAAGTAATCAAAGCAATCTGGCAGAAGATTGATGACATTCTTGTGAGTTTCTGAGGTCCCAGCCTCATGGGGTCAACCTCCTCGTGGGACAACAGGTCTTGGTCTCATATCAAGCGAGGGAGTTTTCTCCTTTATCACTTTCAGCCCGCACTATCTATTTAAGCATACTAGGGCTGAAAAATCTGTCAGGGTGATTTGTGACCCTGTAATTCATAGTATGTGTATTATGTGTATTCACATAAGCGTGTTAAGATTTGAATAGTCCATTATGTCATCATCCTGGCTACAGACTACATGAAAACTACTGAAACTGAGCAAATTAGGGATATGTGGTTATTAGTAAGTTACCTGCTATGGGACCTCCAGTATGTCATCTTGACAACAGTAACTCCATATTAAATATGTTAAATATAAATAATAATATGTTAAAATAAAAAGAAATTAATATCATAGTAAAAAGGGAATGGTTGAAAGTTTCATATAGAAGTGCATTTTTTTCTGTAAATA